>OY754903.1:1800000-2297126 GCA_963576445.1 Lithosia quadra
AAGAACCAACAGTGATGGAGAATAATAAGTGGAGATCTGCTAGCATCGTGAGTGATAGCGTTGATTTTAACGAGTCACAGAACACTGTAACGACTTGTAGTGATAGGAATGATACTGATGAAGTGGTTATCGGAGCGTTGAATAATCTGACCGAGTTGCTGAGAGAGGTATTTATAATTATGTTCTTTTCACTAAATTTCATTAATTAAGTAAGAATAGTTTGAGCAATTTTTGACACTTCACTTCACACACATGTTGCCTTCCTCCTACAGTCCTAAGCGGGGCGTGAAAAAGCAATTGATAAGGTCGTCAAGTTGAGTTGCCATTATAGCACTGTCAATATATGTAGTGGAGACCCCCTTCCTGAGACTTTACCTTTAGCTTACCATCAGGCGAGGTAAAGTCATATTAACATGACCAATATAAAAAAAAACTTCCTACCTTCTTTGCCACCCACTTAGCGCCTGCCCTGCATAGTCAGTATTCAGTCAGTATTAGTACCTGAAACAGGTACCCCCATGTACCTGTTTCGTGTAACTAATACTGACTTATTTCGTGCAGATTTAGAAAGTAAGAAGAAAGAAAACTAACTTTATGAACACAAACGTACACAGGTTTTTATAAACAAATAGTACAAGAAATTATCACCAACAGACGCAAAAGTCCACGATCCTTGACCCACCAACCAAAAGACTAATCCGTCTATGGCCTATCTAGGCTCTATGGACGCCGCGCCTTAGTTGGTGGGACGCGAACTTTACATTAAATCGTGCAAAAGAATCCATACCATTTGCACGACGTGCAGGTTCTTACATGTTTCCCTTTGGTTTTTTTTTTAAACTGTTTTTAAACCATCCAGGGTTATGAATGGACGCAATGCGCGCGCTGGTTACGTGCAATCCGAGAGCGGTTCCCGTCCACACTGCAGACCGGCGCGTACTGGGAGTGCCGCGCTGCCCTCGAGGAGACAAGAGGCGACCTGCCTGCCTCCGTGCAGTGTTGGGAGGAGGCCATTGCTAAAGGAACAGAGGTGAGTTACTTGCTGTGTGTCATCCTCGGAGCCTCCTCTTTCTTAACACATGGAAGCGACAATATTCTCCATTATTTACTTTTGGGAAGCCCGTTTGCCGGACGGGTGATCAGCCTCACCTTTGTTGGCCATTTCACCCATTAACAAATATTCTCCATGGTTATTATACGTAAACGGGAATTAACGCGATCATGGTATAGGTATATCAAATGGTCGAAACGTCAGGCATTCCAAAGGTATGTATGTACCTATACCATGATCGCGTTAATTCCCGTTTACGTATAATAATCATGGAACGCGAAAGTTTAAAAGTTAATATTCTCAATGGAGCAACTGCTATCTGAATTCCACAACTCACTGGCGATGTCGAAGTTCTGTAGTTAGATCTGATTGTCAAATTTTAAAGCTTTAGCTACAAGTAACAAATAAAAAATATTTTGCAGTTCCCCACTGTGCCCTCTGCTAGTCAGAGGGACATGTGGAGAGCCTCGGAGCAGCCCTCTAGAGGGCCACTCCCACCCCGGCCGGATTGGCCCCAGGCAGCAGCGTCTCCCGTGGCGAGTGGGAGTTTGATGCCAGGGGCTGGCCGTAACCGCTTCCCATCAGATGGGCTGTATGCTTGTTTGCCAACTAAAAAACTGTATTGTAATCTAGTGTATTACCCTTGTTCCAGCAATCTGTGGCAGATGCATCATTAGACCAACTCCTGGATAAATTTATGCAGCTGAAAATCAGTCCGAACAGTGCAAAAACTTCTCACCCAGTGAACCCTAAGCTTGTTGATGTAAAAAACATATTCAAGAGTACTATCATTCGGTTTGCCGTGCAGCAGGCGAAATTGTAAGTATTTTTTAGTTAATTTTGTTTTATTCTACTGAGGTGGCAGACAAGCAGCTGCTTAATTTATCATCATTCTCGGAACCTTTTTTCAACTCAGTTGGGGTCGGCTGTCCAGTCTAACTGTGATGCGACTGAACTTCGATAATTTCCGTGGAGCTACTGCCATCTGACCTTCACAACCCAATGGTGACATTAGGCGATATCGAAGCATTGCAGCTAGACCGTTGTTGTTGGACTTTTTAGGGCTCCAACTACCCGTAACGACTGCCATTTTTGTAAGGC
This sequence comes from Lithosia quadra, assembly GCA_963576445.1. NCBI lineage: Eukaryota > Metazoa > Arthropoda > Insecta > Lepidoptera > Erebidae > Lithosia > Lithosia quadra. Next base: position 1,802,153 of record OY754903.1, read on the forward strand.
AATCAGGACCGACGTCGTAACGTGCTCTCCGAGGCACGATCAGACCAATGCAAATACCAATATTCATGCATACAAATATTTGCACTGAGTGGGATTGAACCCGCGCCTCCTGCGCAGCCGCCGCGTTCACTACCGCTACGCCACAGAGGCTGTATCTAATATATTTAAATAATTTCAGACGAAAATCTACCGGTTGCGCAGATGACCAGCCTAACTCAGTACGTTACAGCATGACGCCTGTTCGGCGCAGTTCACGTCTTCGCCTCAGTCGCACGCCATTGCAACTAGCACCCAGTCTTCGCCAGGCCCAACAGCTAGCACCTGGACCAGCCCACTTCACGCCTAACCCCCGCCTACAAGCCACGCCCTGATTTGTAAGGCTCCATGGCTTAATATAAAATCTAGAACCCCCCAAGCACTTATGATGTTAGATGCCGCGCATTTTGGAGTAGTGTGGGCCCCACTACTCCAAAACCTTGCCAAGTTAGATGCTGTACACTATACTTGTTTGTGTCAAAATGCGTCGCATATAAACAATAGTGTACGGCATCTAACTTGGCAAGGTTTTGGAGTAGTGGGGCCCACACTACTCAAAAATCTGGCCACGTTAGATGCCGCACTATAGCTGTTTCTAATTTACGGGGGTAGTACGGGCAATATTTTAAAACTTTCAACTTTAGTAGTGAGAACGGTAATTAAATTACCGTTGTTATTACTTGTAGTAAGATTGGTGGTAAAACGGGCAATAAACGTTAAGAGTGAGAACTTTCATTGTGCGATGCAAAATCACTAGTTTCTTAGAAGTTCAGCGTGGTTTCGCTAGATGGCACCACATTACTAACAAGCTAAAAAAATATCGATTAACTATCGATACTTGACTATCGATCGGCAACACTACTTTACGGAACATATCGATGTTCGGCCGTGAGTAGTTATACTAATGCCGACGCTAACTGAGTTGGGGTAAGGTTTAGAGATCACCACTGTATACCCCTCCTCCCCCCGCCCCTTCCCAGCCCTCCCCCCTTCCCTTCAGGGTAGGCAGCGCGTGTGTGAGACACCCTTAGTGTTGCACATGTTCTCAGACTGCGGTGACCGCTTTCCATCAGGTGGGCCGTGTGCTTGTCTGCCACCTACGTAGTATAAAAAAATCATGAGTCAATAGCTGAATAGCGCTATGTTAGGCCCTAAAAAGCAATATATTTGAATATTAAATCTATACTAATATTATAAAGAGGTAAAGTTTGTGAGGTTGTAGGGAGTAATCTATGGATCCACTGAACCGATTGTGAAAATTCTTTTACTAATAGAAAGAGTGACATAGGCTATATATTTTACTAAAAAAATAGGGATCCCTACTAAAATTGCAATAATGTAAACCAAGGTATGAAAATACTTGCCATAAAATGACTTGGTGGCAATGCCGACCTCCACGCGGGCGAAGCCGCGGGCGGAAGCCAGTAGTCTCTAACAGGGGTTGGCAAACTCTGGACCGCGGTCCGAATTCGGACCGCCAGAGGTCAAACCTCGGACCGCCAAATGTTAACTTTGGGTATATCTGAAATATTTTTTAATGAATTTTTAGAAAATTTTCTTCTATCGAAAGGGTAAAAAGTTCTGTAGTAACATCTTCCTTTTCTGAAGTCGGTTAAAACGTAATAAAAGTAGTACCTTGTAATTTTTTTTCTGAACCTCTAGAACATTATTTATGTACAGTATCCGGACCCCACTTAAATCTACTTGCCGACCCCTGGTTTATAATTATGTAAATATTCACGCCTTTTTCCCTCTAGGTAGGCAGAGACACCTATAGTTGAGTGTGAGTAAATATAATGTGAGGATATAATTATGTAAGTTTGTTTGTGTTGTACAAGTATACTAGCTGTTTAATGTTGAAAAGAAAATCGTGTTTTGTTATTCTAGATTAAATACTAATATTAGCAAACTTAAAACGACTACCACACCATATTTTTTTTATATCGGTCCCGTCAATATGACTTCACCTCGCCTGATGGTAAGCTAAAGATAAAGTCTCAGGAAGGGGTGCCCATTACATACACCGATAGTGTCATTTTGATTAAATTGACAATAGAAATTGTGTTGTATTGGTCGAGATCGCCCGATTTGAATTTTTCCAATAAAATTTGATTGGATTGATTGTAAAGATACTTATTGTAGAGAACTTAAATCCGAATGAAAATTATCCGTTGATACTACTACGTAGTTGGATAGCATTTTCATTGAGAAATATAAATAACTTAGCGCAAAAAAACATTTTTTTTTAAATCACCAAATGATCATCTGCTTTTGATGCTGTACGCACTTTTAAAATCAATTCATTGCTAAATCTGGTGTCAGCTCGGTAAAATATCAAATCGGTAGGTCTACCAAAATCCGTTATATTGTAGATACCACTAAGTAGTAAGCATTTCCATTAAGAAATATAAATTGCGCAAGAAATATTTTTTTTTGAAATCTGCAAATGATCATCTGCTTTTGATGCTGACTGGTACGTGCTTTCAAATTCAATTCAAAATCTGGTGTCAGCTCGGTAAAATATCAAATCGGTAGGTCTACCAAAAATATCTAACTGGCAACACTGGTTATAATCTATATCTATTATTATAAAATAAGTTGTGTCTGTACATTGTAAACATTTTATAAGATAAACTTGTTTTAATTTTAAGTTACGATTCTGAACCCAAAAAATATTTTTAGAATTCTTGACTATTTGTTGTTCGCCATGGATACAAAAACTAAGGATGGAATTTAGATGCGATTTTTATTATTAGAAAGGTCTTGGTCAGACTTAAAATCTGTCATAATTATGTAGTAGTTAAATAGAACCGGAGATATGACCAAAGTCAATATAACCGACATTCACACTGGCGGATAAATTATAATTTTTTAAGCGTTTTCATTAATTAGAGCAATATATGGCAACACTTAATAATTAATTAAACAATATAATATTGTTTAATTAATTCTTAAGCATAGTAATTAATTATTATTATTATGTAGTTGATAATTACTTTTGACGAATGAATAGCATAAGAATTGTACATATATTATTAATATATTATTTTACAACATACAAGAGTCTTATAATTATTATTATTACTCGTTATCTACTTCTACCCTTACCTGTCCTTATAGGCAAAGAATCCCTCCTTTGCCTTTGAGGTCAGACCTGAACAGAGGAACTCCTTTTTTTAAGTCGGTTAAAGAGCATTCTAGGTTTTATAAACTGTTACATACTGAAGCATTAAAAATGTTTCAATGTACTCGTCTAAGCAATTATGCATGCATAAATTATTATTCAATATACATAAGCATTATATTGAGTCTACAAAACTCGCTAATATAGTTAAAACAATAAAAAAGAAATAATAAAAATAAATTAATACCTACTTTATTTTGCAAAATAATTCGGAGCAATATACTTTTTACATAATGGTATCATTTAGCACCAACCTAACGGCATTGCCGCTGTCACGTTGGCAGTACTGTCAGTGTTAATGTCCGCCAGTCACGAGTGTGCGCCGGTGATAGCACCTTTGAAACGGAATTCTGTATTAAATATTTATATTTCGTGTCAGTTTTAATTACAGGTGAGTGGTTATACATTAATTATTATTTGAACGACTTTATTCTCTTAATAGTGTATTACTGTGTGGTATTTGTGTAAAAAAAGTTGAAAAAAAGTCGATCGGAGCGCACCGGCCGCGGCCGCGCGAAATCATGAGATTTTGCAAAACAGGTTTTACTTCGTTGCTTTTGTTTTATAAACTTTTATGCGAAGCGCATAGCCTGGCTTATATCAGTTGATGTTCCTCTGAACTATTCATAAGAATTACAACATTTTTAGGTACCTAGCTATATATTTTTTATCTAATTAGGTATTCCGAATATTTATTTTTAATTTTACGACAATTTTTTTGAACCCACGAACTAAATTACGTGTGAATTCATTATTGAACATTTTTTTATTTGTTACTTAAAAATACGAAAACGTTTAAATCTAAGAGGGTAGGCAATAATACTTATAAAAAATCGTAAGGTATTAATGAACAATGTGAAATTTTAAAACTTAAGTCAATAAAATATCGCCACTTTTGATAAAAAATCACCGAAGTATAAATAAATTCATGTTAAATTATGTATTTTGATTCAAAATGAGTGGCGTACCGTGCGAAACGACTAACGAGTCATCTGGTGCATAATGTGGACCAATGGCGTCATCTTACTGGAATCTAATTGGAAATGGACAGCGCATAATGTTTCCAGTCTTATTGGCGATCACAAGTCTCCTATAAATAAATTTATTTATTCTGTGGACCTTCAGATAGGTACAGTCAGCGGCAAAAGTTTTTAAATTATACTACTTGGTGGCAGATAAGCACACGGCCCTACCTTATGGTTTTTGAAAATTGATGATTGCACATACCTATTTGAAACTTAAAAATCTGCATGAAAAATAATAAAATATATATTTTAATCACAACTTAATTATTGTTATTTAGTCTACTAAATAGTTAAACAGCATTTTATTTAAATAATTACTACTTACTATTATTATAAACTTATAGCCGTAGAATAGGTATAAGTATATGGAGAAAATTCGAGCATCTATAACCCATTATAGTTTGACGTTTACCTGGACCCACCAGGTAGCTCAGTTGGTCAGAGTATTCCTCCTGTAAGGGACTGGTCACGGGGTCAAGTCCCTTCCTAGATGATCACTTTTTCCAACCAAAAAATAATAAGGAATTTAGTTACTTAACATACACTTTTGTTTATAAAAAAAGATTACGGATCTGCGGTAAAAAAAAAAACAATAAATTCTCACGCCTTTTTCCCTCCGGGGTAGGCAGGGACAACAGCCCGCCACTTGCCTCTAAGTCAAAGTCAAAGTCAAAGTCAAAAATCATTTATTCTGTATAGACCATTTTAAGCGGCACTTACAAAACGTCAAATTATAAATATTTAAAACTAGAAGCAAATGGACCACCGGTTCGAAACGCGTCCCAGACCTGAGAAGACTCCGGCAAGAAACTCAGCGGGCTGTTTTTTTTTTTGGTCTATTTACAACAATTGCCTTAGTCTAGATACAATGTTATTTAGAGTAACATAGTTGAGTGAACAGTTCATTTCCAAGCTTCTTTATCATCTAAATAATCTTGAATTTTATAATAAGCTTTTTGGGAGAGTTTTCTTTTAACAACATTTTTAAATTTACTTACATGTAAATCTCTAATTTCGCTTGGGAGTTTATTGAAAAAGCGTATACAGTTACCCCGAAAAGAATTACTGATTTTTTGGAGCCTACTATCACAGGCTACAAGATTGTTTTTGTGCCTGGTATTTATATTGTGCCTATCACAAAGTCTTGGAAATTGTGAAATATTTTTCCGCACATAGGTACATGAGATTTTCAAATACATATTGTGAGACTACAGTAAGAATGTCATCTATCCTTACATACTTCACGCGCTTCCTCTACTGTCATTAAACCTTTCATGCAAGCCCGCCGGTATAGAGTGCTTTTGACCTGCCCTTTCTTTAATAACTCATTAATTTGGTCAGACCATGCTGGGCGAACTCACGCGCACAGCTAGTTTATAAGCGTTTGGTAACTACGGAACCCTAATTTTTTTTATTGGAACCCTAATAGGCTCGCGTTTGACCACAATCTCACCTGTTGGTAAGTGATGTGGTGAAATTGGTTGTTAATAGGTAGTATTAATATAGATTACTTAATACTTATTACATAAATGAAACTTATATAATAAGATTAATAAGTTCATTTGATTGTAACGAACTGTAGAATTTAACAATAAATGTTATTATGGCGAAAAGAGAATGTTGGTAACTAAAATTGGCAGACTAATTCATGTAATTAAATAAAAATTTCATTATATAAATGTACCTACTAGCTTTTTATAATACTAGCCTATGCTCCCGGCTCCGCCCACGTAGAAGTCGTTCTTTTTAACGGACTTCAAAAAAGAAGGAGGTTCTCAATTCGTACACTATTTTTTTTGTATGTATGTTACGCGATAATAGCGGCGCCAATTATGGATAGATTTGAAATTTTTTTTTGTTTGAAAGAGGCTACTTCTGAGGTGGTCCCATATCCAGGGTATCAGGATCTGATGCTGGGATCTTGGGAAAATCGAGAGGAAAAAATCAAATTTACGGCAAAAATTATGTTTTTGATGCCTTTGTACATAATAAATCTTATAAATAGGTACTTTTCTATTTCTGTACACTAAAAAGTAAAAAACATTAGTTTATGAAGTCGGTTTTTAAACGTAGTTATAATTATACGCGTTCCGGTTCTACTCAACCGATTGTGATGCATAAGATTTTGTGTGACCAAGATCTCTCAAACGAAAAAAGACGCATCAAAATCCGTTCAATAGTTTTTGCGTCCATCGCAAACAAACAATGTAAAAAAATGGCCACTTTTTTTCAATATCTCCAATGTAAAATCACAGTTACTTTACATTTTATTTTACTTAAAATCTCACACATTATGTTTGATCACAATCGGTTAAGTAGAACCGGAGATATAGTAAAAAAACGCGAAACAAACGTCCACGCGGGCAAACCCGGGCCTCGATTCTCTGCTAAAGGCAAACCACTGTAATACCACTAGTAAATACTATTTAATTGTAGACTTTACCGTTATACAGTTAAAGTCTAAAATCAAATGAAAAGAATTCATTAAACTTTTTCATTCGCTCTACAAAATATCATTTAACTTTAGACTTTAACTGATAACATTAAAGTCCAAAACTAAATGCTAGTCTTCGTGGCTTGTTTTTAACAAATCGAGGCCCGCTTGCATACGCTAACTACATAAGAACTAGCAATTCTTATCAAAAAATATAATGTCATATGTTGTGTTCACGACTCGTGACGACAGCTATAGTATTCTAGGTATATATATAAATATCTTGAACACACATTATTATCCGGTCACGGTAGCTTTACTTCAAGAACGAAATGTGTTCGCAAGTTGAGTCATAACTGCTTAACTTCTAATTGCGCGATATAACAATTAAGCATTAAATTGTCCAATTCGTCTTATAAGAAAAGATGGTTGGAATGCGTGAAAGAGGATATTTCAATTTCAATTTCTTTATTTTTCAAAATAGTGCAACGTAATTACATCTTTTTGACGTCAAAAACTAGGTACTTTACTAAGTTTACCACCGCTTCCTAGGCGCTAGTGGAGAAGAAACGGCGCAACGAACTCCACTGCTGCATTTTCAGACGTCAGGTTATACATAGATATCTTAAGACTAAATATGGACGAATGTACATTTTTGTTTCGTGTCAATATAAATAAAGGTATATAAAAAAAAAGATAATAAATTTTAACCCAATATGTTAGATATGGAAACTAAGGGGTAGAGACTAGAGTGGGGGTTACTTCTAGGCAAACGTGCTCCACCGTCGACCACATCTTCACTTACCAACAGGTGAGACTGTGGTCAAACGCGAGCTACTTCTATTTTTATATATAAAAATGAATCCCTATTTCTCTTGGTCACGGCATCACGCATGAACGGCTAGACCGATTTGGCTGAAAATTTATAGGGAGGTAGCTTAAAACTAAGAGACGGACATAGGATAGTTTTTATCCTGCCACGGGGACGAAATATGCCATGGGCGAAGCCGCAGAGCACATCTGGTTACCAATAAAAAAAGGGAGTGACTGAGGAGATGACATCTGACAGGAATGTATGGAGGAGAATGACATGTTGCGCCAACCATAAATAATCGGGGAGACAATGATTCGTCGTATAACTCATTTTTTTTTTCACTTTGATGGCAGACAAGCAAACCACCTGATGGGAAGCAGGCGGTCACCGTGGTCTATGGACGTGTGCAACTCCAGGGGTGTCACACTCGCGCTTTCGACCAATCATTTAAGATCGGTGTTACCCCCGATGGTGCAGCCGGGGTGCCAGCCAACCTGACAGCATAATGGCGTTAGAAGACACGAGTGGGGGTTCGGCTTTAGTCGGTTCGATTCCGACATAACCGTAAAGGGAGTGGTATTCATATCCATATTATCTATGGTATAAAAAAGAGCTCCAAACACCCGCAACGACTGCCATGTAAGGTAAACATGCTTTCTGTGGCATGGAGGGGTCTCAACGTGTGAGAAGATTGGTCACCCATCGTAAGGCTGCCTTGGCAAGTATTGTTGCCTTCGGTATCAAGTAAGAGGTGCTAAATCACTGTAGCGGAACCTAGATTTAAGTTAACAAGACTGCATTGCACACTGATACCCGATATGCATTGTGTACGCGATACCGTCTGCGCCTACGCACGTCGCAGTCCTTGAGTGTAACTTTAAATAATTATGTTGCATTTCGAAATTTTGCTGCAAGTGCTTTTTACTTTATATATTGACTGCAAATTCTCGAAGAGGTGGGCAGAGATCCATCTCACGCAGTAGAAGCCTTCTTCTGTGCGGAAATCCCCACGGATACCACCCCCGTCGGCCATCAGGTGGTGTCGGATTCGAACCGAGTAAAACCGCACACCGTCGCGGGTCTCAATTGCCGGGGTGTAAGGTTACCCAAAAGACATTTCCCTCGCACCCCAGCTGACCCCGTGCCATCTAGTTTTAAAATGGCACCTATGAGGTTGATCAATCAGTCAGTCTGTCAGTCAGTCAGTCGGGACAAGTAATCTAGGTAGAACTATCTCAAAACTATAAAATGGAGATATTCAAAAACAAGTCTTAGCCAATGTCTAGATAGCAACCCATTTATGTTCCACTGACACGGGTCTCCTCTCCTCTAACGAGAGAGCTGAGAGGTTTTAGACCTTAATCCACACACGCTGGCCTAATGCGGGTTCGTGGATCGGAAAAACCTTAGAAATTCTTCTAGGACATTAGGGTTTCCTCAGGATGTTAATCCTTCACCGTCAGCAGATGGTAAATCATGTGATTAGCACATATAAATTCCTGAAATTCTGGTACTGTCCGGCCGGATTCGAACTTGATTCCTCTGAAAAGAGACCGCGTCCTTATGCATTCAGCTTCACATTCATTTATCTACGAATGATGTCATGGGGTAGACAGAGCGTCTGGAATAACAAAACAATTCTCCTAGGAGACCTTCACCTCTATAACGCGACACTGTGACCTTGAGCCGGTCTACAGACTCAGAAGATCAATAACTTGTTGGAGCGTAATAAAACCGAGTATTGTGGCGCACATTGGGAGAGGTGAGACTCTAATTCCCCCTCCTCTTTCGGAACACGATGCGCCTCCACCCTGGACGTGCTTTTGCTGGGGTGACGGCTAGCTAGCATGTTAGGAGGGACCTATTTCCAGCAGTGGACGGCAATAGGCTAATTGTTTGATTAATTATATATTTTGATTGATTAGAAAATTCGTTGCTTTCACGCCCTCACCTGCGTAGATATCTGATTCGGTTCCAACAACCCATGGAACTTATTCCAGGGATAAAAACGTATTCAGAAAGGCTTTAGTCAGAGCAATGTCCGTTGTAAAGCAGTTGCAGGTGATGTTGGTATAGCCCTGTGCGCTCTAAAAGAGCCATCAAGATATTCAACTAATATTATTTTTGATTTCCTATGTATAGACACAGCTCAAGGCATTATAAGGTTTTTACAGGGTCGGCAGCGCGAGTGTGACGCCTCTGGTGTTGCACATGTCCATAGGCCAGGGTAACCGCTTTCTATCAGGTGGGCCGTGTGCTTGTCTGCCACCTAAGTGGTATAAAAAAGCTAATTTACAAGTAGGTATATAGTAATATAGAAGATGTGAAATCAGCACAATTATATCCATACAGCTGGCTGGAATTTGGTGCAGGAATAGCTAGCATTATAGCCTGGAATAAGTTCGTATTGGAAGCGGAATCGGGCACAGAATTGCAAGCGGGCGAAGACGCAGGTAAAAGCTAGCGTCGTGTGTAAATTACGACATTAAAAAACCGAAGCTAGGACAGGGCGGGTTTGCTAGTCAATTCTTCTTCTTCAGTCGCGAGTGTCCTGCGACTGCGGTGCCCCATGCCAGTCCATGTCGCACTTGCTCTCTTGCCCTCTGTGCCCTTCCACCTGCACTATCTCGGACTTATGTGAAGCAACGGACAACGCTGTGGTCGTAGCCAATTATTGGGCTGGAAAAATCTAACAGGAGGGAAAGACTGATAGCCATTGACTCGAAGAAGAAGAAGCTAGTCAATGATAAAAATAAACAAAACTATAAAACACGAGATTATCTCAGAAACAAGTTTAGCGGATGTCGCGATTTCACTTCATTTCTTTATGTGAATGATGTCATGGGGTAGACAGAGAGCATCTATACAATATAATAAAATGGTAGGAAAGTCAAAACTGTACATTGAATATTTTTTTAAAGAATACTTGGGGTGTGGTGATCTACAATCAATAACGAAGCCAAAAATATAGTTTTTAGAATTATTGTCTGTTTGTCTCTTTATGTACCTATGTCCGTGATAAACTCAAAAGTACTGCATGGATTTAGGTACTTGGCACGAATATTACTAAGAAGTCGGGTCAACATATAGGCTACATATTATCACGCTATCACCTACGGGGAACGAGCAGTGAACCTTTATTTCTTCAACGCATTCTATAACAACGTGTAATCTAACGACGCATATTTCAATGTTTTTGTTATGTTAACCATGCTATAAGCTAGCTTCACACTATAAGTAATTTAGGCTGATAAACATAACAGACAATTTTAAAGCAGCGCCATCTATCAAGCAGACGACATCGCGGGCAGCAGCTAGTCTATCTATACAAATAAATAATGTTTATAATACCTATTATAATAACAGGTTTTACATAAATATATTAATGCTTGCGCGAAACACATTACCTTCGCTGGCGCAGTCGGTTAAACAATACTCGCAGGACAAGTTGACCTTCAAACTGCGTGACGCGACAGCATGACCTTGCATCTGTCTACAGGTCAAGAACTTGTAGGCTTCCGTCTGTCTGGTCGTGTTCAAATGAGTCCGCTAACAGTAAAAAGTTAACAGTACATATACATGGCTTCTTTACAAATATCTTACATTTAATTCAGAGAATAACTCTTTTGATGCTGATGGAATTGAGCATTCATTTGCAACATGCAATTGGAGGTAGTACAAGAAACGGCTTGTCCTACCTCTATTATATACGGGAGATAACGGTAGCCTAGTGGTCTGGGTGTTGGACTGCTGAGACGAGGTCTCGGGTTCGATCCCAGGTTCACCATGGCACACACCAATGACTTTTCGATGCTTTTCGCAGTTATGTGTGTATTTATCGCAAGTTTATAAGTGCCCGGTTAATGGCAATAGGCTCGCCACCTATTACATTGGGACCTAAACATAAACTGGCGAAATATGGGTGCTAGCACCTCTGCCTACCCCTTTGGGGATATAGGCGTAAGTTTATTTTATGTTATGATAACGATCTCCCGTCCGGATTGAGCAGTCCTACTGGGGTAGTACCTTCGCTCTACAGAAGACTACGGATCTCCCGTCCGAATTGAGCAGTCCGACTGGGGTAGTACCTTCGCTCTACAGAAGACCGCGGTTATAATTAACCATCGTGTTGTGTTCCCGGTGGTAAGTAGGGTAGCCAGAGCTCACTTTTTCGTCAACATAACTTACACCGATAGTGCTAGTGGTGGCCCCCAGCTTGACGGCCTTATCAAATGCATTTTCACGCCCCGCTTAAAGGACCCGGGACTATAAGAGGAGGGTATTATAATATACCTACTAAAAACTTTTTACTATTAATTACAAAAGACATCCTATTTTTTTTCGATACTTAAACTGACTGAATCTAATGACATTTGCCGCTTAGTGGCTGACTAGTATGTGAGTGTGTGTGTTTCATTTTGTACGTTATAAGCAAGTGGACCGATTCCAGTTCCAGTTGTATTCTTCAATGCGTTCCATCCATAGATTTATACATCCGCGACACAAACGTCATTTTGTTCAAAGAAAAAATAAGATTTATTAGTTTTTAATTTGACGAGTGCCGTAACTTCATTGAGTCATGTATGTGACTGTACTATGAATGTACATATTAACTGATTCTTCAAGTCTAATGATTCATAGTATATCGATATTCTGCGGCCAAAGGCCGGATACGCAAAACAGTCTTGGTTTTAAAAAAGAAACGCGTATGTAATGATTAGTTTATGGCATGGATGGCGACAGAGTTCCTGGTACAGACTAGTAATCTTAGTTGTGGTTTTGTCTAAATAAATATTTAATGAATAAATATTCTACACTAGCTTCCGCCCGCGGCTTCGCCCGCGTGGAATTCGGTATTGCCGCCAAGTCTATTTGAATGAAACGGCTCTCCACTCGACTTTCCACTCCGCTGTTCACTCCACTCTCCACTCTATACCCCACTCCACTGTTCACTCCACTCTCCACTCCACTCTCCACCTCCACTCTACTGTCCAATCCCCTCTCCCGACTCCACCCTACATTCCACTCTCCACTTCAATCTCCACTCCACTCCACTCTCCACTCCACTTTCCACTCCACTCTCCACACCACTCCCCACTCCACTCTCCAAACTACTCCCACTCCGCTCCACTCTCCACTCCACTGGTCTCCACTCGTCTAGCCAAAACCTTTCGGATAAAAAGTACTAAACGGATTTTAGTGCGGTTTTCTTGGTCAGACCTAAAATTTGGAGAAATGACCAAAAGTTTTTTTTTCTTTATTTATTGGTTACACCTTACACCATCTTTACAGGGTTCATCTAAGGCGACAGTGTGGACATATATCCCTTTATAACAGTACTTTTAGTTGTAATAATCGATATTTGAAAAAAAAAAAGACTTGGTTATGTTGACCACAAATATCTATTTTTTGCAATCCTTGTCTGTTTGTTCGTGATGGACGCAAAAACTGCTGAACAAATTTTGATGTCGCCTTTTCATTAGAAATGTCTTGGTTTTACATAAAATCTGCCGTATGTTTGATTGCATTTGGTTAAGTAGAACCGGGGATATGACCAAAAACGATTACCAACCAATCGACTCCCTCGGGCAGAGCCGCGGGTATTAGTTTGTATAAAAAGTAGCGTATATATTACTCCAGACTATAATCTATCTCTGTACCAAATTTCAGCCAGATCCATTCAGCCGTTTTTACGTGAAATAGCAACAAACATAATATTTGGACATCCCGACCGATCGACTTTGCGAGCGGAGCCGCGGTATTAGCTTGTATAAAAAGTAGCCTATATTTTATTCCAGACTATAATCTATCTCAGTGCCAAATTTCAACCTGATCTATTCAGCCGTTTTTGCGTGAAAGAGTAACAAACATACATCTAGACATCCCGACTGATCTACTCCATGGGTCGACTGATCGACTCCGTGAGCGGAGTCGCGGGTATTAGCTTGTATAAAAAGTAGCCTATATGTTATTCCACACTTTAATCTATCTCGCTACCAAATTTCAGTCAGATCTATTCAGCCGTTTTTACGTGAAAGAGTAACAAAGATATATATAGAAATCCCGACCGATCGACTTTGCGAGCGGAGCCGCGGTATTAGCTTGTATAAAAAGTAGCCTATATGTTATTCTAGACTATAATCTATCTCTGTACCAAATTTTAGCCAGATCCATCAAGCCGTTTTTGTGTGGCAGAGTAACAAACATACATCCAGACATCCAGACATCCAGACATACATTCTTACAAACTTTCGCGTTTATAATATTAGTAGGATTAGTAGGATTCTACACAACGCTTTCTAGACCCAAAGTAAGCATGGTTTAACTAACTTTTATTTTGGGTTCTAGAATGCGGATAAACGTACTTAAATCCTTTTTTTCTATATATACATAGAAACAACCTCTGTAGCGTAGCGGTGGTGAAGGCGGCCGCTGAGCAGGAGGCGCGGGTTCGATCCCCGCTCAGTGCAAATATTTGTATGCATGAATATGGGTATTTGCATTGGTCTGGTCGTGCTTTGGAGAGCACATTAAGCCGTCGGTCCCGGTTGTCATATCAACATCTATGGCAGTCGTTACCGGTAGTTGGAGCCCTAAAAAGTCCAACAACAACGGTCTAGCTGCAATGCTTCGATATCGCCTAATTATCACCATTGGGTTGTGAAGGTCAGATGGCAGTCGCTTCACGGAAAATATCGAGGTCCAACCAAATCCGCAGTTAAGACTGGTAAAGCGGACCCCAGACTCTGATGCTAGGTAGGTCTTGATCAGACTTAAACTTTTAGGTATGTTTGATCAAAATCGGTTGAGTAGAACCGGTGATATAGTGAATAGTTAGTTGAATATTATAATTACGATGTATTCGTCATAGTTTATCATACAATCACTATGCGCTCTTCCTCCGATTGTCTTGCAAAAGGCCCTATATCCCATTGTCTAATTCAATATCACAACTAGATGGGTTTTGCGACTCCGCTTATAAACACAATGGACAGAAGTACTCGAAAATTTATGTTTATATATAAATCATTTCCTTTTATCTGTATACTATTATAAAATTGTAAACTGTGTCTGTACATTGGAGATATTTAAAATAAAAACTTGGGTTATGTTATGTTAGGAAGACCGCGGTAGCCTAGTGGTTTGGGTAATGAACTGCTGATACGAGGTCTCGGGTTCGATCCCAGATTCACCATGGCACACACCAATGACTTTTCGATGCTTTTCGAAATTATGTGTGTATTTATCGCAGGTTTATTAGTGCCTCGGAGAGCACGTTAAGCCGTCGGTCCCGGTTGCCATACAAACATCTATGGCAGTCGTTACAGGTAGTTGGAGCCCACAAAAGTCCAACCAGTCTAACTTGGAACTTAGATATCGCCATTGGTCATAATGACCATTGGTTGTGGAGGTCATGGCAGTCGCTCCACGGAAAATATCGAAGTTCAACCGCATCACAGTTAGACTGCAACGCCGACCCCAACTGAGTTGGGAAAAAGATTCAGAGAATGATGATGGTTATGTTATGTGTGATGTGAACGATTCTGAACACAATTTTTCTTTTGATATCCTTGTCGTTTTATCGGTTTGTGTCTTTGTTTTCGTTGGACGCAAAAACTACTAAACAAATTTTGATGCGGTTTCTGTTAGGATGGTTTTGATTAGATTTAAAATCTTACGCATGTTTGATCACAATCGGTTGATCCGGATATATGAGTCATTCGTCAACTCGCTAAAAGAAAACTCGCCAAATTCAGCGGGTTGGCACTTTTCGATTTATTTTAATCCTATTCTATCCTATTAATATTATAAACGCGAAAGTTGTATGTGTATGTTTATTACTATTTCACTCAAAAACGGCTGATTGGATCTGGCTGAAATTTGGTACAGAGATAGATTATAGTCTGGAATAACATATAGGCTAGGCTAGGCTTCTTTTTATCCCGGGAACAGGTTCCCGTGGGTCGCGGTAGCGGGAACAGAATTTCACGCGAGCGAAGCCGCGGGCAACAGCTAGTATATAATATTAGTAGGATGTATGAATCTAGACTGCAAGCCACAACTCACAAGTTCGCCAATGATAAGCCGGTCAACGCTTCGTTATAAATCTTGCCGCCATGATGGCTGTAAATTATAAATAATTAAAACTATTAAAATGACACGAGATAATAGGTAACGAGACTGTATGTAGCTAATTACGAATTGCTTGAGGAAGAAATCGCTTTAAGTTGAAATTTCTAGCTGAAGAAAAAAAGAAGGAAAGACTTTAAGCAGCGCCTCCCACTCGCCACGGGAGACGCTGCTGCCACAGGTAAATCCAGCCGGGGTGGGAGTAGCCCTCTAGAACACGTATCCCTCTGACTAGCAGAGGACAAAGTGGGGAGCAGGCGGGGTCGAGGTGGAGCGATGCTCGCCCCACAAAACTGTAGATGGCCCGGGGTCAGCTGGGGTGCGAGGGATATGCCTACTTGGTAACCTTACACCCTGGTAATTAAGACCCGAGATGGTATGCGGTTTAGTCGGTTCGATTCCTGCATAACCACCCCCGATGGCCGACAGGGGATTTCCGCAAGATGAAAAAAAGGCCGTTAGGCTGAGGGCCACCACTAATAGCACTATCGGTATTTGTAATGGTGACTTCCATTCCAGAGATTAGTAACAATGTTAGTTACCGTACTCCTCCGAAACGGCCTAGCGATTTTTACCAAATTTTATATGCGTATTCAGTAGGTCTGAGAATCGGCTACTATCTATTTTCCATACCCCTAAGTGATAAGGGTTGTTCACCCTTAAAATGCAAAACGTTTGCCGGGTCAGCTAGTATGATATAAAAAAAATACTTTTCAAAGCTAAAAACTCAAATCCAAAAATAACGGTCCTAACTCAGCTGAGTCACATAAACTCAAGCGATTATTTTATTTGCATTCCTCCGGTTAAAATCGCCAGATGAATAAGTTCGCATTCCAAGAATTTCAACAACCGCCCTTTTAGGCGACATATGGCGTTGCTTATAGGTACCATTATAGCGCCCATTCATTCACCCTTTCTTAACCACATGACATTGGCTCCCATAGCTGTGCAAATAAATGATTCATTAAACAAAACTGCCATTGTGAACATCCAATATGAATCATTCATATAAAGCTATAGCACACAAGCTACTAAAACTGCGGCGATTTGTCGATGATTGCATCGCGTTTTAGATTTACACGCACACGGCCTACCTGTTAGAAAAGCGGTCACCGTGGCCTATGGACGTGTGCAATACCAGGTGCGTCATACTCGCGCTGCCGACCCTTTCAATTTCAATTTCTTTATTTCTCAAAATAGTGTAACGTAATTACATCTTTTTGACGTCAAAAACTACTTAATACTAAGTTTACCACCGCTTCCTAGGCGCTAGTGGAGAAGAAACGGCGCAACAAACTCCACTGCTGCATTTTGAGACGTCAGGTTATACCTACATAGATATCTTAAGACTAAATATGGACGAATGTACATTTTTGTCTCGTGTCAATATAAATAAAGGTATATATAAAAAAAAAAGATATAATAAATTTTTACCGAAGTTAAACAATAAAATAATTGAAAAAAAAAACCTTTTAATGCGCTTCTTGAATGACCCCATATTGTAGACGCTAGAGAAAACTACAGCAGGGAGGTCATTCTACAGCCTAAGCGTGCGCAGAATGAAATTCCTCTCATGCCTTACAGTGCGCACCTCAGATTAAAATCGACCTCTGACGTCCTCCAGACCTACCTCTCAATCTAACGCACATTTTGGGGTCAGAAATGTCGACCTGCTACGATTTAGACGCCTCTTTTCACGCACTCACACGCTGCACCAAACTGCCTCTGTCTACGTTTCCGTGCGATACCGTAAGTCGTAAAAATCGCAAGTGTGCTTTGGCCCTAATTCATTAACTAATTCTGAATAACAATTAGGCTACCGAATAACTTATAGACGACTGTCGAGCTTGTGTTTCCAACTAGGCTAAATTTCACTGCGCTTTGCATATTCGTTCATTGCTCCTGTGGAATATAAGTACTTGTTTTTGCGTGCCATTGTTAGGTCCTTGGTTTAATTCCAGGGTTGGACATTGTATAATAATGGTTATAATATATGTCGTAACTACAAAGTATAAAATAAAATAAATGATTAAAAAATAAAAAAAACCGACTGCTGTTGAAAAGCCTGAAACAAGTTTGATAGCAGGTGGTTCCCATTCGGAAATCATAAACCGAAAGAAAATTTATGGGTACCGCCTGCTATCAAACTTATTTCAGGCTTTTCAACAGAGGTCGGTTTTTTTTAATCATTTGTATCCACAAATTACATTGTAATATACGAGAAACTTCATATTATATTGACTCAACACTCGTTATTGCCAGCCAACCAGCCATCGATATTCGCTCAGCGTTCGAATGGCAATGACTTTGCAATATCTATACACAGATAAGTTGTTAAGTAAATAAATATTTAAACAACTTTTACTCTGAGATATTTATTGCAAAAGATGCCAGCGCGAACCATACGGTTTCTGTGCCTAAATAAATATTCTACGACATTCTACATAGAGACCCAAAGGAAGCAGAAAGACCTGGAATTCTTCACCAGCCCACGTGTTTCCTTCCTCATACAGTCCCGGGTCCTTTAAGCGGGCCGTGAAAAACGCATTTGATAAGGCCGTCAAGTTGAGGGCCGCCATTATGGCACTGTCGGTGTATGTAATGGGGATACCCTTCCAAAGACTTTACCTTTAGCTTACCATCAGGCGAGGTGAAGTCATATTGGCGTAACCGATAAAAAAAGCATGTGTTCTAGAATATGGGTTAGCAATCATATACTTTTTACTTTTTTTGAATTTTAAACATAGAAACACCCAGACCAATGCAAATATGTACTGAGTGGGAATCGAACTCGCGTACTCTGATTTAAAAGTCGAACAAACATACACCATAAATAATTATAAACAAAAAAAGCCATATTTAATCGCCTGTCTATTACATACAAATGACGCCCTTTTCCCATTGGGGTAGGAAGAGACAACATCTTTTCACTTGCTACGATCTTGGCATACCTACCTACTCCTTTCGCTTCTTCAACTCTCATAACAGTTTTTATACACACACGCCGGTTGCGGGTACTCTTGCTTGACCTGGCTTTTCTCTAAAACGTCCTGGATCTGATAATAATATATTAGTATTAGATAATCTCTGGGACAGCTTGGCCGATTTTGACGGAACTTTCACTGGTAGATGGATAATATTATAAGGTGTAAAACATAACCTACTTTTATATAAGAAGAATTTGGGCTCCGCATAAAAAATATATATAAAAAATTAAAAATCTTTTCTGCACGCAAAAAAAAAGATTATTACCGTTAAGTATTTAATAGTATTTATATTATTCGGTAACGAAGCAGTGGATTCACAAAATATGATATCTTTGTGTTTGGCGTCGCTCTCGTCAACTCACGTTGTCATGTGATTAAAGCCGGGTACATACCTATATAACGCAATGAATGGCTAGCAAACGCATGTGAAATGAATCGGCGGCGTGAGACGTTACGACGAAAGCCCGATTCAGTACCTAATGCCACGTTTTCAAAACGCGTGATTTCGAAACATTATCTGTCAGAATAAAACCTACTTACGCTTTCGTAAGGTTATCAAACCTTTAAAATCACTCATATTTTGATTCATTTTTAATTAGATTCTAAATATCTTACAAAAGATATTAATCTTCATAATAATCACAAGATCTTAATATCTATAAGTTTTCGTAAGTCATAAGCATAACGTTTTAAAAACTGCATCAGGTCTCAGGGTCGAAGAATCAATTCTCGTTTATTTTTCGAACTCTTCTCACACTCGCACTCCAACAAACTTCAATTATTTTTGCAAAATGATAAATTATGCATTATTTTTCTCAATTGTATCTAAATAGGAAATAATACTTTAGATTAAAAATAAATTTAATCTAAAAATATCTTTTTAAGTAAATATTATTTTGTATCGCGTGGAGGCCATTCAAAATTACATAAACTTCTGTTTTCCTTCTTTGCTACGTAAATACATCTGGTCATACATTAATTTATCATCACTTATTTTTTATAGACAATTTTAATTCGTGGGCGAGTGGGATACGGCTATACCTTGACTATTTGAAGTGGTGGGTGAACCTATAACTAAGTGGGATCACCATCGACCTATCCCACTCACGTTCGTTCGCTCTCAACCGCTTGGTGTGTACCAACCACAAAGCGAGTTTATATTAAGATTGTCATTTCTACTTTTTATATCGTATTAATAAGCCGTTAATTCCCCAGCCTTCTCAGTATTTGTATATGACCGCAGTTGAAGTTTTATGAGCGAAAGTAATTCCACACTCGGTGCAATCTCATTTTGCCATTGTGGAATAACAAGACTGCATTTCACAGAGTAATTTAGTTCTATAATTTCTCTCATCGTCATCTCAAACGCAATCTAACTACTTGGAACATTTTTATCCAAAGTTCGATTGTCAGACACTTGGAACTCTAACTACTTGGAATATTTTTGTGCAAGTAGTTCGATTGTCAAATTTGTCAAACAAAATCTAACTACTTGGAAAATTTTTGTCCAAACTGTCCGATGATCGATCGAAATAGAATCGGTGCTGTTTGAAGGACTAGTTGGAATAAACCGTTTTTCTCTGCATCTAAGGCTTTCACCTCGGAGTCAGGGGTATCCACCCTCATTGCCACTACTGTAACTTCTGTAGAATCGGAAATCGGGGGTGGTTATGTAGGAATCGAATCGCACGCTACGCCGTCTCGGGTCTCAACTACCAGGGTGTAAGGTTATCCAATAGGCACCCCAGCTGACCCTGGGCCATCTACTGATTTTAAGACCCCTTAGACCCCCGAAAGAGTAGATGGAGCGAGCATCGTGCCGCCTTGCCGACAGTGGGATGTATGGTGACAGGCAGCCGTCCTGTCACCCCCAGTCTGCGCACAGAGAACCAGTCCGCCCCCGCCCGCTCCCCACTGTGCCCTCTGCTAGTGGGGAGCCTCGGAGCAGCCCTCTAGAGGGCCTCTCCCGCCTCGGCCGGCATTTTCCGTAGCTGCAGTGTCCAAATTTACCCCCAACATAAACATATTCACAAAATTTAAACTCTTTTAATAATATTTAGACTTTAACAGTCTTTGGTTGGTCTCTTATCTATGTCAAAAGCATTAGGATATTCAGGATTAAGGCAAAACTGTCCGTTGAAATCTCCATTTGGTATATTATTTGACTTTATCGGTTGATAAGAAACACTTATTACGTTATTCAATTGACAGGTTGATCCAGATACTTATGCAAACTGCACTTGCTATAGCAATAATAGCAACCTGAAATTTAAAGTACAGTCGGTGACAAAGTGAATTGCACACAATAAATTAAATATTAATCCGTTTCACGCGATCGCTTTAACCGATTTTGTTGAAATAAAATTTATCTTTTGTGAAAAAAAATTATGAGTGGGGTCACGTCGGTAGTTATACCGGGGTTGCGAGGGCAATTCCCTATTATGGGCCACCTTACACGCCAGCGTCAGAGAGACCCTAAACGGCGGTTTTAGTCGGTAAGAGTCCGATATAACCTACACCACTGGCCGCGGGGGAAGGGGGTATCCATGAGGATTTCCGCGCGAAAAAAAAGTGCTATTGAGATTAGGTCGGGATCGAACCGATTAAAACCACACGGTGTTCCGTCCAAGTGAGTCTTTAACCAGGGACACCAGGGGTCAATATCAATAATAATTATGTTACTTCTGTAAGTGACTATACCTATTAAAAATATTACTACTCTCAATATTTCATTCCGTATAAAGTATGTTGAAACTGGTCAGTCACCGGTACACACGTATTTTATAAAATGATTTGTCAATACGCGAAATTAATTTAATTTGTATGCCGGACTGTACCGGTGTCAGGGTTGTCACGCGGGTAGAATATTGATTTTAGATTTGCATTATTTTAGGTGGCGTTTAGTAAGTAGTTTATGGTAACCACGTATCGTAGTCAAAATGTGTTAAAATAGATTATTATCGTATTTTATGTTAGATACAATTTGGGTTTTATTATTTTTGCGCAGAATTCTGATACTTCTTCTAAAGCTTACGCCTTATCAAATTCTGCTGTCTAAACCAGCCCGGTCACTTCGCAGATTAACCGCAATCAACAGACAAAAAAAAAACAATAAATTCTCAGAATCGGACTTAGTTACGTCACTTCCATAATTGTAATTTTAATATTACAAAGTGACAATTTTTTTTATACTACGTAGGTGGCAGGCACACGGCCCACCTGATGAGAAGCGGTCACCGTGGCCTATGAACGTGTGCAACACTAAGGGTGTCACACACGCGCTGCCTACCCTGAAGGGAAAGGGGGAGAGCTGGGAAGGGGTGGGGAGGTTAGGAAGAAGAGGGGGAGGAGGGATACAGTGAGCTCTGGCTACCCTACTTACCGGCTTACTTACCTTACTTACTTTGTTTATAAGTTTTAAAAAACTCAACATTTCAGCCAAATCTATTTAGCTGTCTTTGCCTGACCAAACAGACAATCTCGCTTTCGCATTTATAAATCGTTAAAATAAACTTTCCTTTATTAAAAAACAAGATCAGTGCACTATTATGCCACTGGTTTCCAACTGACTCCTGAGACACTTGTAACTCATGAATAACAGAACTATAGCAAATAAAGAAACCAGTCAAGTGTGTGTCCGATTCACACTTTGAAAGGTTCCGTACCAACGTACTAGGTTTCTAAATGATCCAGGTGAGATTGTGCTCAAACGCGAGCCTATTGACTATAAGAAAAATACTTACTTTCACACACTTTAACAGTTTTACTGGGGCCTCAAATTTTTTTTTTAACTTTAACATAGCCGCAAAATAGTAATACATAATCTGTTAAAAATTCGGCGGTCTTACTATTGCTGCTCATTGAGATACAGTCCTATTCAGTCCTCAGACGTACGGTGATGCGCCTTCGTTAATATGGTGGACATTCCGCTCATACGCACGAATCGCTTCAGCAATACGTGCATTATGCATACTGCTCAGGAGTGGAATGCCCTGTCTGAGTCTGTGTTTCCGGAAAGCTATAATCTGGGAGTCTTTGACGTAAGAGTGAATCGGTTAATGCTAGGCAAGCGTGCTCCATCGTTGACCAAATCATTACTTACTATTAGGCGAGATAGTGGTCAAACGCGGGCCTCTATTGATTTTTTTTTAAATCGACTATTTAAAAAAATCTGCAGAGTTTTAGTAATAGGGTTTCATCAGATACCTTTTACCTACGGAACCCTAAGAACCAATTGATTGCTCAGCCGTCAGTCTGTAAATGGTTGAAGTAAGTACTTGAAATTAACGGCACTTTTTTCCGTAAAATATTTTTATTACCCTCCCTCTTTGGTCAACCAGTCGCTGTGAGGTATCGCCTGACCATAGAGGTTTTTCAAAGTTATTTCTAATAGCAGGCATTAAGAGCACTTATCAATTAAGTACATCTCACGTGTTAAATAGATTAACATTCAATACTATGGGGCAGGGTTATCCAACATTGGGAACACATCTTTTTCAAACAAAAAAATCAAAATTAGTTCATCCATTTGGGAGCTACGATGCCAGAAACAGAGACACCAAACTTATACCAACCGTTCGTTTTTGCGTAGGCGGTTACTACGCAAAAACTGTTCTTTTTCTTGTTTGGAAGGTGCATTGTAGTGGGGAGATTTATTAGCTAGGTCAGGTGGAGATATTTTAAATGTTTTTAGAACTAAAAGTAATTACGTGGAGTTACAGGGGTACAGTGATTCCTCCATTGACAAACAAATGACGTTGCTCCGGCGCAGGTTTTCCTTGGGAGGATTGAAAGGTCAGATGACAGTAACATCATAAATTTTAAATAGTCTCCCGACAATACTTATGTACTAATCAAAAATTCATTAATTTAATAATTCATTGTAGCAAGTGGCAACCCTAGTAGTAGACTACAAGTTAGGCTAGTACTAGGCGGCAGGGGCGGCGGAAGTGCGCGGGGCAACCGCGAATGCGGATCGATGACTCTGTACTATTTTTTTGTTGTAAAAAAGACTACATTGGCATTGGTATACAATAAATCTAATATAATAAAAATCAGAGTTTGTTTGTTCGTATTTTACGAGTTGCCTTACCGTTCATCCGACCGAGATAAATAGTATGAACTTGTACGATATATTGGTCCAAACTTGGGACACTTAATACCGACCGGTTTTTATTTACGTCTACCTGTCGTTATCATCATCAAGCGCTGTTCCGATTGCAGCCGAAGCCTACACCTCGGAGGGTTGGAGGGGGAGGGGGGTTTGCTATCTAGAGATCACGTTTTCGAACACTATAGTCCTAACACACTGCTAACACAATATGCTTGTGATGGCTAACGGGAAATAAGTAGGTACTTACTTTAATTTGCGATTATTTTTGTTACATGAAAATTGTAATTTCAAAAAAAAAAGTTGGCAACCCTAGCCTCATTTCAAAAAATAGTCTCAACAAACATGTAGGCACCTTCTGATTGACCGTCCGTAGTATAAGCCGACCAATTTGAGTTGTTTTAGTTTTACACCGCTTCTTGCTTCTATGTGAACCAATTCAATTTTTTTTTATATGTCGGTCACGTCAACATGACTTCATCTCGCCTGATGGTAAGCTGAGGCAAAGTCTCTGGAATGGGAGTCACCATTGCAAACACCCACTTGCCACGTTTCGACTGTGTTTAGTGCTCGAAGTTAAACAGAATAATGCCACGGTTCTGAATTCTTTCAAGGTTACTAAAATACAGGTATAATATCTGTTTATATGGATATGCTATCGGCATCATGCCCTCAGCTTTTCTGTCGCCACCGGTCTGGACCGGCGACTTTTTTTTGCAACACATACCTACATACATTATTTATCTGTCACGTACTTTCACTTGATACTTGTAAGCAGATGTGATCGCAAGGTCGTTGAATTGTTCACAAACAAGATAAGGTGGCCATTTTTGAAATTTTAAACGGGATTTAAACTTAGATGTTTTGAGGCCATCAAAATCTTTCCCTCCGGACCATCTGGCCACCGTGAACTTGTCACTGGTGGTGATTTGGGATTTCTATATCCCAACTGACTACCAGTGACCAAATAACACAGTAGGTAGGTACTTTATTTCCGCACGATAAAAAAAGGTACTTTTTTTCATATACCACGTAATATCGAGATCGAACCGACTAAAACCACACGGTGTTCCATCTACCTAAGTCTTTCACCAGGTAATCCTGGGTATACCCTAAGAAGGAACTCCCCAGGGACCCTAGATGACTGGCCACCAGCCATAACACCACACGTCAATATGACTTCACCTCGCCTGATGGTAAGTCAAAGATAAAATCTCTGGATTGGGAATCACCATTGCAAACACCGATAGTGCCACAGTGGTGGTACTCAGCTTGACGGCCTCATCAAATGCTTTTTTACGCCCCGCTCAAAGCTCTGCTACCAAAATGGTATAAAAATACCTACGCAATTCCGTGATCCAAATGATCCAACCTGCCACGTAAATGGAGCGCTCAAGTTATTCATTTCTCACGAGATTCTTATCGTGACACTATCTCGGCATCGCTATCTATCGAGTGTGTATCTTAGATAGCAAGTAATGTGGGATTTTCGCTCGTTCCTTCGCCTATTGTGATGCTCACAGTGCGGTGGAGAAATTTTATAGTATTACCAGTGGTTATTGACCGCGGTAGCCTAGTGGTTTGGGTAATGGACTGCTGAGACGAGGTCTCGGGTTCGATCCCAGGTTCACCATGGCACACACCAATGACTTTTCGATGCTTTTCGAAGTTATGTGTGTATTTATCGCAGGTTTATTAGTGCCTCGGAAAGCACGTTAAGCCGTCGGTCCCGGTTGCCATACAAACATCTATGGCAGTCGTTACGGGTAGTTGGAGCCCACAAAAGTCCAACCAGTCTAACTTGGAAATTCGATATCGCCATTGGTCATAATGACCATTGATTGTGGAGGTCAGATGGCAGTCGCTCCACGGAAAATATCGAAGTTCAGCCGCATCACAGTTAGACTGGAAAGCCGACCCCAACTGAGTTGGGAAAAAGGTTCAGAGAATGATGACCGGTGGTTATTGACGTCACTGTATTTTAATTGGAACAGCACTGTTGGGATTCACATTAGGGGGAAAACAAGATTTTTTTTTATACTATGTAGGTGATGTGACAACGTCTTATAGTTCGATGGAGCCGGTTACACGCACGAAGAAACATGACTCATGCGGCGTTACCTCGCTCTGAGGCGTTCCATTTAAGGCTTGAAGTGCAAGCGAGAGCGCGGATTATATACCACATAATGTTAACGCCATCTAGCGAATAGATTTTTCAACTTTTGAAAAATCCTGAATCGCACATTTAGAGTTCTTAGCAATATTCTTTTTTTTCTTAATATGACAATGATACAGAGTGCTTTTCTAGTTCTGTTTGCGATTGGTAATTTAGATTAGCATTCATCAGTGAAATCTATTTAACTGAGTCAAGTTTTCACATTTAACTCAATGAAGTTCATTTATTAAAATTTTACTCACTAAATTGAATTAAACATGATAATATTTTAGCCTTAGTTTAGGTACCTAATTCATCATCAATATATCATTGAATATATCAATACCACTTAAAGTGGAGGAGGAGAGCCCGTTTAAATTAAAATGAAAATTTCATTGTAATTTAAACGGGCTCTCCTATCCAAACCATATCATGTTTAGGCTTTGTTCGGACTATTTAGTAGATGTTTTATGTGAAGTTTGCACAAAATCGGTCGAGCGGTTCTTCGTTTATCACCTTTTTTGTAATACCGACGTCCATGCGGGTGGAGCCGCGGGTAAAAGCTAGTTTTTGATAAAAAAATACTAGTAAAGTCGGAATTACAAGCATCATCAAGTCTTGTGAACCCATCGTGTACCCATTCCGATCACAACCCAAATCGGTATTAGTCGGAATTCGAACCCTTGACATCTAGAGCGCCTCTTCGACACCTTAGCTACTTATCTACCACCTGTTTATTTAAAATTTCTTCGATATAACAAATCATTTCCGCATTCCACAACAGAACTGCCACATTTTTTACAAAACTAGGGAGCTGACGTTAATTTCCGTCGTTACGATAATCGTAAAGCATTTTAATATTATAAGCAGTAATTAAGTTTTTAATTATATATTTATTTATTATAATATTATGTGTTTGTCTTATTGTGTCTGTTTTTGTGTTCCCAGCTCAAAATGATAACGGCCGTGAACGAATTCTTAGACGATCTGCGGTGAGTTGTGGTGTGGATAATTTGACTAACAAACTAACAGACTAACATAGTAATATTTAGCACCTGTGTCAATAACTACATAATGCTAACCTATATAGTGGTGTGGGATGGTATAATGGATAAGGACGCGTCCTCTACTCAGAGGTATCGAGTTCGAATCTGGCCGGACAGTACCAATGTGAATTTCACTTTGTGGAATTTATATGTGCTAATCACATGATTTACCAGCTGCTGACGGTGAAGGAAACTGAGGCAACCCACATATCCTAGAAGAAATTCTAAGGACATGTCCGATCCACCAACCCGCATTAGGCCAGCGTGTGTGGATTAAGGGTGTAAACCCTCTCAGCTCTCTCGTTAGAGGAGAGGAGACCCGTGCCCAGCAGTGGGACTTTATTGAGTTGCTATCACCAATATTATTACAATGGTGGCCCTCAGCTTGACGGTATGGTTTAGGTACTCAAATGGTTTGCCATAACCGCCTAGTCTCATAATCAATATTATAGTTATTGATTTCCTTCCTCTTGCAATCTATGGAACAGGATTTTCCTAGTTCAGATACCATTTTCTCATTAGAATTGTTGTAATATGTTTATACATACATACATATACTCACGCATTTTTCCCTCTGGGGTAGGCAGAGACAACAGCCCGCCATGTGCTTCTATCCTTATATACTTCACGCGCTTCCTCTACTGTCATTAAACTTTTCATGCAAGCCCACCGGTTTCGAGTGCTTTTGACCTGCCCCTTTATCAATAGCTCACTAATTTAATCAGGGTATGTTTTGCGAGGTCGACCCCGGCTTGCCTGCCCACTTACATGTCAAATAATATTATAATATATTGTGCGTACAACTCTTCCTGGCCCTCTGACTAGCAAAAGGTACAGTATTGCGCAGGCGGGGGGTTAACCTTGTAGCCTGGTAATTGAGACCCGAGATGGGGTGCGGTTTTAGTCGGTTCGACTCCGACATAGCCACCTCCAATAATCGATGAGGATATTCGCAGGGGCTCCTGCACGAAAAAAAATCAAGGAGTCTTAGCGATTCATCAAATTAGAATTAATACTTAATGCTATTTTTGTCGTTGCCCTTACCTTTCAAATGGTGAAAATAAGTGCAGTGGTTCCGAAGATTACTCTCAAAATATGAACTAAGAATAGAAGTAGCGATTCTGAACTAGCTTGCGCTTACTTATAGCAGGGTTTTTAAAATAATAACAACATTCAAACATGCGTCGTTAGATAACACGTTGTGACAGAATGCATTTAGGAAATAAAGGTTCACTACGCGTTTCCCGTAGGTGATAGCGTGATAATATGTAGCCTATGTGTTGACCCGACTTCTTAATAATATTCTTGCCAAATTTGAAGTAAATCCATGCAGTACTTTTTGAGTGTATCCCGGACATACATACAGACAAACAGACAAAAAATCTAAAAACTATATTTTTGGTCTGGTATCGATTGTAGATCACACCCCAAGTATTCTTTAAAAAAAATGTACAGTTTTGACTTTCCTATCATTTTATTATAGTATAGATTCTGAATTACAAAAAACTTAATAATATACCACTGGTACAGATCTCAAGGATATTCAATATTTAACACCAATACGTCAATACAAACGTACAGTATTACGTAACTCATTGTAACTCTATAGTAACCACACATTATCGCACCGAGCAATCGTGAGCAGGTTTTTATAGCCAGCTCTTGTAAATATTTGCTTAAAAAGTAACAGTTTCATGGACAAACAAAACAACTAAAGAGGCGGTAGGACACGACGGTTATCTTCCGTCTAAAATGAGCAGTCCGACTGGGGTAGTACCTCCGCCCTACAGAACACCGCGGCCATAATAACCATCGTGTTGTGTTCCCCAAGGTAAGTAGGGTAGCCAGAGCTCACTGTATCCCTCCTCTCCCCACCTCTTTCTAGCCCTCCCCCTTCCCTTCAGGGTAGGCAGCGCTTGTGTTTCACCCTTAGTGTTGCACACGTCCATTATGCCACAGTGACCGCTTCCCATCAGGTGGACCGTGGGATTGTCTGCCTACCTACGTAGTATAAAAAAATATATAAAGTTCTAAGATGGCCTCCTCGACTCCCAGAAAGGTGGGGCGAGTAGTGCGCCGACGACGGTGCTGTAGGGTAACAAGTGGCCGTCCTGTTACCCCCCCCGTCTGCGCTTATAGTATCAGTTCGCCCCCCGCCTATTCTATACTGTACCCTCTGCTAGTCAGAGGGACACGTGGAGAGCAGCATCTCCCCTGCGAGTGGGAGGCACGGTCGTCTCCTATGTGCCAAATAAATGTTTTTTTCTTTTTTGCCTGACTGCACCACGTTGAGGATCCCAGCCCACACACAGAAGGAAACATGCTATGCTATTATTTTACTTGAATTCTTAGACCTTAGACGTACCTACTAAATATAAACCACAAACAATGATTTTATTATGAATCGAAAGCATGTGTAGATTTCTATACCTATTGATAAGAATATAAACAACACTATTGTTTCCTAATTATAAATACCTTCGAACGAACGTCTTGAACTAATTTACACATAGTTAACGTCACCTGACGATAATGGATCTCGACTCGAACGTTCAGTTGAAAACTGGCTCTTTACGTAGCCGCCATTGTGTAAAATATTACGGTTATTAAAAATGTAATTCAAATTGTCTTTGAACAACTGTGTTGCCGCGTAAAAAAATCTATGTTGCCAGTTTATTAATTAGAAAATTCGTGAGAATCGGTGTGAATGCATGGCAAGAACTGTAGAAGACTTACTTATATTTAAAAGAACTGCGTTAAGATATTTGCTGGCTAGAGAATCTAGGCTTTTAGCGCTTGGAAAGAAGCCTGTGAATAAAAAAATTGCCAATTTCGTAAGTAAACATCAAAATGATGGTTGGTCCAGTTTCATGGATTCGTTGAACGAGGATTTGACAAAGAATTTGAACGTGTTCACACATGTTATATCTAGAGAAGAGAAAATTGATAATGTGCCTAGAAGATGCAGATTTGATTCCACTTCTAGAGAGTTTCTGCTAAAGTACAGAATGGACTTACGGTAAGGACTTAACGGAGGTAGGACACGACGGTATCTCCCGTCCCAAATGAGCAGTCCGACTGGGGTAGTACCTCCGCCCTACAGAACACCGCCCCACAATAACCATCGTGTTGTGATCCCGCTAGTAAGTAGGGTAGTCAGAGCTCAACTCCCCCCCACAGACCCTTCATCTTCGAAATCCCAACTCCGACCTTCTTCAAACTCCCCCCCACCAGGGTCGGCAGCGCGAGTGTGACACCCCTGATGTTGCACACGTAGGCCACGGTGACCGCTGCTCATCTAGTGGGCCATGTACTTATCTGCCACCTAAGTAGTATAAAAAAAATGATCTGATCCGGGCCTTCTCTGTCGGTACTACTTCTATGTAAGTATAAGCAAATGGACTAACTCTAATGTCGTCATTTATTTGTATTCTTCAACGCGTTTCGTCCATAATTTTTCATATGTTCATGTTTATCCTATTATACATATCAGTGCACATCATTAGCCGGGTTGTGCCTGAAGGGTTCCCGAAATAGAAAGGCTTTTCATGGAGTATATTTAGCCTTAAGGACTATTGATCTTTTAAAGAGGTTGTTTTGTGATGTAGGTATACGCATACGCAACATGTGACTTCTTATTCCAATGATAGAATTGTATAATGTAGGTATCTGAATCTGGGTGTTTCTATGTATAATAAGTATGTATTTACAAAAAAAAAGTATAGGTATAAGTATGTTTATCAGCATTCTAGAACCCATAACACAAGCTACAGTAGCGGCACGATATAATGGCCGGTTTGACGTTTGTCCGCTCGTGAAGTTTCGTATTAATTATTGTGACATTTTGAAAGAGCAAATTGCTGTTCTTTATTGTCAATAGTGACGTACAGTAAGTCATAAAATTTTATCGAATGTAGGTATAATTTTAGGACACAATATTTATTTATTAAATTGATTTCTGAATTATATAATGTATATTAGTGTCCCACGATCATTTATTTTTAATTTTTATAAGATTATAATTACCTATTGGTGTACTTATTTCACACAACTCGGTATTTGTTTTTCGAAATTCAATTTTTTAAATAAAATCTATATAATCGACACTAGGACCACTAGCAAGCCCAATAATACCTCCGGCAAACTTACTTCAAAACAAAGCATTTTCGACTTGACGTTGCTTCGAAAAGTACAAACTAGGAGTGCCCTGCGATTGCGATATAGTTTAGACCTCCTCGCCTGATGGTAAGCTAAATGGTAAATCTCGCCTGATGGTAAAGTCTCAGGAAGGGGTCCCCATTACATACACTAACAGTGATAATTATAATGGTGGCCCTCAACTTACTCTGTTTACGCCTTTTGTTGTGGATTTCGTCGATATGGCCGAACGTACGGTCAGGCATGTGTGTTCGTTTATAGATACGCCTTCGTAACATTTCGATCGTGAATTTCAAAATGGAAGGTCAATTTTACCTATAACTGTTAGACGAATAGATAACTAAAGAAAAATTTGGCGAGACTGGCACAGAAGAAAATAAACTTCACACATTAAAACGGAAAAAAACGAGCAAAACCAGCTACTATTTACGGAAGGAGTATCCAACAAGATAAAAGTTAGTGCAATCACTGAAGGAAGCTGGATTAATATATACTCATTTTCATTCCTAATTCCAATATTCAGTTCGTTCAAATGTATTTAGTAGGTAAAAATTTATATTTTTTTACTAAAGTTTTTGAATCAGGTAAGCACTGCTTGCAATAAAAACTTATAGATTTGATTATATTTTTATCGAGAGTAAATTGACATTTCACATCACTATTGTAATGTGTCAAACCGGCCATTATATCGTGCCGCTACTGTAGTTAAACTAAGCTTAGGTACTTTGGGTCTAGGGAACGATGTGTAGAATGTTGTAGAATATTTATTTAATTTATTTATTAAATCTAAGTGTAATAAAATGTAATACTTACCTACATTGCATGCAGAGAATTTGTCTGCGAAACATGCTTAACTAATATAATTGACACCCCATTGTAACTTACCGCGTTTCAAGCAATAAATGATATTATTATAATAACATAATTTATGCCGCGGTTATGCTTACCGACCATACCCGCACGCCGCACTATGGGACCAAACCCTATTTACCATCTCAAAAATGGTTTTACCGAAAGTCATAAATCCATTGATCTTTTTATAGTTTTATACTCTCAAAGGATGGAACTTGCGTATTAATTACAAAAAAATATACAATACCTTAGTTTTAAGTATATAAAGTGAACCTCAAACCTTGGCATAAATATTTTCATGCCAATTACATTACCATTAAAGAAGTTCAAGACAAAATTATTCGGAAGTTTTCCAAGGAAGTATATTAGTGTTATACATCATTAGATAGCTTAGAATGTACACTATGCAACCACGTTCAGTTTTTGTAAAAACAAGAATAGTTTTTTTTTAATTTTATTTTTTTAGTGAAGTAAGGAAAATTTCTATTTTGTTTATTTCAATTGGAGTTTTCATTGTTGCCGAAGGCTGCCGGTGTCAAGTTAATTGCTCTATTAGATACCTTACTTATTCAGTAATATAAGGATCAAAAAAAAACTTGCGCGTTTTTTGCGCCAATGGTGATTTAGAAGCAATATGTCAATCGGGAGAAAAAAAAATCCCGAAAATTACGGTTCTTCTTTTTTACTATGAAGTATTTAATTATTATATTTTGATGTCTATCTTGTTTTTATTTATTTCTATAATAGAAGCATACATTAACTAATAAATAGACCACAAGAATCTTCCCTTGGCACTTTTTTTTTAGCGGTATCACCTTAAATACGGATTGTCGACACTACACGCATGGATAACATTTATGGAGACGATCCTCCATATCTCTTACAATTTGGGTTTTGAGAAGTGGTCAGCAACAACTACAGAAAACAAGCAAATCAAAGAAGACAAGAAAAAAGATGTCCAAAAACGTTTCCTAGAAGTGCTTGGTTTGCACAATGATAAACCACGTCAAGGTTCCGGTAATAGCAATGACGGAAATACGGCAAGGAGATTTTTCCAAAATTATTAATGTTCTGCAGAGATAACCGAAATTGGTGAAGAGTTAATCAAGAGATTATGTGATTCTTCAAACCATGGCATCGTGATTCCCTATTAACGCAGAAAAATTCGGCCAGTATACATTGATAACTGCGCAATTATATGTAAGCAAATGTAACTGGTACTACATGCCATTTTCCGTCCATAAAGTACTTATACATGGTGCTAAAATAATGGAGCATTATGCAGTTTTGCCTATAGGACAAATTATCCGAAGATGCCCAGCAAGCCTTCGGGCTTGCTGGGCATCTTCGGATAATTTGTCTTGTAATCTTTATTTCGATAAAGATTACAAGAAATATAGGCTACATCACGCTAGGAAGTGTTCCAGATCAGCAACAAACGAAGACGTGCTGCATATTTTGTTATATACATCATTCTGATCCTTATATATATCTAGTTTAAATAACCCCAGTTTTCTAATATCGAAATAATTGTTTGACGAAGCTAAAGAATTTTATTGTTGGAAATAGAAAGTGATGAACAGGATAAGCACTAATTTTTTTTAAATTTTGTATCATGTAATTTTTCAGCATATGTATTTGTTTAATAATAATAATAATTTAGTTTTAAACTTATTTTAAGTACTTAAAAGTGTAACTTTTATTGCTATTTTATTATAACTATATAAATTTGTATGCAATTTCGTATAACTTTATGTTTGTCATTTTTTTACGAAAAATATATAACTTTTATAATGATGGTGTTTAATTTCTTTTATTGCCTACATATTCATTATTACGAGAAAAAAATTTCAAGGAGAAACATCACAAAACAACAGAGTTATCGATTTTTGAGATGAAAAACACCGGTTCGTCCCATAGTGCGCCGTTAAAGGTCTTCTGACGCCAGGGTGTAAGGCGGCCCGTAGAGCATTTCCCTCGCAACCAGGCTTATTCGAGTCTTGTCCCAACTCAGTTGGGGTCGTAATTAGACTGAAAAGTTAAATTCACTTTAATGAGAAAAGAAAATATTTTAATTCGAACTTGACCTTGTACAGTATGTGAATAAAACACAATGTATGTAAATGTAATGCAGATGAGATCGCGAGGCATTACTAGTCTGTATAAAATCTTAGAAAGTGTATAATTTATTCAACACCCTATACATTATTTAGTGAGCAAGTATAGTTGCCCTCTGTTCTAAGTTAACACATTCTAAGGTAGGTTAGGTATATTTATTCCGCCGGATTGACTGCACCCCGCCTGATGGTAAGCTGAAGTAGAGTCCAAAAAGTAGTGGTCACCATTCCCAAGGGATGCCCTTAGAATGGTGATCTCTACCCAGACGGCCTTGACAGACGGCCCGCGGACTATAAGAAGAAGGGAACACGTCCGAGGGTAAAGCATTCCACTTCTTTATCGTAAGACAAAGAAAGGAATCACCAAACCGTAGTTCTAATTTATAGCTCTTAACTTATATAAAGTAGCCAACACTTAAAATTTTTATTTACCAGAATCCTACTTCCTGAGCTGATAATTAAATATGAAAGTTTGTGAAGATGTTCGAATATTTGTTACTCGATCACACGCAAAGGCCGTACGGATCTGGCTGAAATTTGGTACAGGGATATATTTTAGTAAGGAATAACACATAGGCTTTTTATCCCTGGAAGAGGTTCCCATGGATAATTCTAGTCTATTTACCCACATAACTTGGCTTTCCTCATACTATCCTGTCCCAGTTAAAACACGGTATAACTTGTTTTCAATTACTCATACGTTACGAAATCTGTATCTAAGAATATGTGTAGTCAAATCATGAGAGACTACTCATGAGTCAATGAGTAACAGTAAGAAAAATGTCTTGCGAGGCCCTTGGGAATTCGATGGAATAAGAGATAATGAATAAGGACGCCTGATGGTAAGCTAAAGGTAAAGTCTCAGGACTGGGGTCACCACTACATACACCGGTAGTGCTACGGTGACAATAAAAGAGACACCGAACCGCTTGGGTTGTATTGGCGTATTCCTTCCTGGGTCAAATCTTGGCAATCGATTCACAAACAAACAAACTCCCTTTCGATTCATAACGTTAGATAGGATTAGTGATTAGGTAGTCTAGTGGTTTGGGTAATGGACTGCTGAGACGAGGTCTCGGGTTCGATCCCAACTCACCATGGCACACACCAATGACTTTTCAATGCTTTTCGAAGTTATTTGTGTTGTTAAGCAGTCGGTCCCGGTTGCCATACAAACATCTATGGCAGTCGTTACGGGTAGTTGGAGTCCACAAAAGTTCAACCAGTCTAACTTGGAACTTCGATATCGCCATTGGTCATAATGACCATTGGTTGTGGAGGTCAGATGGCAGTCGCTCCACGGAAAATATCGAAGTTCAGCCGCATCACAGTTAGACTGGAAACCCGACCCCAACTGAGTTGGGAAAAAAGGTTCAGAGAATAATGAGATATTATAGTAAAGATACTGCTTCTAACATGACATGTGCTACAGAAAAAAAACATAATATGAATTAGTACAAGTAGTAGGCAGTTATCAGGAACACCAGTTATCGGGTATCCACACTCTACAGTACAAGATTAGTCAGTGTGGTTCGTGTCGCCTCAAACGGTAATACGCATTAACTATCTGCTGGAATTCGGTGAGTGTTTGGGTGTCAGGGACGGATTTAGGATACACAAACTCATAATATGGCGATCGAATATCGTGATAAATAAATAAATAAATAAATAAATAAATAAATAAGTGATTTTGGAAGGCCTAATGATTATACAATCATGGTATTAGTAAGAAAATTCATATAAAAGTGTAAATACATAACATAAACTCACGCCTATATCCCCGAAGGGGTAGGCAGAGGTGCTGGCACCCACATTTTGCCAGTTTATGTTTAGGTCCCAATGTAATTGGTGGCGAGTCTATTGCCATTAACCAGGCACTTATAAACCTGCGATAAATACACACATAACCTCGAAAATCATCGAAAAGTCATTGGTGTGTGCCATGGTAACCTGGGATCGAACCCGAGACCTTCGTTTTAGCAGTCCATTACCCACACCACTAGGCTACCGCGGTTATCTATACTAATATTATAAAGAGGAAAGATTTGTTTTTTTGTTTTTTTGTTTTTTTGTTTTTTTGTTTTTTTGTTTTTTTGTTTGTTTGTAACGAATAGGCTCCGAAACTACTGGACCGATTTCAATAATTCTTTCACCAATAGAAAGCTACATTATCTGTGAGTAACATAGGCTATAATTTATCTCGAAAAAATTTAGGGATCCTTACTAAAACTTCAATAATGTAACCCAAGGTGTAAAAAAATGACCTAAACAAATTACTTACATCGCGTGCGCTGCGAAAACTATTGAAGATAGAACAAAATAATGTACTGTGGAAATGTACAACTTAAAAAGGTCTACATAAAAGTCCGCGATAGCATATGTCTACCTAATAAGGGTAGCCCACAGTAACCATTTTTATCTTTACAAATTACAAAAAAATCCATGTGTCATTTTCGAAGCTAATTTTAACAATACAGTATTATTTCTTATCCAATTAAATACGTTAGATACGTTGTACGTTTAATGCAGATCAAAATTGCCCTTCACACTATATAATTACCATAAATAGTTTAAGAGCTATCGCAATATGAAAAATAATGCGCGGCGAAATAAATGCAAGTTGAAATGCGGACGTAAATCAAACCAATATACTTCGGGACATTATAGGTACGTAGGTAGGTATCTAAACTGTGCTCAAAATATTATGCTCTATACACGTAGTAGAGTTTTCTTGGGTGCCTTTGAGGATAGAACGGGTGCTACAGCACTGGACAATCATGGATTATTGCAAAACAATCCGCTCGCACCAGGACGTCGTCGTTTGTCTCGCGAATTATACCAATCTAAGATTATCTTTCCTTTTATATCTTTGTATTATCACTGCGATGCGGGCGAGGACTCAGGGCTGCACACGCTGGCAGAGTGTCCGGGTGGGAGTCCTCACACTGCCGGTGCTGATCGCGGCGATGGTGCAGAGTGCGGACGCGTGGTCGGCCGCCGCCTCCTTCTGCGAGCAAGTGATACTCGAGAAAGAGGCGGCGGAAAAGGTTCGGGAGAGGCTGCACAGAGCTCTCCCGGACGGAGGCGGGCGCGGACGCCTATCGCGTCGGAGGTCCGACGACCTCCGTCCTCCATGAGCGCTGGCCTGGGGGTGACGGGTGGAGCCGCCTGTCACCCTAGCAGAAGCAGGCCGAGGCGGCGGCGCGCCAAAGCACGCCCCCCCCCCCCCCCCTATTCCGGGGGCATGATGGGAACCACGTGGTTCTCAAACCCGAGGGGGCCATCTCGAATCCGGAGATGGCCCGGGTCAAGCCGGGGTGCGAGGGAAATGCTCTTTGGGCCACCTAAACCCTGGCGTCTGAAGCCCTAGACGGTGTGCGGTTTTAGTCGGTAAGAGTCCGACATAGCCTACCCCGCTGGCCGCGGGGTGGGTATCCATGAGGATTTCCGCACGGAAAAAAAAGGTATATCTTTGTATTCCCATCCAAATAAATTATATCTTAATCAAGACTTTCAATAAAATTGTGTAAAAATTATTTAAAGACTGTTTGAGTTATTGAAATCGGACGTCAGAGGAGGGGATTGGGGAGATAGGGAGGGGGGTTGTGAGCTCTGGCTACCCTTCTTACCGGCGGTAACACAACACAATGTCTATTATGGCTGCGGTCTTCTGTAGCCCCTGTCACCCCATCTCCTCTTTTCCGGGGTTCGGTAGGGACACCATGTTTTTTTTTATACCATTTAAGTGGCAGACGAGCACACGGCCCACCTATGTGACCTATGCACCTATGGACGTGCACAACATCAGGGGCATCACACTCGCGCTGCCGACCCTGCAAAATCCTTCTAATGCCCTTATTGAAGAACCCCATATTATAGCCGCCAGGGAAAACCACTGCAGGGAGATCGTTCCACAGCCTAAGCGTGCGCGAAATGAAATTTTTTTCAAACCTTACAGTACGCACTGCAGACGGATGCAACGTGTGGGGATGAATTCCCTGCCTGTGGCGAGCGGTGCGATGATAGAAAGTGGCTGTAGGCATCATAAATCAAACAATTCCCATCCCAGGGTCAACTGGGGAGCGCGGGATATGCTCTAAGTAATCTTACACCCCGGCAACTGAAGACTTGAGACGGCGGCGTGCGGTTTTTATCAGGTCTGAGTGAGACTTAACCACTCCTGCTGGTTGACAGGGGTGATATATGAACGAACTTCCGCACGAAAAAAGGAATTTGAAACAGAATTCGCAATCCACGCGGGCGGAGCCGCGGGCAACAGCTAGTTAAAATGTAAATGTATATAAATAAATAAAAAAAGTGCAAGTGTAAAGATTAGTCTATGCCTAATTCATTGGGAAAAAGCGTGACTGTATGTGTTTATGAAGAAAAAGGAATGCGTGTCGTATGGTGTCGTAGCAATTGAGAAAATGAGATCTCTGTCTGCCTTATTGGGTAAATTGCGTGTGAAAAAAAAAGAATTCTTTGTGTCAATCGAAAATATACTTCAAATTTTCTTTTATTGATGATTTTTCATAAATAATACGATAATTGTTAGATCCAATTTTTTTAATGATTTTGATGAAAAATACTTGCGAAGTTCCATTTCTATATTTTTTTCCTTTTATATATATTTAATATGAATAAAATATAGAATTTAAGTATAGGTAAACTAAAAAGTTAAAAAGTAAAGGAAGGCGGAGAATTGGGTGCTATGGCGCACATTGGGAGAGGCCTATTTCCAGCAGTGGACGTCGACAGGCTAATTGATTGTTTGATTGAGGATAAATTAAAAGATGCAAACAAATTGTTTTCGTCCGTGCCAAAAATATTTGGTCTGTCATCTATATAGACGGTTTATGTCCAGGCATTTTGGACATAAAAAATAAATGCCCGAGTGTCAGGGCAAAAACCCATCACTGCCTAGGATATTAACTTGTAAATACGGCCCTGTTTCGAATACCAGACTGTACCTACTCCTCAATTTTACCGACATACTTAAAAACTGTCGCGACAGTGTAAGCCTATGTTTCATTTTGTGACTTAATTGGATTGGATTATCGTGTCGAAGTCTCCATAATCCGTTATAAACCCAAGTATACACGATAACTAAGCTATACTTCTCACACGAGTGTTTTGTAGACGATAAACTACCTATATGATTTTAGATTGATATGGTCATTTAAATCTATACCATTATAAAATTGTGTCTATGGTCATCATTGGACTGTGAAGGTCAGATGGCAGTCGCTTCACGGAAAATATCGAGGTCCAGCTAAATTCACGCGGGTGGAGCCGCGGGCAACAACTAGTACATCATACATGTATATGTATTGCCTGAAACAATAACGACATTTGAAGGTCTCCATTCTATTGTTTATGAGTAATGGGTTCGGAATTTTATGATAACCATGGCATTGTAACTAAGATTATACAACGAGAAAAATGAAAAATTATCAATCGCACTTTGGCACGTATTTTTATCCGGTTTATACATACTAACTTTACTTTACCTGTATTAACTACTAGCTGTACTCGCGACTTCGCCCGCGTTTTTATAGATTTTATTTCTTGAAAACCAAAGTACCCTGTATTACGCTTTGTTATATTGCCTATCTGCCAGTGAAAGTCCCGTCCAAATTGGCTCAGCCGATTTCATTAACGTTCATTTAAATAGACAGACAGACAAAAGTCTTTAACAGGAGATTTGATTTGATTTTTATGCATGAATATGGGTATAATTTGCATTGGTATGGTCGTGCCTCGGAGAGCACGTTAAGCCGTCGGTCCCGGTTGCCATACAAACATCTATGGCAGACGTAACGGGTAGTTGGAGCCCTAAAAAGTCCAACAACAACGGTCTAGCTGCAATGCTTCGATATCGCCTAATGTCACCATTGGGTTGTGAAGGTCAGATGGTAGTCGCTTCACGGAAAATATCGAGGTCCAGCCAAATCCGCAGTTAAGACTGGTAAAGCGGGCCCCAGACTCCGTGGTGAAAGCTTTGGATGCGACTGGGTAAAAGCTACTATGAAGAAGACTCATACTTATCCTTTTAATTCCTCAATTCCAGAGGCGGCAGGATGACCGAAGCACCTGTTGTGTCAGTCGAGCAGGGCCAGCTCCAGGGCCGCATCGCCACCAGCCCCACCGGCAAGTCCTTCTACAGCTTCCAGGGTATACCTTACGCGAAGCCTCCACTGGGATCCCTGAGGTTTAAGGTAAGGCAGACCTCATCTCATCCTCCGAACCTTTTTTCACGTCACGTCAATATGACTTCACCTCACCTGATGGTAAGCTAAAGGTAAAGTCTCAGGAAGGGGACCCATTACATACACCGACAGTGCCATAATGGTGGCCCTCAATTTGACGGCCTCATCAAATGCTTTTACACGCCCCGCTTAAAGGACCCGGGACTATAAGAGGAAGGGAACACGTGCGAGGGTAAAGCATCCACTTCTTTATCGTACGACAAAGAAAGGAATTACCAAACCGCTTGCAAATCTCTACTCCATTATGTTACTCTACTCCAAGTTATTTTAGGTAACGCACGGCTATTTAATTTGGTAAATACAGCTAGTCATCTGATTACAGATAACAATTTCCATTGCGAGTGGGTAAATTTATCTCGACGAGATAACAGGCAATCTTATTATCTTTCTGTTAGAAAAACATGATAAGGGACGCAGAATCTCCGTCACGTCATTACTTCTTATATAAGTGGAAAGAAAAATACGAATGTTTAACTCGCAGAACAGTTAAAGGAGGTTAGAACGGAAAGAGTGCCTCATTTGTACTAGAACGGGTGTCGCCGCTTGTCTCCCACTCTTGAACTCCACTACAAACAAGAGATCTATACATACGCGGTTACCTCCTTTAACTGTTCTGTGGTTTAACTGCATGTAGCGGAGATGCGAATGTTAAGATGGATGTGTGGTGTGACAAGAATGGACAGAATAAGGAATGAGTATATTAGAGGCAGTTTGAAAGTTGCACCAGTGAATGAAACATTGAGAAGCGAGCGACTGTCGTGGTATGGACATGTTATGAGAAGAGATGAAAGTAATGTTAGCGGAGATGCGAATGTTAAGATGGATGTGTGGTGTGACGAGAATGGACAGAATAAGGAATGAGTATATTAGAGGAAGTTTGGAAGTTGCACCAGTGAATGAAACATTGAGAAGCGAGCGACTGTCGTGGTATGGACATTGGACATGTTATGAGAAGAGATGAAAGTAATGTTGTTAAAAAGGTTTGAAGTACGAATGTGGAGGGCTTTAAGGACAGAGGTAGGCCTAAGAAAAGATAGTTGGAATGCGTGAAAGAGGATGTGGAAAGGAAAGGAGTGACTGAGGAGATGGCATCTGGCAGGAATGGGGAATTTATTCAGGGGTAAAAAGTAGCCTGAGTGTTATTCCAGATTATAATCTGTCCGTCTACCAAATTTCAGGCAGATCCGTTCAGCCGTTTTTGTGTGAAAGAGTTACAAACATCCCTATTTACAAACTTGCGTCTTGTTAAAAAGAACGGATGGCAGTCCTTTCATCCCTCATGGCTAGGAAGGGGTGGGGAGGAGGAGGGGTACAGTGAGCTTTGGCTACCCTACTTACCGGCGGGAACACAACAGGATGGTTAATGGGGTGTTGTTCTGTAGAGCGGAGGTACTACCCCAGTCGGACAGCTCATTTCGGACGGGAGATACCGTCGTGTCCTACCTCTTGAATCTGGGACCTCGCGATCGCAAAGTCGTCTCTTTATCCTCTAAGCTAACGCTGCTGAATATGACTCGGTAATCTAACGATACACCAATAATAGTGATAGGACTATCTAT
The DNA here is from genome assembly GCA_963576445.1 of Lithosia quadra. Classification (NCBI taxonomy): domain Eukaryota; kingdom Metazoa; phylum Arthropoda; class Insecta; order Lepidoptera; family Erebidae; genus Lithosia; species Lithosia quadra. Next base: position 1,844,029 of record OY754903.1, read on the forward strand.
AGTGTGTAACTATGATAGTATCTGTTGTGTGGACAACATCGATTGTTCGAGATAATACTGATAGTAAAATAGTAATATTTATAACTGCCTTTGCTCGTGGCTCCGTTCGTGTGGGCGTTGGTTTTCGCATGTTTCGACTGTATCTTCCGTTCTACCCCAATCTATTGTGATCAAACAAGATTTTAAGTCCGACCAAGACCTGTAAAAAAAAAACCTCATGAAAAGAGTAGGTAGGAGGGACACTACGGTATCTCCCGTCCGAAATGAGTAGTCCAACTGGGGTAGTACCTCCGCCCTACAGAACACCGCGGCCATAATAACCATCGTGTTGTGTTCCCACCGGTAAGTAGGGTAGCCAGTGCTCACTGTACCCCTCCTCCCCCCACCCCTTCCTAGCCTCCTCATCCCTACATCCCTGCCCAAGGTAGGCAGCGCGTGTGTATTTATATTATAGTGTTGTTCACGTCCATACGCCACGGTGACCGCTTCCCATCAGGTGGGCCGTGTGCTTGTCTGTCGTAGTATAAAAAAAACCGAACTACCTCTGTTTTTTCATCTAGATCCATCTAGTAACAAACACTCATCCATCCAAACTTAACACTAATTCATCTTACTCTTCGATTCCAGGGCCCACAGCCTCCAGAACCTTGGGATGGCATCCGCGACGCGACTTCTGAAGGAAACGTTTCAGCACAGATAGATATTTTCGGCAACCAGGAGTACACTGGCGACGAAAACTGCCTCTTTCTCAACGTCTACACTTCAAACTTAGACGGAGCATTCCTCCCCGTCATGATATGGATACACGGCGGTGGTTTCAAATTCGGTTCAGGAAATTCGGATCTATACGGTGCTGATTTCTTGGTAGAAAAAGATGTAGTCGTTGTCACTTTAAACTATAGGACCGGTGCTCTTGGCTTCTTAAGTTTAAACACTCCTGAGGTTCCAGGGAATGCTGGATTAAAAGATATCGTTGAAGGTATTCGATGGGTGAAGGAAAATATCCAGAATTTTGGCGGCAATTCCGGTAATATCACCATTTTCGGTGAAAGCGCTGGAGGTGCTGCAGTTAACTACTTGGTAGCTAGTCCTTTAGCCAAGAACTTGTTCAGCAAAGCGATTATTCAGTCTGGTACAGCGTTAAGCAGCTACACAGTACAAAAGACTCCGTTGGAGAACGCTAGAAAACTGGCAAAGAGTTTAGGTTCCGAGGTAGAAGATATTGAAGAAATCCTCGAATTTCTACGCGCTTGTTCAGCTAAAGAAATCGTAGAAGCTCACCAAGCTTTGAATCCTCCAGGGTCTTTTCTAGAAAACCCATTCAATGTAGTCATTGAAAAGGAGTTTCCAGAAGTTGAAGCAATACTTACAGAATCAGTTATCGACTTGCTAACATCAGGTAGAGTAGCTCAAGTACCGATAATGATTGGATCGTGTGCTTTGGAGTTCGGAACTGGCACAAATACAGACGACCTTCAGAATTTTATCCCTGAAGAACTGAATATCGAAAAGAATTCGGCTGAAGCTTTAGAAATCGTTGAAAAACTAAAGGAATTATACTTCAAAGGTGATCGAGCAGACGGATTCTTCCAATTAATATCAGATAGGTACATCAAAGTGGATACAAACAGAGTTGTCCAATATTTGGTCCAAGTCACCAATAAGCCAATATATTATTATAGTTTTGATTATGTTGGCGGTCTTAACCTTTATAACAAGATTATGAAGACCAGCGTCCAACATGTTGGCCATATGGATGAGTTGGGATATTTGTTTAGAAATGATTATCAGAATGATTTGGAGGTTTCGGAACTGGATAACACATTGCGGGAAAGGATGCTGAGACTATGGACCAACTTCGCTAAGAGTGGGTAAGTGTTAATTTTTTTAATGTTTTTTTTTTTAAATTTCATTTGTGCTTTCTTTCTTTCTTTCTTTATTTTTTTTCAAAATAGTGTAACGTAATTACATCTTTTTGACGTCAAAAACCACTTAATACTAAGTTTACCACCGCTTCCTAGGCGCTAGTGGAGAAGAAACGGCGCAACAAACTCCACTGCTGCATTTTAAGACGTCAGGTTATACATAGATATCTTAAGACTAAATATGGACGAATGTACATTTTGTCTCGTGTCAATATAAATAAAGGTATATAAAAAAAAAATAATAATAATATAATAAATTTTAACCAAAGTTAAACAATAAAATAATTGAAAATGTCAAAAATATATAATGTCAAAAAAATAGCAAAAAAGGTCGCGTGCCTACCACAATATCAATATATTGTAGTAGGCAAATGCCACAACTACAGCATTATGTAGTTGTAGCACTTTAGCATTCTAGGAGGGGCCTGCACCATGCTCAAGCCAGACATTTTTGTCTTCAAGGTAATGAGCAGTCCTATAGTATGCTTTTTTGCATAAGGTGGCCTTAACAAATGTTTTAAATTTATTGTCAGGCATACCAAGGACCGCTATAAATATTATAATTAGCTACTAACGGAATTTAGATTTGTAACCAGTAGTATATGGTATATCAGGTGGGCCGTGTGCTTGTCTGCCAACTAAGTGGTATAAAAAAAGCTGAATTTGAAATTTCAATCATAATAATAATAACTGAATAAATGAACTGATTTTTTTTGACTTTGATAAAATAAAAAAGACAAATAAATTATTTGATTTTGATCGAATATTTTTTGTCATTGCCAAAATTAAAATGATGTCGGGGAATCAGTATGCCATCAGGTGGGCCGTGCGCTTGTCTGCCACCAAAGTAGTACTTATTTAAAAAAAAGGCTTTTCCCATAGATGTAGATCGGAAAAACATCCAGAACGGACTTGAACCCGGGACTTTGTCGCCGGAATACACTGACCAATTGGACACGTCCTGGATATTCAAAGTGTGCCGACTCTAGTGTCGTCAGCGGGTCGTCAGTAATATTCTTTAAATCATTTCGTCCATAGACCTTATATGTTCATGTCTACTCTTAATTGTGATAGTGATCTATCGATAGCAAACGACGCATGTCGAGGAATGTATGCGCATGATTGCATATGCGTTTATAGTTTCTACAGCTCACGACCATTCGTCATAGAGATTTCCCAGGAACGCCCCTTGGGATATAGTGTCCACTACTTTTGGATTCCACCTCAGCTAACCATCAGACGGACTAAACATAAGAAAAACTTTGGAGCTCGAGATCCGTTAATTGTTTTTATTGGTATCTTTGCTCTTATGGGCGACTACTGTCCAACCTCCCCTCCTTCGTGCGGAAATCCTCACGAATCCCCTCCCCCCTGCAATTAGCGGGGCAGGTTATGTCGGACTCCTATCGCCGTTTAGGGTCTTCTGACGCCAAAGTGTAAGGTGGCTCATAGGACATTTCGTTTTCTCTTGTACCTGGCTTGACCCGGGTCATTTCCGGATTCGAGATGGCCCTCTCGAGTTTGGGAACCACGGTGTTCCCGTCATGCCCCTGGAAGAGGTAGGGGGGGGGGGACCGGATCCCTAACACAAGCTAATTAAGCTATACTTCCTTTGGGTCTTATTTATATACAGAACATCTCAATTTGACTTCACCTCGCCTGATGGTAAGCTGAAGGTAAAGTCTCAGGAAAGAGGGTCACCATTACATACATGTACCATGTTAACAATGGTGGCAGTCTAATCTAGTCTGTTTAGAATCATCATCTCAGCCGAAGGACGTCCACTGCTGGACAAAGGCCTCCCCCAATGATCTCCACGACGACCGGTTCTGCGCTTTTCGCATCCAGCGGTTTCCCGCGACCTTTACCAGGTCGTCGGTCCACCTTGTCGGAGGCCTGCCCACACCACGTCTTCCGGTTCGTGGTCGCCACTCGAGAACCTTTTTGCCCCATCGGCCGTCGGCTCTACGAGCGATGTGCCCCGCCCACTGCCACTTGAGTTTCGCAATTCGGAGAGCTATGTCGGTGACCCTGGTTCTCCTGCGGATCTCATCATTTCTGATTTGATCACGCAGGGAAACTCCGAGCATAGCCCTCTCCATTGCCCTTTGGGTGGCCTTGAGCCTTCTTATGAGGCCCATCGTGAGCGACCACGTCTCAGTTCCATACGTCATCACTGGCAACACACACTGGTCAAAGACTTTCGTCTTGAGACACTGCGGAATTTGGGACGAGAAGATAGCTCGTAGTTTCCCGAACGCTGCCCAACCGAGTTGGATTCGTCGATTGACCTCTTTTTCGAAGTTGGACCTACCTAGCTGGACTGTTTGTCCCAGGTAAACATAGTCGTCTACAACTTCGAGAATAGAGTCTTCAACCTTCAGAGGAGTGGGTACAACACGGATGTTGGCCATAACTTTCGTCTTATCCATGTTCATTTTTAGACCCACTTGTTGAGAGACTCTATTGAGGTCGCAGAGCATTGTGCTAAGGTCCTCCAGGGTCTCAGCCATGACTACAATATCGTCAGCAAATCGAAGGTGAGAGATGTACTCGCCGTTGATGTTGATGCCCAGACCCCTCCAGTCCAAAAGCTTGAAGACATCCTCCAGAGCGGCGGAGAACAGTTTCGGAGATATAACGTCTCCCTGTCTCACGCCGCGCTGAAGGCGAATTGGTTTCGAGTTTTGATCCTGGAGACGAACTGACATAGTGGCGTTATCGTACAAACTCTTCAACACTTCGATATACCGATAGTCAACTTGGCACCGCTGGAGGGACTGTAGCACAGCTCTTATCTCGATCGAATCGAAAGCCTTCTCATAGTCCACGAACGCTAAGCATAGAGGCTGGTTATACTCTTCGGTCTTCTGTATAACCTGCCGCAGCGTGTGAATGTGGTCCATGGTACTAAAGCCTTTTCGGAACCCGGCTTGTTCGGGAGGCTGGAAGTCATCAAGCCTGCGAGCGAGACGGTTCGTAATGACTCTCGAGAACAACTTATAGACATGGCTCAGGAGTGAGATGGGCCTGTAATTCTTCAGCAGGGTCTTATCACCCTTTTTGAAGAACAGTACCACCACACTCCTGTGCCATGCCTGTGGCGTTTGACCCTCGAGGATGACAGAGTTAAACAGCTTCTGAAGGGTTTTCAGCACCGGTTTGCCACCTGCTTTCAGAAGCTCCGCCGTTATTCCGTCATCACCCGGTGCCTTGTTGTTTTTGAGCTGTTTGAGAGCCATACTAATCTCGTACAGGCTGATGTCCGGGATATCCTCTGTATAGTGTCGAGTTAATCTAGCTCTTGGGTCTTTCGCCAGATTTGTAACAGGCGGTTGTGTAGTCGTGTACAACTGTCCGTAGAACTTTTCAATCTCTCCCAAAAGCTCCGGTTTGGATGACACGACCCTGCCGTCCTCGGTCTTTAGCTTCGTTAGCTGGCTTTGCCCTATAGATAGATCTCTTGCGAACACTTTGGAACCTTTGTTCCGCTCTATAGCCTCTTTAATACGGTCAGTATTAAATTGGCGTAGGTCGCGTTTTAGAGCCTTAGAGATCCGTCTATTGAGCCGCCTGCAGGCAGAAGCATCACCGGAAGACTGCAAGGTCATCCTGCGTCTATCTTCCAGAAGCTTGAGGGTAGGGTCGGAGATCTTCTTTGTTCTTTTTGTACGGAGGGGCTTATAGAACTTATGCCCAACCGTATGGACAGTATCCACGAATCTGTTACAATATTCGTCCACGTCTACGCAATCGCCTAGGCAATCGAAGCGGTTTTGTAGTGCAAGCTGAAAGCTCTCGGGGTCTTGAAGTTCGACAGGTGCTGGGCGGAGCGTGGACTTCATCATTCGACATCTTTCGGCCTTTACGTTGATATTCAATGTGCCCCGTACCATACGGTGATCGGATCCGGTTTTCAAACTGTTGATCACAGAGACGTCATTGAATATATGCCGTTTTGTCGACATGATAAAGTCGATCTCATTTTTTGTAGCACCATCGGGACTCACCCAGGTCCATTTACGGTGCTCGCGCTTCATGAAGAAAGAGTTCATCATAAAGAGTCCTTCCTTCTCCATGAAGTCAGCAAGCAGCTGTCCCCGGGGGTTTCGTTGTCCAAATCCAAATTTTCCCACCCTCAGCTCATCCTCGCCTCGTCTACCCAGTTTCGCGTTAAAGTCCCCCATGACAACGTTGAAGTGAGTCTTAGTGCTATGTATGGCTCTGGAGATATCCTCATACATAGCCTCTACCTCGTCGTCGGGGTGCGTCGAGGTCGGAGCGTATACCTGTATGACCTTCATCGAATACCGTTTGGAAATTCTGAGTATAAGGTACGCTACCCTGGTCGACACACTCTCGATCTTCAGTACGTTGTTCACGAGGGATCTGTGAACGATAAACCCGACACCGCCTTGGGACTGCTGATCGCCCTCCCGGAAATAGAGCAAGTTTCCGGACTTGAGAATTATCGAGTCCTCGCCATCTCTTCGGACTTCGGATAATCCTACGATATCCCATCGTAACTTGCTCAATCCTTCCTCGAGTTCCGTGATCTTCTCGTCGGTCCGCAGTGTGCGCGTGTTATATGTTGCCAGGGCCAGGGGTCGTCGTTTGTGGTAGCCATGCCTCCGCCGGGGATTCTTCGCACCCCCTGCTCCGCCGTAACCATGACCGCTACCTAAGTCAGGAATAGCGGGGCTGCCGGGTACTGGGGGCCGGGGTTTATGTGTGTAGATCATTTTGGGGTATTTGCCATATAATCGCCACGCTTGGCAGGCGGGTTGGCGATCGCAGAAAGACGTTAAGTACACAGAGGATGCTGCTGCCCATCCTCTGGCTTGGAATCCCTTAGTCGCCTCTTACGACACCCACGGGAAGACATGGGGTGCTGCTATTCGTAGCCGGCATCACGCAGCAAACGACTGTTTAGAATATCTTAGAATAAATATACTAATTGTTATATTTTCTCCTTTTTCAGCAACCCGACACCCGACGAAAGCCATTACTTACCAGTCAACTGGTTACCGGTAACCAAAGACAACCTGTATTACTTAAACATCGGTTCAGAATTAACCTTAGGCATCAACCCGGATAAAGAAAAAATGGAATACTGGGACAACTTATATACAAAACATTTCAGAATTTGGGATCACCCAAAATCTAACAATGAGGCATCCCCTGTCAAATATGACCCACCAGTGGTCGTTGCTAGTTTCACTGAAGCTGTAACCGTATCGTCCGAGGTTCAATCCAATGAAATTATCACTGAAAAAATAACCACAGAAACCAATAACCTTATAGACATAAATGAGACTACAACAGTAATCGACGCACCAATAGTTGTAGACGAAACGCCAATAACTGCTAACGATGCACCAATAGTTGCTAACGATGCACCAATAATCGCGAACGATGCACCAATAATCGCGAGCGATGCACCAATAATCGCGAGCGATGCACCAATAATCGTTGACGATGCACCAATAATCGTTGATGATACACCAATTATTGTGAATGAAGTTAACAACGTTGAAGAATCGATTCCTCCAATCGAGAAATCGGTAAAAGAACGCGTATTTGAATCTCCTAAACTTGAAACAGACGAACCGATTAGCTTTGTATTTAATAACCATTTAAATGGCGATCGTAAACTCAAAGTGAGAACATCGAATGAGATTAAAATGGTTTCTAACTCAAATGGTGCGCCAAAAGATGTTATCAGAGCGAACGACCCGCCAGAAGATGATTTACCCAAAAATATTGGAGTTAATAAGTTTGTTAATTTCTTTGAATCGCTTGGGGGTAAGAAGTGAGTCAATATTGCGTCAAATCTAAGTCTTAATGTAGTTTGATCTTAGTCTTGTACTGGTCAAATAAGTCAACTTTTAAGTATCATGAAATGTATATTTTAGCTGAATCACACTTCGCTATTCGCTTTTATTCACGCGGTAGCCTAGTGGTCTGGGTGGTGGACTGCTGAGACGAGGTCTCGGGTTCGATCCCAGGTTCACCATGGCACACACCAATGACTTTTCGATGCTTTTCGAAGTTATGTGTGTATTTATCGCAGGTTTATAAGTGCCCGGTTAATGGCAATAGGCTCGCCACCTATTTCATTGGGACCTAAACATAAACTGGCGAAATTTGGGTGCTAGCACCTCTGCCTACCCCTTCGGGGATATAGGCGTGAGTTTATGTATGTTATGTATAATTCGAAGTGGGGAAGGTTTATTTGTGTATATTTGCTTTATTCGCACGAATATTCGCTCTAGTCGCTCTTATATGACGAATTGTGAAGGATTTAGTCATCTATAAGAATTTTCATCGAATTACGTTATAGACGAATAGCGAAGTGTGGTTCTACCATTATAAAGGAGGTCTTTCGTAATGAGCTAGGTTCGTAAATCTATACAAATAAATAAAATTGGGGTTTCTGTTTATAATATTAAAATAAACGCTTTTTACTGAGTGCTTCTGAATGTACTGTTTATAATACCAAAACAATTTTTTTTAATTTAAACTGTCTGTCTGTTTGTTCCGGCTAATCTCTGAGATGGCTGGATCGATTTTGACGGGACTTTCATTGGCAGATAGCTGATGTAGCAAGGATTAATTTGGCTACTTTAATTTTGGAACAGAATTAGAGTTCCGACTACTCTCAAAAGGTTTGGCAATTTAAGTGTATTAAAAATGCATTTAATTTAGTCTGAAAAATCATTTATTTACATTGCACATTTATTTATTTACTTGAACATTCGTTTATCACATTAAAATCCATTTAATTACATTACAATCTTTTTGTTATATTAAAATTCCATTTAATTACGTTTTTTATAAACTTTTTCCTTAATTACATTAAAACTTCATTTAATTATGTTAAAAATTCATTTAATTATGTTAAAAATTCATTTAATTACATTTAAATTCATTTAATTGTATCAAAACTTCATTTAATTATACAGGCCAAGACCCAGATCAATTAATTAATACATAAACACTTGATGCAATCAAAATAGTGAGTAGATAATTAATTAGTGCGTAAATGAATTTCTAATTTTATAGTATTTATTTACATTCCACTTTAATTTTAAGAAATATTATATAAAAATTCGTTCTAATATGTACTTATATTTTATTATTATATTTAAATCTACATCATGGGCCTTGCCACAAACTCTTTATTTCAATATTACTTAACTTTCATGGTGTGAATCGGACTCGGTCAAACGTCGTCCGTTATTATATAAGTGTTCTGTGTCTTGTAAATCTGCTAACAAATTTAATGAAATAAATATATCCACTACATACTATAAAAGTAAGAGAATGCTAGACCACATAACACTAGTATCCGTCGACGTCGATGGTCCGATTCACACTATGAAAGTTAAGTAATATTGAAATAATACTGCTTTAAGAGTTTGTGGTTAGGCCCCCAGACATTATATCATTTCATATATTTTACGCATAAACTTCTACATAGACGATACAATTGTTTATGGTAACAGTGTTGCCATTATAAAAAATATTATTTCCAAAATGGTAGAAAATATGTATATGTATAGGAAAAAATATATAAAACACTCCATATATTTGAACAAAGTTCGAACTATATTTTTTTTAAATTTTGTATACCCAACGTTTTGATTACAGGGACTAACATGAAACCTACTTTAAGATTTATTTCGGTAGTGTTTGGATGTTCATTCGAAGTTGCGCACCGTATTTTCGGGGCAATCGATCCCATGAAATGCATTTATCCCGCAATCGGGTACGAAGATGATCCGTGACATTTTGTTCAGCTTCAGCTTACCATCAGGCGAGGTGAAGTCATATTGACGTGACTGATATTTAAAAAAACGCTACCGCTATCCAAAAAATATCTTGGTCTTGTTGTAAGTTTCATGGCAACCCTGTCAAGACTAACAACTACTAGATTTTTTTTTTGCAAAATGGTTTAGGTTATTTAAACAACTTTGCAAAAAAAAAGTATAATTAAATATTTTTGTCTTCCTGAATGGTTGTATAAAATCCTAATAATTTATTTATGTAATAATATTTATATGAAAACTTTGACTCGAAGTCGATTAATTGATAAGTTTTTGTCAACATCACAGTTAGTCAATTATATATTCAAAAATGTTGTACATTTAAACCTATTGCTCATAACTATGATGATCAAAAAACTTGACTCTAGATGCGCAGAATGAATTTTTAGGTCTCTTTGGTGAGGGGCGCGGGACGCGACGGCGGAGACGCGTCTATCAAACAATTAAATAATATTAACCACGGGCTCAAAGGGCTCGTCATTGGTTGATTAGGCCTTTTATTGATTTCTGATTGGCCAGTTATGTGTGTATTTATCGCAGGTTTATAAGTGCCCGGCTAATGGCAATAGGCTCGCCACATTGGGACCTAAACATAAACTGGCGAAATGTGGGTGCTAGCACCTCTGCCGACCCCTTCGGGGATATAGGCGTGAGTTTATGTTATGTTATGATTGGCCAGTTAGTGCACATGCGCGAACTTTTTGACGTTTGTTCTAGATTTTTGTCTCGAGGTATACTTACGTCTAGTCCTCTGTAAATTTTATTTGGCAAATTAATTACTGTAAAATGGGGTGAAAAGAAATTATAGCGTGAATAAAAATTAAAGGGTGAATATAAATAAAAAATACAAAAAACCGTCAAGCTGAGAGCCACCACTGTAGCACTATCAGTGTATGTTGTGGTGACCCCCGGTCCTGAGACTACTTTTAGCTTACCATCAGGCGAGGTGAAGTCATGTTGACGTGTCCGATAAAAAATAATTTCTTATACTTGTCAACAGAGAATTGTTTTGGGTTTGTTACAAGCCCAAAAGTAAAATGTGAAGTGGCGATTGCTGCGACAAATTATGTTAAGTTTCCGCTCCCTATAATATGGGACCAAAATATAGTTATCGAACGGAGTTTTTGTCCCACTCCTTGCGGTGATTGGTACCCCTTGGAGTGTTATCTACCCCTTCGAGTGTTTTCTACCCCTTGAGCAAAGACCATAAGAAATAGACGTTCAGTAGTTAGTGACATCTGGTGTATTATTTCTGCACTCGTAAGGAACAAAAGTTGAAGGTATTTGAGTGAAATATTGTTACGATTTGATACACTTAGCGACATCTAGTTGACGTTGAGCTTACTAATTATCCACGTACGATTTTTAGACAAGCTGCTAATTCTGTTGTTACATCTCTAAACTTAAAATTCTCTAAAATTCTCTAATTGCATCTGTTTCTTTCATTATCAGATAGAAAAGGACAGATGATTTATGTTAGTGAAGTCAAATTAAGTCGGCGCCTCGACGGTACCCTTCAATTTTAGTCGACATCTACGAACATGCGACTTAACTTACTACGCACCAACAAGGCGCTGTCTTAATTTGACAGGTCTTAACTTAAATAAAATCATCTGTCCTTTTTTAACTGATCATGAAAGAAACAGATGCAATTAGATTTTTTTAGAGAAATTTAAGTTTAGAGATGTAACAACAGAATTGGGAGCATATTAGCAGTCTATAGTTATCATTTATCATGGTCTTTGCCCTTGAGGTATTTTCTACTCCTTGGGGGGTTTTAACCCCCTTGCAGGAAGGGGGGAAGACTAGTGTTCGATTATAGATCGAGTTCTACGCCTGTGGCGAAGAAAGTATATATTTCAAATCTGTTTAAGTAATTAATTATATAGTGTAGATATTATGTGCCAATATAATTTTAGTCCATTTCATTTTCATTTTAATTATGATGAATAGATATTAGAATTATATTTTTGTATAATTAATATGCGTAAATAAAATTATGTTATAAATATTAATTTTTGTTTTGATTTTTCCTTTTTAATTCGTTATAAAGGGCACATATCTTAGCCCTAACATACCTTGGAGAGCACGTTAAATCGTCGGTCCCTGTTGCCATACGATCCTGTGGTATACCTTACAGGTAGGGCCCCATACATACATAATGCTCACACCTTTTTAATTCGTTATAAAGGGCACATATCTTAGCCCTAACATACCTTGGAGAGCACGTTAAATCGTCGGTCCCTGTTGCCATACGATCCTGTGGTATACCTTACAGGTAGGGCCCCATACATACATAATGCTCACACCTTTTTCCCATCGGGGTAGGCAGAGACAACAGGACCTCGATTCTGTTACAGACAAACCACTGTAATACTACTGACTCTAAAAATGCTATTTAATTGTAGAATTTACCGTTATACAGTTAGTCTAAAATCAAATGGAAAGAATTCATTAAACTTTTCATTCACTCTACAAAATATCATTTGACTTTAGACTTTAACCTGATAACAATAAAGTCTACAATTAAATGGCATTTTTTAGAGTGTCAGTGGTTTGTCTTAAGCAGAATCGAGGCCTAGCCCGCCATCACTGCTTATGTCCTTACATACTTCACGCGCTTCCTCTACTGTCATTAAACCTTTCATGCAAGCCCGCCGGTATAGAGTGCTTTTGACCTGTCCTTTCTTCAATAATTCATTCATTTGGCCAGTCTCTGCCCAACCTTGTATTTACAATAATTATACAGAGAATAACATGAATGATATTCTAGGACATGTAGCGATATCTAACCTCCAATTTAGAACATAAATCTAGAACACAGATAAACATACCGCGATACATATTATCGTTTCTAATTTTAGGTATAAAATATAGCCATGGTGCGTACGTGTGTTTTATGTGTGTGTGTGTGTGTGTGTGTTTTTTTCATATACTGCGTAGGTGGCAGACAAGCATACTGCTCACCTGATGGGAAGCGGTCACCGTGGCCTTTGAACGTGTGCAACACTAAGGGTGTCACATACGCGCTGCCTACCCTGAAGGGGAGGCTAGGAAGGGGTAGGGGGAGGAGGGTTCAGTGAGCTCTGGCTACCCTACTAACCGGCGGGAACACAACACGATGGTTATTATGGCGCGGTGTTCTGTAGGGCGGAGGTACTACCCCAGTCGGACAGCTCATTTCGGACGGGAGATACCGTCGTGTCCTTCCACCTGCAAAAGTAATAGCTGTGTGTGTGTGTGTGTGTGTGTGTGTGTGTGTGTGTGTGTGTGTGTGTGTGTGTGTGTGTGAGAGAGAGTACTTTAGGATATTTCCTTTACCTTTCAAAACACACAGAACCTACTTTTAACATGACTACGCTCTACAAAACAACATAATACTTAATTGAATGAAATTTTAAGCAATTGCATGCTAACTATTTCCAAATGATTTTCTGATCGGAAAAATGATATTCCCCCTGTAAGGGACTGGTCACGGGTTCAAGTCCCGTCCTGGATGATCATTTTTCCGATCAGAAAATCAAAATAATACTTAATATCAACGTTAAACTTTATCTATTTCTATTACACTACTTGTACGCACGCAAGTAGATTTATTCACAGAATTCCAATGAGGAAAGCGATCCAACTTATCCATAACGTGTTCCCCTGGAGTCACAATAGATCCGACCACTTGACAGTGTCCAAGCAACTCATAATCTTTAGCCAACACCCGTTTCTTAACCAGCTCTTGTAAAAGGACTTTTACATTATCAAATTGTTCATTACAAGGTTTGTCTGTCCGATAGTCACCTAAGAACATGATACTTACGCTCAAACTGTTGAAGTTTTCCACCATAGCACCTCTAAAGTTTGCTCCTCTGCCTTCAAAGATTAATCCGTTGCCTCCTACGAGGAAGTTAGGCCCAATATCAGACCAACGACGCTTGTTTTTATGGTCGTCCTGTATGCTGAGTACAATATTGATACAGTCAGCTAGCGATTGGCAGAAATGGTGTTGTACACCGGAGTGGCCGATAAGTACTTTCGCAAGAGGAAGGGAGAGTGGTGTGGCATCTCTTTCTTTGTCTGCGTGCCATTTGTTGCGATTCACATACCATGGGTCTTTTAAATCTGAAAATAAGTTAAGTTATTAAAGTATCGGTGGTTTAGTGGTTCAATTGTTGCTCAAGGCCGTCTGGGTAAGGTCACCATTCTAGGGGCATTCCTTGGGCATGGTGCTGTACTTTTAGGACCTACCTCAGTTTATCATCAGGCGGGGTGCAGTCAATCCAGCGGACTCTATATCATCATTCTCTGAACCTTTTTCCCAACTCAGTTGGGGTCGGCTTTCCAGTCTAACTGTGATGCGGCTGAACTTCGATATTTTCCGTGGAGCGACTGCCATCTGACTCCACAACCAATGGTCATTATGACCAATGGCGATATCGAAGTTCCAAGTTAGACTGGTTGGACTTTTGTGGGCTCCAACTACCCGTAACGACTGCCATAGATGTTTGTATGGCAACCGGGACCGACGGCTTAACGTGCTCTCCGAGGCACTAATAAACCTGCGATAAATACAAAACATAACTTCGAAAAGCATCGAAACGTCGAAATTGGTGTGTGCCTTGGTGAACCTGGGATCGAACCCGAGACCATGGTATGATATGATACATGAAAAAGATTGTGTTCGAGGTTCGAATTCTGGTTATTATACTACTGAAGCGCGATTTTAACTTAGATATTAGAATTTAGAGGGGGGAGGCTATCGCGCGCCGGCGCCGCCAACGCCTTCCGTCATTAGCCTCGCGGGGGTTTTTTGGACGATAAGGATAAATTCGATAACATACCTATATTATACGTCTGTGGCTACATTACATGTCGGTTAATTAAAAGGTAACACACACTTTGAAAACACTTCATACATACCTAGGATTATACGTTTTGGAGGTTTGGTCGGTAATGTGAAAAACAAGACCAAGAAGACGAAAACGGATGCCGCCACCAGGGTCCAGCTCACACAGACGAACAGGTTGCAGCGTAGACGCTTGCCGTTCTCGGACGATACCAGCTCAAGGCCTAAGACCTTGCCTGCAATATCAAGGTCTGATTATTAACTTTTATTTATATACTAGCTGGCCCTCCCCGGCTTCGCCCGTGGCGTATTTCGAACCATGATGCACTCTTTTTAACCCATATAAGTATTGTTACATCCCTAAAATATAGCACAACTCTATGTCATATGAGTGCTTTTGTTGAGACTACAAAATCTTTAAATGCTTTCTTATTAAGTAGGTTGCATAATAATAGAAACCCATTTATGTTCCACTGCTGGGCTCGGGTCTCCTCTCCTCTAACGAGAGAGCTGCGAGGGTAGACCTTAATCCACACACGTTGGCCTAATGCGGGTTGGTGGATCGGACATGTCCTTAAAATTTCTTCTAGGACATGTGGGTATCCTCACGATCTTTTCCTTCACCGTCAGCAGATGGTAAATCATGTGATTAGCACATATAAATTCCACAAAGTGAAATTCACATTGGTGCTGTCCGGCCGGATTCGAACTCGATACCTCTAAGTAGAGACCGCGTCCTTATCCATTCAGCTACCATCGCTAACGTTTTTACATTAAAATAAAGCTTGTAAATTGAGGCTCACCTTGCGGCACCTCGATATTCTCGACATTTTGCGTAATGGAGATGATGCTAGGCCCAACGTGGACATTAGCACAATCAGTCACATTCACGTTGGCGCGGGCGGCAGGACGCTGCGAGTGGTCGTGTCGATGGAGGACCAGCCGATCGTCAGTCTCCACTTCATAGCTACATCCTGGACGGATGTCCGACATTTCGAAATCCTCACTGAACATCATGGTTATTGGGGAATATATTTGTGTCTAATCTATATAGCTGTGAGTTAACTATACCGCGTTGAGTTACTATACTTATGATTATAACGCGTGACTGAATATACCTATAAGCAAATATTCTTCAACACGTTGACTTGATTTACTACCTAACATAACTAAATTCACAAGCAAATCACTATAACTCAAAACGTTGACTAAATAATATAACGCGTGACTAAATTTGGAAACAAATCACAACAATACAACTCAAAACGTTAACTTTACTAACTAAGAATAAAACTCGTGACTAAATTTTCAAAATTTAGAACGATTTTAAGACGTAGACTAGCTGTGTAGTCTAAACTATGACTAAATTAATAATTAATAAAACTTTTGAATATTATGATGACCGATTGATTATGTTCCGTATTTATTAAGTTATCTGTTACGCTAATCTATTTTTTCGAATTGTATTAATATTTGTTCTACTTTTTTAATTGTTATAACTGCGATAAATATATCTATAGACAGATATAATAATGATAATATATGGCTGACTAACCACGGCCTCGATTCTGTTAAAACAAGCAACTGTCATGCCACTTACACTTCAAAAAATGCCATTTAATTTTGGACTTTATTGTTATCAGGTTAAAGTCCAAAATTAAATGATATTTTGTAGAGCGAATGAAAAGTTTAATAAATTCTTTTCATTTGATTTTAGACTTTAACTGTGCAAAGGTAAAGTCTATAATTAAATAGCATATTTTAGAGTGTCGGGTCGTGACAGTGCTTTGTCTTTAGTAGAATCGAGGCCCCAATTCACTAATGCTACGTTTTTACATCGTGTGTTTTTAATTCTATTAGAAAGAAAAAAAACGCCCTCTCCCTTCTTCCGGGTCAAGACGGGACGCCGTGGTTCTCACATTCGAGGGGGCCATCTAGAAGCCGTTGATGGCCTAAGCCAGGTCAGCTGGGGTGCGAGAGCAGGCCTTATGGGCCCCCTCACACTCCGACGTCATTAGACCCAATAATTTGTGTGGTTTTTAAGTCGGTTCAAGTCCGATAGGTACAATGTATGTACTCCTGGTGGAGTATGTAATCCATCAAGACAGAAAAGGCAAGAAAGGTGGGTAGACCATGTAAGGCCATTTTAACTAACAAACATTTTGTATTCATTTATTTATTGGATACTTGAAATAAACAATAATTAAGTAACACTTTGGTTTATTGTGTATAAAATAAGATACCTACATAATATTTGAATGAAATTTTTAAGCAAATGCATGCTAACTATTTCCAATGATTTTTTGATCGGAAAAAATGATCATCCAGGACGGGACTTGAACCCGTGACCAGTCCCTTACAGGGGGAATGCTCTGACCAACTGAGCTTCTTGGACCCATCTTAGATGCTCGAAATTTTCCGATATATTCTACGGCTTAGGGCGTCGGAAAAAAACAATCATTGGAAAAAATAATAATATTTATTTATAGTACAAAATTATACAATTAAAAACACTACAATTTTTCAAGTGGGTATCAATTCATTGGCGTACCTATCTAGAGTTATTTGCTAGGGCGGTCCAAGCCGTCTCGTCTCGTGGGGGGTTGTTAAAGTAAGGTACAAAATAATAGGCTCGGGTCTCTATTACCGGGAAGTAAGTTTACCCAATAGACATTTTCCACACACCCCAGCTAAATAAAAAATTCTAAAGCAGAATAGCCATGTGGTATTCTCAGCTTGGTATGTTTAATAATACTTTAGTGACATCATAATTATCCTGAAAATTTAGAATCTCTAGCAAACGCTTCGAGAAAAGGCATTCCCTGTCCGCTGTCTTATCTCGGCGGGAGCACTGCCGTGACCCCAGATGTAATTTTTGTAAAGCTGTTTAGGTGGCCACCCTAGTACAGATAACATAATATATAATATATAGCACGTAACTTGGCCAGGTTTTGGAGTAGTGGGGGTAAGTTCGCGCATCGTGCACTTTGAGCCAATCAAATGATTCAAAGTACGAACGAACGGAAC
This sequence comes from Lithosia quadra, assembly GCA_963576445.1. NCBI lineage: Eukaryota > Metazoa > Arthropoda > Insecta > Lepidoptera > Erebidae > Lithosia > Lithosia quadra. The sequence goes on from OY754903.1 coordinate 1,861,647, forward strand.
GTTGATTCGGTACAAGACGCCTTGCGACGGCGCAACCGCGTCTCCCGCGACCCGCTCAAACCTCAAAGGGGACCTAAAAATCGACCTTTGCGCATATGACGCGTCTGGCCAATTTACGTGCCGGCGTCTGTACGTTTTTATTAAATTTATTAATAGTTGGCCTATAAAGGAACATGGCCTTATAAATTATGGTCTACCCACTTCAGTCTAGTTTATTAAATGAGTACCTATTCTTCTTCTAGGGTTTTCTATGGGTTTTCATTCAAGAAGTGATATTAACAATGTGCCAAATTTTCCAGATCCATTCAGCCGTTTTTGCTCTACTCTCGCAGGTCTGCTGGAAGAGATTTCTCGAAAAAAGCAGAATAAATGTTTTCTTTCTGAAGCGACTAAAACTGCACGCCATCTTGTGCCTATAAGGCATTTCCCGTACCCCGACTGACCCCGTACCATCTACAGTTTCTGATGGCCCCCTCGGGAGACTGAACCTATATACCTAGGTACTTGTTTTTGTACATAAACTTAAAAAATATGTAAATACACTAGCTGACCCACCATGGCTTCGCCCGTGGCGTATTTCGAACCCCGCGATGCACCCTTTTTAACTCACATAATATATTATGCTCATAATTTATCAGTTTTCCTAAAATGTATGGGAATCTATCGGAATTGTTCACATTTATGATTATTGCTCCGCTCCCTTGGGCAGTAGCGTGATGATATTCAGCCTATGACATTCACGGATAATGTGGCTTTCTATTGGTGAAAGAATTTTTAAAATCGGTTCAGTAGATCCTAAGATTACCCCTTACATTTTAACATTAATTTACTTCTTTATAATATTAGTATAGGTTTCTTCAGGTAACTCCGTACGGCACCGTTTTCTTGAATTGGCTTTAGCTATATCAACTGCCGACAACTGAATTATTTCGTTTGCATTCGGTATCTAGAAATTAAAAAAAATCAAGTTCAATGGCGCGTTTCTTGCTAGCAAAAATGTGGTATAATGTATGATTGTTCACTGCACTCACTGCTGTGGTCGCCTCGGGTAGGATCTCTCCAACAGTGACTGGTGGATCTTAAACAGTAACCTCATCAGTATCAGTCTTCGGCTCTTCCCAGATTCTGAAGTATCTTCTGTACAAGTCGTTCCAGAATTCCATCCTTTCTTTATCGATATCACTTTTCACAATCAGTTCAGTGCCGATGTTGAGATAATACTGATTGTCTTTAGTTACAGGTAGCCAGTTTACTCCCAGCGAGGCGTCCGTAGTGGGCGTCGGATCTCTGTCAAATAAGAATAGAAGATTATGAGTTAAATGTAAGTATTCTTGTATTCTTATAGTCCCGGGTTCTTTAAGCGAGGCGTGAAAAAACGTCTGTCAAGGCCGTCTGGATAGAGGTCACCATTCTAAGGGTATCCCTTGGGAATGGTGGCCACTACTTTTTGGACTCCACCTCAGCTTACCATCCGGCGGGGTGCAGTCAATCCAGCGGACTAAATGTATAAAAAATAAAAAGAAAGGAGACAATATTATAATATGTAGATATGAGTCATCATCTTTATCCTTCCGCCATTTGTGGGTGCAACCAAAGTTAAACTTTTTAAGTACGGGGTTCGCTCCCCTGGCGCTATTTCCTCGTGATGTGCCTTGGGATAGCTTTCATAATTATTATAATTATGTTTGCTGTCGTAGATAATTTTCTCACACACCTTGACACACACGCCTTTTACATCAAGGTGTGTGTGTTTATCTATATATACGTTTTATCTATACATAAAGAGATAGAAAACTCACCCATACTTAGCAAAGTTGGTCCACAGACTCACCATCCTCCTCCGTAATTTTGCATCTTCAGCTGGAACCTCCAACTCTCTAGAACCTTCCATTTGGAAATCATTTTTGAAAAGATATCCCAGCTCATCCAAATGTCCAGCTCGTTTTTGGTTCTTTTGAACTGGTCGCCAACTAATATTTAGTGTTCCAACGTAATCAAAGTTATAATAGTAGACTGGCTTATTGGTCGCTTGGATCAAATATTGGACGACCCTGTTGGTGTTCGCTTTAATGATCCGATCTGATATTAATTCAGATGATCCATCAGGGTTATCACCTGTGAAGTAAAGTTCTTTCAGTCTCTCCACAATCTTCAGCGATTCTGCAGAATCTCTTCGCATATTTAGTTCCTCTGGGATGAACAGTTGAAGATCGTCTAACTTTAGATCCAGGTCATACTCTAAGGAGCACGCCCCAATCATTATTGGAATGGGTGCCACTCTTCCCGATGTCAACAAGTCGTAGAAAGATTCAGTGATGACTGCTTCGACTCCTGGGAATTCTTTTTCGATGACAACACTGAACTCATTTAAATTTCCGAGGAATTTTTTCGGTGAACTCATGTTTTTTTGCGCTTCAACAATTTCTTTCGCGGTGCAAGTACGTAGGCACTCAAGAATATCTTCAGGAACACTAGAGTCACAACCTAAAAGTTTAGCAATTGTGCTGGCATTTTCAAGTGGATTTTTTTGTTGAGCAAATGTGCCAAACGCCGTTCCTGATTGAATAATGGCCTTCTTAATGAGTGTCTTAGTAAGAGGACTTACTGTTAAGTAGCACACTGCAGCACCGCCGGCGTCTCCTCCAAAAATAGTGATATTATCGGCGTCTCCTCCGAAATTCTGGATGTTACTCTTCACCCATCGGATAGCTTGCACAATATCCTTTAAACCGGCATTTCCTGGAACCTCAGGAGTGTTCAAACTGAGGAATCCAAGAGCACCGCACCTATAATTCAAGGTGACAACGACAACCCTTTGAAATACTAAATACTCAGCGCCGTATAAATCAGTATTTCCTGAGCCAAATGAAAAACCACCTCCATGGATGCAAATCATGACAGGAAGGGATGCCCCTTTTAAAATTGGGGTGTAAATGTTGAGGAACAGGCAGTCCTCATCGCCTGCGTATGCATTGGTTAAAAGTGAGTCGAATTGCGCGGGTATATTCCTCTCAGAGATGGCTGAGCGGACGCCTAACCACGGTTCTGGAGGTTGAGGGGCCTGAAATTAATAAGATATATGTGATTAATTCTTGAAAGTTTATTCTTAGATTATATCTTCTACGTTTTTGATTGGATTTCTGATGGTAGCTGAATGGATAAGGACGTGGCCACTTCTCAGAGATATCGAGTTCAAATCCGACCGGACATTGGTACTGCCAATGTGAATTTTACTTTGTGGAATTTATATGTGCTGATCACATGATTTACCATCTGCTGAGGGTGAAGGAAAAACATGATGAGGAAACCCACATGTCCTAGAAGAAATTCTAAGGACATGTCCGATCCGTAGGTGTGTGGATTAAGGTCTAAACCCTCGCGTTAGAGGAGAGGAGACATGTGTCAAGCAGTGGGATATAAATGGGTTGCTATCAAAAATTATGAAAAATTCTAAATGAGGTCATCCGACGAAGAACTCAGTTTGCAAACTTGGCTCGCAGAATAACTGAATTGATATTGGGCCACAACTGTAGATGATCGCCGACTGATGGTCGCAAGTGAGACCTATAGTGGAGACGGAGAATCAGCAAGCTACAAGAACTGATGACTGTTTCAATAAAGGTAGCTAAGACAGACTGGAGGCAGGTAGACTGAGGCTTGCGTGACATGGTGTGTTTAGCAAAAAACCCAGTACTTTTCTTTATCTTACCTTAAATCTTAAGGATCCGAGTGGCGGTTTGGCATAAGGTATACCCTGGAAACTGTAAAAGTTCCTCATGAAGTATTCATCCAAAAGTATAACGCGACCTTTGAGCTGGCCCTGCTCCACTGTCACGATGGGTATTTTATTCTTTATGGCTCTAAAATGAAGAAACAAGATTCAAATTAACACATCTTTTAAAGATGTTTACAACGATTACTAAACCAGAAGATTGCTCAGCCCTTCAACAGGACATTAACACTTTATCACGGTGGTGTCAAGCCAATAAAATGTACTTAAATATTAAGAAATGTTTTGTTATATCATTCACCAGCAAACACAACAAAATTACGTGGAACTATGATATTGATGGCCAAATAATTAATCGGTCGGGAGTTGCCAAAGATCTGGGTGTTATATTTGACGAAAAACTCTCATTTCGTGCTCATTATAGTTGCATCGTATCTAAAGCCAATCAAATACTAGGGTTTGTCTTAAGATCTACCAAGGAATTCAGAAAGCCCTCGAGTGGTTTGTACCTGTACTATACTCTAGTGAGAAGTATCCTAGAATATGGCAGTCCTGTATGGTCGCCAAACTACAGGGTACATATTGATGAAATTGAGCGTATCCAGAAGAAAGCACTAAGAATCATTAGCTTTCGTCAAGACCCTGGACGTTCAAGCATTGACTACCAAGGTAGACTTTGCAAATTCAGAGCACAGCAGCTGGAAACTCGACGCATATATTTTGATCTGGTTTATTTGTACAAGATGTCTCATAGATTCACCGCGACTACTTTCTCAACTCACTTTTAATATTAAATTCAGCGCACGTAGGTCTAATGACACGAATCTATTTTTTTATTTTCTCTTCGGGTTTACAAAAATAATATCTCTTTCTTCAATCCTTTAACAAGGATGGCCCGCCAATATAACGAGGTGGCAAAGAAGAACAATCACCTAGACATATTTGACTCTAATTTTAACAGATTCATTAAAAGTCTGAAAGACATCCTCCATAGTGGTTCGACCTTAAAAAATACTTAAATTTACATTTAAATACGTTTTGTCATTATTTAATTAATTTAGAGCTTTCATGTTTTTAATATTGTTTTAACTGTGTGCACATGTTGTTATGTTACAATCCAGAACGGAACTGTTTTTGTAATTATTGTTATTTTTAATGATTGTAATGTGTTTTGTGCGCCTCAATAAATAAATAAAATAAAAAAATAAACATCTTGTACAGTTACTACGTTTTTGATTATGAATGCGGATATTACCGCGGTAGCCTAGTGGTCTGGGTAATGGACTGCTGAGACGAGGTCTCGGGTTCGATCCCAGGTTCACCATGGCACACACCAATGACTTTTCGATGCTTTTCGAAGTTATGTGTGTATTTATCGCAGGTTTATAAGTGCCCGGTTAATGGCAATAGGCTCGCCACCTATTACATTGGGACCTAAACATAAACAAATAAATTATAATTCCTGGTCTCAGCAGTCCATTACCCAAACCACTAGGCTACCGCGGTTCCCATACACAACCCATAACACAGTTAAAGTCTAAAATCATCTGAAAATAATTAATTAAACGTTTTCATGCGCTCCACAAAATATCATTTAATTTTAGTCTTTAACTTCATAACACTAAAGTCCAAAATTAAACGGCATTTGTTGAAGTGTCAGTTGTATGACAGTGGTTTGCTTTAACAGAATCGAGGCACTGGTCAAGGTCAGCGCATGTGTGAAAACAATTATGAAAGTTGAAGACGTGAAAGGCGTCCAAGATCGTACCAAGTGGAAACATTTTGTCCCTGTCTACACCATTGGGAAAAAGGTGTGATTTGTATGTATGTATGTTAAAAACTAACTCGAGACGTCGTTGCCGAAGATATGTGCCGCAGAATCTCCTAACTTTAGGTCGATCGGTCCTCAGCGGTGGATCTTCCACAACAGCAACACTTTCAGTTTTCGCCACATTGCCCTGCAATCCCCTCAAACTTGCCTTCAAGTGCGCTAAATCCCTCAGTAGTCTCGGCACGTCAAGCTGCAGCAGCGCTTTCGTCACAAACCTCGGCATATCATCAGGATCAGTGTTCTTGAACAGCGTAATGATATCCTGCGCATTCTCCTTAGCCTCGTCACGCCGCCTGCCCACCATACGGTTGCTCTTCTTCAGAACGCTGAACAGCAATCGTTTGGATACATCTATTTCTCTCGCACCAAACTTATCAACCAGGGTCAAGACTGCAGTCGGCTCGTCCGTTAAATTGACTTGCTTCTGCTGCAGGTACGCCAACAGATCGTTTGCCACAACTTCACTGCTCATTGTTAAATAATACGTGCGATGTGTAACTTCTTAAACTGCTTAACTATAATGAAATTGTTTGTTCTGTAACACAATCGAAAGATCAATATTGATAATTTATAATCTATTGATAATTCTGACGCGTATGATAATTATAATCTATTGAAAACTCTGACGCGTAATGGCGGCCTCTGTAACGTACGACTGCTACGACAGGGGGCGCAGGTTCGATTCCCGCAAATATCCCGGAATCTTGGACTCGAATCAACTAAAACCGCACACTGCTTCTCATCTTCAGATGCGGTTGAGAGGTTGTCAATAAGGATCTCCCTCGCACTCTGACTTCGAGTGAGGGTTTTCAGATGGCCCCTGGGGTTTGCGATGTAAGGTGTCTCTGTTGATGACTTTAAAAATAGGTATACAGGTAATAAAAACCCTTTAAAGATTTTGTAGGCGCAACACATTTAATGAGTAAACTTAATTATAACAATGATAATGAGTACTTAATTATACGAATACATAGCGAAGCTGGCGATAAGGTTGTGAACTCGTGACCCTTCGGCGTCCGTCCCGGAGGGACCATGTGGATGGTGTTGAGAGCTGTGACTCCCCTGGATGAGGGAGCCAAATCCCCTCCTTCATTTTCTAATTTTGTGGTAGCTATAGCTCCAGAATGTTTATTAACTAGCAGCTGTTGCAAGTGCCTTATCATTGAAGTTTAGTTTTTTAGTCCACATGGAATTCTGTTCTCATTCCTAAAACCCACAGGAACCTTTTCCAGCCCTCCAGTTTGCAGCCTATCTTAATTTCCTTACGTCTAAGAACTGAATAAACTCATTGCATGAATTAATTGTGTAATTCCCTCAAGAATTTTTAAGGTTCACCTTCCAATAAAATACATCCATCTATCAATTAAGTAGTCTATCGCAGTCCACTGCTGGACATAGACCTCTTCCAATATACACACCCATAGCTCCTGTTCTTCCGCTTTCCACATCCTCTCCATACAGGTACCTTTTAACTTCAAAGCTTTTCAAACCATACTTCATATGCTACGCAAACATGCGGTTATATTCCTTGGATTCCAGTGAGGAAAATTACGTAAGTTATCCATTATATTTGGCCCTGGAGGCACAATGGAACCAATCAATTGACATTGTCCAAACAGCTCGTAATCTTCTGTTAGCACTTGTTTACTCACCAGCTCTTGCAGAAGAACTTCCACGTTATCCAATTGCTCATCACAAGGTTTATTCACCATGTAGTTACCAAGAAACATGATACTAATACTTTCCTTGTCAAACGGCCTCACCATACCGCTTTCAATGTTCGCCCCTCGACCTTCAAACACCAGTCCATTACCGCTGACAAGGAAATTGGCAGCGATATCAGACCAGCGAAGTTCTGTAAGATGTTCCTTTTGTAAATCGAATACTATCTCTATACAATCATATTTTTCGTTACAAAAATCGTGCGCATGAGCCGAATGTCCGATAATTACTTTCGACACGGGGAGGTTCAGCAGTGTCATGTCAGATGCTGGATTCGCGTACCAGTAAGGACGGCTTATATACCATGGATCTTGTATGTCTGTGGAAATAAAAGGATTACGTTAAAAGTAGTGTTGCCGATCAATAGTCGACTATCGATACTCGATAATCGATAGCCAACAAATAACTCAAATCGATAGGCCTGTCGAGTAGATTTTTTATATCACTTAGGTGGCAGACAAGCACACGGCCCACCTGATGGGAAGCGGTCACCGTGGTCTACGGACGTATGTAAAACGCTGCGCTGCTGAAAATTCTAATGCCCTTCTTGGAAAATATCGTAGACGCTAATACTTACCAAGATCTAGACGTTTAGGATCTTTGGCTAGAGCAAAGTAGAAGATGAAAAAGATGAGGACAGAAGCAACCAGCAAAGTCCAGCAGACGCAGATGGCGACGCTACAGCGCTGTCGCTTGCTGTTCTGTGGCGTCACCAACTCGAGGCCCAGAATTCGACCTGAAACAACGTTAATTTTTATAATTCACTAGCTGATGCCCATGGCTTCACTCTCCTTGAAGTCAGACATGTGCAAGACTGAGATATCACCCTCATATGGTGCAAACAATTCCATCAAGAACTAAGCGGTTCGGTGTCTCTTTTCTTTGCCGCACCATAAAAACCTGAGATTCTTTACCAGCTCACGTGTTTCTTCCTCCTACATTCCCGGGTCTTATAAGCGTATATATATCTTATAGTTTGTAATGGTGAACTCCCATTCCAGAGACTTTACCTTTAGCTTACCATCAGGAGAGGTGAAGTCATATTGACGTGACCGACGTAAGAAAAACATAGTTTTTTTACATACGGTAGGCAAACAGAGAAGAATTCTAAAAATATATTTTTGTTTTTAGATTCGTTCATTCATAATCCATTTTTTTAAATTAACTCCAATGTACAGATACCACTAATTTTCTATTTCATCACAGATGGAGTTAACACACTTAACGTGCGTCATACGTAACAAAAAAGTGTGGCGTATGACGTACATATGCGTCAGCAAAACGAGCGTTTTTACGTCTCTCTCTCTCTCTCTCGCGCGATGCTAATAATTTGTCGTTGTCACTCCTAATATAATAATTTCCTATCATTGGTAATATTAATACTATTATTAATAATTTTCCTGTAGTAGTTTAGGCGTAGGAAACTATTTTAGTTATAATTAAAGGTAGTTATAAAAGTAAAAAATAACTAAAGTACCTACTACGAGTAGTTGCAACTCATTTAATTTAGTTAAGTTAAATGTTTAACTAAATTTACTTTATAACTTTATTTATTTATTTTATTTATGTAACTTATTTCCCAAAATAATTATTATATTTCACAGATTGTTTCGTATATAATACACTTTATTATTATCAAATCCATTCGAATCAAAATCGAAGGATGTCCCCAACTAAGGTGCCCACAAAGCGCAGTAAGAGTAAATTTTAAAAAAATGAGGGTGGCAAATAATCGGAAAATGAAAGTACTGCCCCCGTAGACAAGAGTCATAGCGTAAATCGCTAAGGAAACGAATAAATTAGGTCGACCAACAACGAGCTGGAGTGTGATTGGTCGACCTAATCTATACGTTTCCTTAGCGATCGTTTGCGATTTAGACTTTTGCCACTTGGCTACGGGCCCTGGAGTGTGATTGGTCGATCTAATCTTTTCTATTCCTTAGCGATTTAGAAAACCCCGGTAGAGTGGTTTGGGTAATGGACTGCTGAGACGAGGTCTCGGGTTCGATCCCAGGTTCACCATAGCACACACCAATGACTTTTCGATGCTTTTCAAAGTTATGTGTGTATTTTCGCAGGTTTATTAGTGCCTCGGAGAGCACGTTAAGCCGTCGGTCCCGGTTGCCATTCAAACATCTATGGCAGTCGTTACGGGTAGTTGGAGCCCACAAAAGTCCAACAAGTCTAACTTGGAACTTCGATATCGCCATTGGTCATAATGACCATTGGTTGTGGAGGTCAGATGGCAGTCGCTCCATGGAAAATATCGTAGTTCAGCCGCATCACAGTTGGACTGGAAAGCCGACCCCAACTGAGTTGGGAAAAAGGTTCAGAGAATGATGAGCGATTTAGACTTGTGACACTTGTCTAAGGGCCCTGCACGACTTATTAAATAGCGACTCACCTTGTGTCACCTCGATGCTTTCAATATTTTGAGTGACGCTGACATATCTGGGTCCGATATGGATGTTCGAGGATTCCCTCACGCAGATTTTGGCTAGAGGAGACCCCTGGCGGGCTGCCATGTCCATTGAATAGTTGTGATGTTGAAAAACCAATCGCTCAGCGACTTCATCGTTAAAACTAGGACGCACTTCCATTTTTTTTTACATCGGTCACGTTCAATATGACTTCACCTCGCCTGATGGTAAGCCAAAAGTGAAATTAGTTCTTACGGAACTCGAAACACGTTAACGTACTATGTAGTCCGTTCTGTAACTAATTCTGCAAGCCTTTGATTTTATCAGGACTGTTAATTAGGGTTCCGTACCGTAATATTATTACCTTATTTTTAAGAATCTGCTTTATCCGTCCATCTGTGTTCCTTCTTCCTACAATCCTGGGTTCTTAAAGCGGGGCGTGAAAAGGCATCTGTCTAGGCCGTCAAGGTAGGGACCGCCGTTTTGGGACGAATGGTGTCTGGAATGGCGGCCCGTACCCTCTGGACTTTACCCTTGCTTCTTACCATCCAGCGGGGTTAAGTCAATTGACGGACTGAATATATAAAAAAAAATCTGTTTGTCACCATGAACATATGAACCGTGATAGCTAAACAAATTTTGTTGTTGCCGCTATAACAGATACTAATAACGATATTTTAATTAAAGAAATCCATCCAGTGGTTTGAGAGATATGAGGTAATAAAGAATCTTACAAACATACATACATACATACAAGATACGCGCGAAAAACATAACCCTTCTTGGCAGTCGGGTAAAAACAGAATAGAATAAATATTTTTTTTACTTCACTTAGGTGGCGAACAAGCACGAACACCACAGTCGCGCTGCCGACCCTGTAAAAACCTTCTAATGCCCTTCTGAAACTGAAGAACCCCATATTGTACATACAGCAGGTCGTTTCGGGTCCGATATAACCGCCCCCGATGTCCCACAGGGGTAAGGGGGGAAGGTTGCCACACATGAAACGCGATAGTTTTTTTTCCTTTTTGCCGTTAAATTGTTTCTATGTATAATAAGTATGTATTTACAAAAAAAAAGTATATAAGTATGTTTATCAGCATTCTAGAACCCATAGGTAACACAAGCTAACTAGCTTGTGTTATGGGACCAAACTAAGCTTAGTTAAACTTAACTAAGCTTAGTTTGGGTCTAGGGAGCGTTGTGTAGAATGTTTTAGAAATATCTATTATTAATATCTATTATTAAATTCTACGGAACTACGTGCGCAAGTCCGATTCGCACTTGGTCGGTTTTTTCGCAAGTCGACCAATTAAATCATTCGTTCAATATCTGTTCCCTTTATCCTTAGATTAATATTTGATTCTCCTACTTTCGAATAATACGAGTTTGTTTACAATACGACGAATTTGATCCACTTTAAATTTTATCGTGAATAATCTAACAGGCGATAAAGAAAAATTTCGCGATAATAAGAGAATGAGTCAGGCATTCTTTATTTTATTTATTTATTTACCATAAATAACAACTAACATTACAGGATTCTTAAGGAGGTAGGACATGATGGTATCTCCCATCTAACCTGAGCAGTTCGACTGGGGTAGGTAGTACCTCCGTCCTACGAAAGACCGCCCCATAATATCCATCGTATTGTGTTCCCGCCGGTAAGTAGGGTAGCCAGAGCTCATCCCTCCTCCCCCCACCCTTTCCTAGCCCCTTTCCCACTTTCAGGGTCGGCAGCGCGAGTGTGATACGGTTACCGCTTTCCATCAGGTGGGCCGTGTGCTTGTCTGCCACCTAAGTAGTACACAAAAAAAGGTTACCCCAATGCGATAGCTAGAACCTTAGCTGTAGCTATCACAAAATTAGAAAAAGAAAGAGTGGCTTTTACTCCCTCATCCAGGGAAGTCACACTATCCTTGTGTTAAACCCCCCCCCCCCCCCCCTCCTGGGCGGACACCGAAGGGTCACAACCCTGCCGTCTGTTTCTCTATGTATAACGAAGTTCTCATTATTATGATTAAGACTACAAAATCTTTAAATGCTTTTTTTAATACTTTCATACCTATTTATATTTCGGTGAGTCATCAACGGAGACACCTTACCTCGCAAGCCCCAGAGGCCATCCCGAAAAAGAAGAAGGCCATGGGTCAGTTGGAGTTAGACTTACACTCGCATCTGAAGACCCGACGCGGTGTGCGGTTTTAGTCGATTCAAGTCCGACATTCCCGTTACTCCCGGTTACATCCAAGGCTTGTACTTTGGAGCCAAGGATCCACTCTCAAAGTCTTCCTCTTGATTATCTTGACTTTCATGGCGGCAGACGGGAGCGTCAGCCGTTTGATGCTGATGAGAAAAACGTGCGCCAGAGTATCGTTCATCAATCAGTTAGTGCACTTGCAAGTTGAGTTGCCTGGAGCATCGAAGATCTTGATGGATTCGCACTTACAGTAGTTGGTATAGATAGGCAGATTGTAAGATAACTTTCGCGGCAGATCGACAACGTGTAGTAAGGCAAGTAGCTAAATTATCAATAGATATAAAATTATCATCTTTCGATCGTGTTACACAACAAAACATTTCATTTGCAGTATTTGCCAGATACACACTGGACGTAATATTCAACTATGAGCAGTGAAATTGTGGCAAACGATCTGTTAGCGTGCCTGCAGCAGAAGCAAATTGATTTAACGGACGAGCCGACTGCAGTCTTGACCCTGGTTGTTAAGTTTGGTGCGAGAGAAATAGATGTATCCAAACGATTACTGTTCAGCGTTCTGAAGAAGAGCAACCGTATGGTGGCCAGGCGGCGTGACGAGGCTAAGGAGAATGCTCAAGACATCATCACGCTGTTCAAGAACACTGATCCTGATGATATGCCGAAGTTTGTGACGAAAGAGCTTCTGCAACTTGACGTGCCGAGTCTAATGAGGGATATAGCGCACTTGAAGGCAAGTTTGAAGGATGTGCAGTGCAATGTGACGAAAACTGAAAGTGTAGTGCCAGATCTGCCGCCAAGGAAGATGATAGAGCGTCCTATAATTAGAACTGGATACTGTGGAAATTATCTTCAGAAAATAAGTCGCATGTTAGTTTTTAACATCTATTTTATTTTATTTCACAGTTTCAAAAACTTACAGTTAGTTTCACTTTTACAGGATGTAGGTACTCGTAAATGTTACGACAAATTACAAGTTTTTCACTTATAAACATAAAGAAATATAGTTATAGGTCACAATACGAAGTGCAGACTGATGTGCGCCACCCACTCTACCGACATGACATGCCTATCTCGCGTCTCAAAAGTAGAAGGAGTTTCCTGCGAAGCACTGTGGCTGTGGAGGGTCAGCCCAAGAATGCTCGATGTCGGAGGTGGCTCACAGAGTATCCATCGCCTCCAGAATATATCCAGCCAGCGGAAAACCTGCCTCCCGGATATGAGCTGCAGTGAACGACCTGGAAGTCCCTAAATAGACTACGGTCCCAGGTCGGATGCTGTAGGGCGAACCTGGTTAAATTGGGTTATCTGGATGCGCAGGACGGTGGCTGTAACTGTGGCATCTCAGCAGACGATGAGTCACTAACTGGCGTGCCCACTGTGCCCCAACACCTGCACAGTCGCAGATCTAAATGGAGCAAGGGTGCAAGAATATTGGCAAGTTTTGGGCTGGGCACATCTAATGCTCTTGAAAAATTACCGAAGAAAGAAGAAGAAGAAGTGCTGATAAAACACTCTCAATAGTGATGGAATATAATTATATGATACTAAGTTCGGAAAAGGCTCACAGAATGTGTGTAGGATGCAAAATGCGAGTTAGTTTATAGCATGTCTTGTTTCTTTGTACCGCCCCTTTCCATCCAGCGTTAACGCGGTTACATCCAAAGCTCAACAGGGATGGAATCATGGCCATAACTTACTGGAGTCTCACTTAATATCCAAAGTTTGTAATCAAAAGCCGAAGAACTGTACAAAATGTAATAATGGGCATCAATCTTGTTTCTTAATTCCAGGGCCAAAATGAATGAAGTACCCATCGTGACAGTGGAGCAGGGTCAGCTCCAGGGCTGTATTATACTTGTGAACGGATTCAGCACCAAGCACTCCTACAGTTTCCAGGGTATACCTTACGCCAAACCGCCCCTTGGATCCCTGAGGTTTAAGGTAAGATTTAAAGAACTTACTTTTTATTATAGTACGCACCATGATACATAAGGCTCAGTCTTCCTGCCTCTAGACTGTCTTAGCTACCTTCATTGATGACGTCATCAGTTCTTCTAGCTTGTTGATTCATGGTCTGCACTATAGGTTTCAATTGCGGCCATTAGTCCATTGGCAGTTATTTAGCCAGTTAATCCCTAATTACCTGAACCCTCCGCCTCTAGGGTACGCCCCTTGGTATTGCACACGTTCATAGGCCAATTTGATGTGACCGCTTCCCAAGGTGTGCCGTGTACTTGTCTGCCACCTAAGTCATAAAAAAATCAGCTTTCTTAAGTTAAGATTGTCTCTCAATTCAATTTTGTACGGAACCATCAATTCGTGAGTAAAAAGTGCAAATCGCACTAAATTGGCGTCGTATTATTTTGGCGTAGGCCTCCGCAACCTCCTCAGGCTAGGGCTAGTAATTATAGTGGCCAGAAGTCCAATCAAAGACGTAGAGGGCTTATGAAATGTTGGAATAAACTTTCAATAATTATGATCGCATATCTTATCAATTTCAGGACCCTCAACCTCTAGAACCGTGGGAAGGCGTCCGCACAGCCACCTCTGAGGGGAATATACCCGCGCAGTTCGATTTATTTTTCACCAAAGCATACGCAGGTGGCGAGGACTGTCTGTTCCTCAACATTTACACCCCGATTATAAACAGAGCATCCCTTCCTGTCATGATTTTCATCCATGGAGGTGGTTTTTCATTTGGCTCCGGCAATACCAATTTATATGGCGCTGATTACTTACTAGATAAAGGTGTAGTCGTTGTCACCTTGAATTATAGGTGCGGTGCTCTTGGATTCCTCAGTTTGAACACGTCCGAGGTTCCAGGAAATGCCGGTTTGAAGGATATTGTGCAAGCTATCAGATGGGTGAAGAGTAACATCCAGAATTTTGGAGGAGACGCCAATAATATCACTATTTTTGGTCAAAGCGCTGGCGGTGCTGCAGTGTGCTACTTAACAGTAAGTCCTCTTACTAAGACACTTGTTCAAAAGGCCATTATTCAATCAGGAACGGCGTTTGGTACATTTGCTCTACAAAAAAAACCACTTGAGAATGCCAGCACAATCGCTAAACTTCTAGGTTGTGAATCTAGTGATCCTGAGGATATTCTGGTGTTCCTGCGTGCCCGTTCTGCACAAGAAATTGTCGAAGCTCAACAAAAAATGAATTCACCAGAAAAATTACCCGAAAAATTAAATGACTTCAGTGTTGTCATCGAAAAAGAATTCCCAGGAGTCGAAGCAGTCATCACTGAATCTTTCTACGACTCATTGACATCGGGAAGAGTGGCACACATTCCAATAATGATTGGGGCATGCTCCTTAGAGTATGACCTGGATCTGAAGTTAGACGATCTTCAACTGTTCATCCCAGAGGAACTAAATATGCGAAGAGATTCCGCAGAATCGCTGAAGATTGTGGAGAGACTGAAAGAACTTTACTTCACAGGTGATAACCCTGATGGATCATCTGAATTAATATCAGATCGGATCATTAAAGCGGACACCAACAGGGTCGTCCAATATTTGATGCAAGCGACCAATAAGCCAGTCTACTATTATAACTTTGATTACGTTGGAACACTAAATATTAGTTGCAAACTATTCCAAAACAACCAAAAACGTGCCGGGCATATGGATGAGCTGGGATATCTTTTCAAAAATGATTTCCAAACTGATGTTACCAGAGCTTTGATGGTTCCGGTTGAAGATTCAGCAACACGGAGGAGGATGGTGAGTCTGTGGACCAACTTTGCTAAGTATGGGTGAGTATTGTTCCATCTCTACATGTATTGTTCCTTTTTTATCGTGCGGGAATTCTCATGGATACCACTTCCGTCGGCCATCGGGGGTGGTTATGTCGGAATCGAACCGACTAAAACCGCACGTCCGCCTCGGGTCTTAATTATCGGGGGGTTAGGTTAACCAATAGGCATATCCCTCGCACCTCAGCTGACGCCGGGTTATCTACGGTTTTAAGATGGCCCCCGCGATCCCCGAAAGGGGGGTGGGGCGAGCATCGCTCCACCTTGAGCCTCGGAGCAGTCTTCTAGAGGGCCACTCCCGCCCCGACCGGATTGGCCGCAGGCAACAGCGTCTCCCGCGTCTCAGCGTCGGGTGCACCACGTGGAGGTTCCGGCCCACACCCTATGTATCATACCTTGATGTAAACAGGCCAAAGGATAGGGTTGCTTTCTCTACGCCAGAAAGCATTGATGAAAATCATACAAGGACACATCAGGAGGAAACAGGGCTTGAGGAGTGTACCCCTTACTTAATATGGTTATTATTATTGTCTTTGATTAATACTCCTCACCTTCTTCTTCGTCAACCTAGCGTTAATCTCAGTCGTATCGAAAGCTTTCACATTGGAGTCTGGGGTCCGCTTTACCAATCTTAACTGCGAATTTGGCTGGACCTCGATATTTTCTGTGAAGGGACTGCCATCTGACCTTTACAACCCAATGGTGACATTAGGCGATATAGAAGTATTACAGCTAGACCGTTGTTGTTGGAATTTTTTTTATTAATACTCCTCTCCTTTTACTCATAATTTTTTAATCTTATTTGACAGTGACCCGACGCCCACTACGGACAAGGCGCTTAAACTAAACTGGCTACCTGTAACTAAAGACAATCAGTATTATCTCAACATCGGCACTGAACTGACTGTGAAAAGTGATATCGATAAAGAAAGGATGGAATTCTGGAACGACTTATACAGAAGATATTTCAGAATCTGGGAAGAGCCGAAGACTTATGCTGAGGTTACTGGTAAAAATCCACCAGTCACTGTTGGAGAGATCCTACCCGAGGCGACCACAGCAGTGAGTGCAGTGAACAATGTTATTGAGAGACCAGCCGCTGTAGTTGCACCAGTTCAATCGACCATATCGAATCCAACTATTGTCAGAGCAAATGATCCGCCAGAAGACGACTTGCCTAGGAACTTTGGAGTTAAGAAATTCATTAATTTATTTGACTCGCTCAGAAGTCAAAACTGATAGTATTGTGATTCTCTCTCCAGGACCTCGATTCTACTAAAGGCAAACCACTGTCATACCACTGACACTCTAAAAATGCTATTTAATTGTAGACTTTACCGTTATACAGTTAAAGTTTAAAATCAAATGAAAAGAATTTATTAAACTTTTTCATTCGCTCTACAAAATATCATTTGACTTTAGACCTTAACCTGATAACAATAAAGTATACAATTAAATGGCATTTTTTAGAATGTCAGTGGTATGTCAGTGGTTTATCTTTAGCAGAATCGAGGCCCAGGTGGATTCTTCGAAATGAAAAAGCATGTATAAGTATAAGTATAAGTATAAGTATAAGTATAATCTTTATTTTCAAAATATTGCAACGTAATTACATCTTTTTGACGTCAAAACTACTTAATACTAAGTTTACCACCGCTTCCTAGGCCGCTTCCAATTCCACTGCTGCATTTTCAGACGTCATACATAAATTAATATCTTAAGACTAAATATGGACGAATGTACATTTTTGTCTTGTGTCATAAATAAAGGTATATAAAAAAATATATATACATATTTTATGATACGTTGGTATATACCTAATTTTATTATTTTTCTAAATTATAATAGCTCTAAATCACAACTTATAATATAAGCTACCTGTCAGGACAGGCTGTCAGTGAAATTCCGGTCAAAATAGGCTTAACTTTTTCAGAAATTAGTCGGAATAAATAGACAGAAGACAAAAATAGTAAAGATGAAAAAAAAACGGTTATCAACAACTATGCAATAGCTGAGATTGGTAGCAACGTATTTCTGGAGTTTTGGCGCCAACGCGGAAAAAGTCACATCGGGGCATTGTATCATTTTCTAAAATTAGTGTAATAGGTAGTTATTATGTGTAAAAACGGTGGATTTTTAAACATAACATCTTCGACATCGTGCACAAGTTTGGGAAAGTGGTTTATTACCGTGAAATTGTGCTTTTCAACGTTGATTCCAAAACTCCATAGAAGCCTCTAGTAAAGTCTCCACTATTTTACTGGGGCAAGACTATGAAGGAAGACTGACTTGACTATTGACTATGAAGACCGTGACTTGACCTGGACTGTGACTAAATAACGAAAACGCTGCATAATACATTTTATGCAAATAATATTGTTTGTGGCAAATTGCAAAGCAATGAAGCCATTTAAAAAAAACGTATTTCTGGGTCAAAATATTTTACCTACCTATACAATTTAATTTTAAAATTATGATCTACTAGCAACGCTCAAAAACAATCGTTTCTTGCACATCTCAAACCATCAAGGATACTGTACCCATCAAATGGTGAAAGAATGTTTGCAATAAGTGCAGTGATTCCGAAGATTATCTCAAACACATAAACAAACTCACAAAATTATTACACAAGTATATATTAGTATATTAATTTTCATAAATACTTAGCTACCTACTTATTTATATAATTGTTATGATATTAATACTGATTTGAAATTTCTGTTGATAGAAATACAATACTGTTCCTTCTCACTAACCTTAGTTACACCTAAGTATCAATACTGAGTACTAAAGATACACTAGAACTAAAATAAATAGAATGTTAATTGATGTTCGTATATAAATATTATCTAAGTAGCGATCAATCAAATTATCAGCTCTACTTTGCCTGTTTTCTCTAAAACTTGTCCGAGATCAATATTTTTTACTCGAATAATTTACATTGCAGTGATAAAAAGTAAATAATGTAATAAATACTATGATATTATTAAAATTAATATGTTGTAAAATTTTCATACTATTTGGACTTGCCGTCCAAATAGTATGAAAAATTTACCATAAGTAAAAAGACGATATTCTAAACGTTTACGAGGTAGATTACTAAAATATTATGTACTAATTAAAAATAAGAAAATATTTGGACATTATACAATATTTTAAATGATCTTTCATATTAAAGTTTAAACAAATACAGTTTTTAACTGTAAAAACACTTCTATAAAAACACAATCCCCGAAATTGGTAAAATTTCGGATGCGGCCTCTTAAATGTTATGCGTGGCGACTTATTTGACTTGCATGAAAGGTTTAATGACAGTAGAGGAACTGCGTAAAGTATGTAAAGACAGAAGCTGTAGATAGCGGGCTGTTGTCTCTGCCTACCCCGGTGGAAAAAGGCTTGAGCATGTATGTATTTACAAAGGCTTTTCGTACGTGCACTTGCAATCAACAGGGAGTTTTGCCCGTACACGTTCCACGCCTTGTTTCATTTTATTGATAACGTCGAAATCAAAATATGAGTATATGGTTTCGCATGATATATTGTATCGGTCTATAGTACTTTTCGGGAAGTAAGCAGATGACTTCATGCGTCCCTCTCTCCTGAAATAGAAATTTATCATTTTATAGTAGCGCCGACATATCTCGCAAAAAAGTAAACTAAAATGGCAACGGGCTGGCCATATCTGTCGAAGGACCGATGGCCGTTGGAGCAAACGAGTCCTAGATTGGAGACCGCGAGTCGGCAAACGGAAGGTGGGACGCCCCCCAGCCAGATGGACCGACGACCTGAAAAAGGTAGCTGGGATGGACTGGATGCGGAAGGCAGAGAATCGGGGTGGTATGGCGCAAATTGGGAGAGGCTTATATCCAGCAGTGGACGTGAACGGGCTAATTTGGTGTACCAGTGGAGACAGCGATGGTAGCTGAATGGATAAAGACGCGGCCTCTTCTCAGAGGTATCGAGTTTGAATCTGGCCAAACAGTACCAATATGAATTTCACTTTGTGGAAATGTGCTAATCACAATTTTACCATCTACATACTGACGGTGAGGGGAAAACATAGTGAGGAAACCGACATATCATAGAAGAAGTGTAGACATGTCCGATCCACCAACCCGCATTAGGCCAGCGTGTGTGGATTAAGGTCTAAACCCTCTCAGCTCTCTCGTAAGAGGAGAGGAGACCCGTGCCCAGCAGTGGGACATAAATGGGTTGCTATTATCTGGTGTACCACACATAGTGCCCATCCAACCCTATAAATCTTTTTTTTTTCTCTTCCTAAGAGAATTACACTTTCCGAAAGTAAATTGGTACTTACTTGCACCACTTGATATCGTAGGTCTGTTCAAACTTCGTGTCCTCCTTGGCAGATTGTAGCACCACCCTCGTGGAGTCTGATTCGTCCTTTATGTAGTAGATAGGTACCGACTGCAAGCGGAAACGAACGCATAAGTTAGTAAATAAAAAAATCATCGTGTCTCGGAAAAGCTAAGGAGTGTAAGACCGCGGTAGCCTAGTGGTCTGGGTAATGGACTGCTGAGACGAGGTCTCGGGTTCGATCCCAGGTTCACCATGGCACACACCAATGACTTTTCGATGCTTTTCGAAGTTATGTGTGTATTTATCGCAGGTTTATAAGTGCCCGGTTAATGGCAATAGGCTCGCCACTACCACATTGGGACCTAAACATAAACTGGCGAAATGTGGGTGCTAGCACCTCTGCCTACCCCTTCGGGGTATAGGCGGGAGTTTATGTTATGTTATGTAATTCCCTGCCTGAGTCTGTGTTTCCGGAAAGCTATAACTTGGGAGTATTCAAGTCACGAGTGAATAGGTTCCTTCTAGGCAAGCGTGATTCATCGTAGACCACATCATCACTTACCATTAGGTGAGATAGAGGTCAAACGTAAGCCTATTATAAATAAAAAAAAAAGAAAAAAAGGAGGCCGGAACCCACCACCGCTCCACCGCGTCGGCTTTTACTGGAGTGAAATCCTCCTCAATGGAGGGATTCTGTGTAGAAAAGTCTCCTGCGATGTGAGCATAGAAACTCTACCAACCCTCCAGGGTCGGCAGCGCGAGTGTGACACTCCTGGCGTAGTACACGTCCATAGGCCACGGTAACCGCTTCCCATCAGGTAAGATTAGATGGAGGTAGGACACGACGGTATCTCCCGTCTGAACTGAGCAGTCCGACCCCAGTCGGACTCCGTAGTACCTCCGCCCTACAGAACACCGCCCCATAATAACCATCGTGTTGTGTTCCCGTCGGTAAGTGAGGTAGCCAAAGCTCACTGTACCCCCCCCCTTCCTAACCTCCCCACCCTTTCCTACTCCCGCCCTTTCCCTTAAGGGTCGGCAGCGCGTGGGTGACGCCCTTGGTGTTGCACACGTCCATAGGCCACGGTGACCGCTTCCCAGCAGGTGGGCCGTGTGCTTGTTTACCACCTAAGTGGTATAAAAAAAACTTACCGATGCAACGTATGCTTTGCAGTCATCCCCTGTTTGATAACTATCGTCATTGTTATATAAAACGTCTCTGGTACTGTCCAGTCGATACTGGAAAGAAAACCCATGTTTAGCAAAATAAATGATTGATTGATTGATTGATTGATTGATCAACCAAAAAAAAAGGCATCTAACTTGGCAAGATTTTGGAGTAATGTGCGCCCCACTACTCCAAAACCTTGCCAAGTTAAATGCCGTACACAATACTTGTTTATATGCGACGCATTTTGCCACAAACAAGTATTGTGCACGTCATCTAACTTATCAAGGTTTTGGAGTAGTGTGGGCCCCACTACTCCAAAACCTTGCCAAGTTAAATGCTGTATGTTTATTTGTCTTAAGGCGGCTGTCCTGATAGCAAACCATTAATGTCCCACTGCTGGGCACGGGTTTCCGCTCCTCTAACGAGAGAGCTGAGAGGGTTTAGATCTTAATCCGCACACGCTGGCCTAATGCGGGTTGGTGGATCGGACATGTCTATAGAAATTCTTTTAGGACATGTGGGTAGGGATGGTGAATCATGTGATTAGCACAAATAAATTTCACAAAGTGAAATTCACATTAGTACTGTCCGGCCGGATCCGAACTCGATTTCGAACTAGTCCAACCCTCTCAGCTCTCTCGTTAGAGGAGAGGAGACCCGTGCCCAGCAGTGGGACATAAATGGGTTGCTTTCATGTCGCTATTATTGTATTATTACTATACTTAATAGCAATGGCTTACCTGTGGATTATCGCGCAGAATTCTTTCAATAAACTGTGTAGGATAATACATGCCAGGCTGTAAACAGAACGTATAGTGTGCACAGGAATAGGGCATATAATCTGAAAAAAAAAATTGTTACAATAAGGTTTATAAAATATACTCAAAGTCGAAGTCAAAAAAGAGTGGAATGCCCTGCCTGAGTCTGTTTTTCCGGAAAGCTACAACCTGGGAGTCTTCAAGTCTAGAGTGAACAGGTTACTTCTAGGCAAGCGTGCTCCACCGTCGACCACATCATCAATTACCAACAGGTGAGATTGTGGTCAAACGTGAGCCTATTACCAATAAAAAAAAATCTATATAGACCTTTATTTGCGACACTTACAAAACGTCAATATCAAAAATATTTAAAACTAGAAGCAAATGGACCACCGGTTCGAAACGCGGCCCAGATCTGAGAAGACTCCGGCAAGAAACTCAGCGACCTGTTTTTTTGGTCTATTTACAATAATTTCCTTAGTCTAGACACAGTTATTAAGTAGTTTGAGTAACATAGTTGAGTGAACAGTTCATTTCCAAGCTTCTTTATCATCTAAATAATATTGAATTTCATAGTACGCTTTTAGGGAGTTTGCTTTTAACAACATTTTTAAATTTATTTACTTACATGTAAATCTGTAATGAAAATAGGTACATGCCGATCTATGCCAATGAGCTAACTAGTCCCACCCTCTCCTTTTCTATACAGAACAACATGTGCAAAACTGGAATATCACTCTCGCACCCCAGCTGACCCTGGGCCATCTACGGTTTTAAGATGGCTCCCTCGACTCCGAAAGGGGGGTGGGGCGAAAATCGCGCCATTTTGCCGACGGTGAGGTGTAGGTTGACAGGCGGCCGTACTGTCACCCAACCGTCTGCGTGTGGAGAATCAGCTCACTCCTCGCCTACTACCCACTGTGCCCTCTGCTAGTCAGAGGGACACGTAGTGAGCCTCGGAGCAGCCCTCTAGAGGGCCACTCCCATCCCTACCGGGATTTCGGACAGGAGATACCATCTTGTGATACCTCCTGAGCGTTTGAGGGTGATACCCCAATTTGCGAAAGATATAAAATGCTACTTACACGCTCTTGAATCGTAGGCTATCCCTGGTAGCACGGCAGCAGAGGCATCGAAACTAACACGAGATGAGCATGATAAGGCCTAAAATGAGATAAATTATGGTATATTTTAAGAAAAGTAAAAGTAGCGAACAAGCAATGCCATCAAACGTATACGTAATTACGGGCCTATAGTATAGGTACTTAAGTACAGAATAAATAAATAAATATTTCACGACGTTCTACACAGCGCCCTCTAGACCCAAAATATAGTGCACGGCATCTAACTTGGACCTCGGCCCCACTACTCCAAAACCTTGCCAAGTTAGATGCCGTACATTACACGTTTGTGGCAAATGCGTCGCATATAAACAAGTATAATGTACGGCATCTAACTTGGTCAATATTTTGAAGTATTAGTGGGGTACTACTCCAAAATCTTGCCAAGTAAGATGCCGTGCACTATAAACATAGTTTAACCAGCTGAGTTATGGGTTCTAAAGTGCGGATATTATTTACTTTTTTTTTGTAAATACATAGAAGCACCCAGTCCAATGAAAATAGATACCTATATTCATGGATACAAATATTTGCACTGAGCGGGAATCGAACCCGATCCCTGTTGTATCAGTCGAATGCACCACCGCTACGCCACAGAGGCCGTCAAAATACATAATAGTACCTACTACGACATAAGGAAACCGTCCACATGTCCGCATTGTATGCAATGGACGCATCGCATCAAATGGATCGTTTATTGTTTGTATAGAAAGTCAAAAGAGCGTCCACCAATACGTATCGTACGCATCGCACAAATACTACTAGTACGAGATCCCACTGCAGAATCATGCATGCATCGAGTATTTGCTAAAAACCAAATTTTACGCATATATATGATTACGAGAACATATATAAATTTACTAGGATGCCTATCAAAATGTGGCCGCTAATATGTTTAATTCAATTATTGCTAATTCATTTTTCGGAAAAAAATCCTTCACATGGTTTTTAAATAAAATATCATCCACGTCACGGCAATACACATAAGGACTCTGAAAAATCACGGTTGCCGTTGCGCACTTCGCCGTACCTCTTCGTACCTGTTTACACCTGGCTGCAATGTTATGTTTATGTTCTCCTAATCATAAATATGCGTAAAATTTGATTTTTAGCAAATATTCGATGCATGCATGATTTTGCAGTGGGATCTCGGACTATAACAAGTGCGTCCACCAATAAGTATCGTACGCATCGCACAAATACTATGATTCGTTTGTGCGTTGCGTCCGTTGCGTACGATTGCGGATATTTGAACGCTTACCTTCAGTACACACTCAGCCGTTCGATTCAGTCAGTTTTAAGTACCTAGCGAAAAAATCCCCGACTCACAAAAAAGCACAATATAAAAACCTTTAAAAAGTAAAAAAAATAACTATTATATTATGACCTATCTACCCTAAGTATTGAACCTTTATTATTATTATAGGTAGCTATATTATTTACGCATTCATATTTTTAACTAACAGTTTGTCTCGTCGGGGGCCGCTCACCTAATCATAACCTAATCGTTTGTCTCGCAAGATCTAGAGACACACACACACACACACACACGTCCACACGGGTTTCTGTCCGGGGTTAAAAAATACAGGAAGTGCAATAAATCCGTAGTGACAGCCAGAAAAAAATCCAGGAATCACATTTCAATCACGGTAACACATTGCATCCTGAAAATTCACTCACACATGGTTAGCCGCCGCCATTATTATGACACAGTCTTATCTTCGACGCGTTCTGTCCGATAATTTATACGTCCATCGAGAATACTATTAATTTCGGTTTCTATTATTAAAAAAAATCATACAGTAATGCCATACAAACATCTATGGCAATCGTTACGGGTAGTTGGAGCCCACAAAATCCAACCAGTCTAACTTGGAACTTCGATATAACCATTGGTCATAATGACCATTGGTTGTGGAGGTCAGATGGCAGTCGCTCCAAGGAAAATATCGAAGTTCAGCCGCATCACAGTTAGACTGGAAAGCCGACCTCAACTGAGTTGGGAAAAAGGTTCAGAGAATGATGATGATTATTAAAAAAAATTGCTTACCAATAAAGCGTACACTAATAAGTTCATTTTGTATGATTTTCAAACACTTGCTGAAGAATATAATATAATTAATCAATCAATTATCTTATTGCAATCCACTGCTGGACATAGGCCTCTCCCAATAACGAATATAATAGTTATTATAGAATAATTAATTAAAACACGATGTTTGTTCTGATATTAGTATATACTTCACTAACAATGTGCTTTATATGTACCCGTTTATATAGAGTCTTCCGGATTGATGATACCTACGTACCTTTGTACCTATAGCCATTCATCTCAATAATGATGACTTGCCTATTCAAAAAGGATGGGATATTTAATAATGATGATCTGCAGGCGAGCCAAGGGGTCGAGGGGGCTATCTTAAAACCATAGATGGCCCAGGGTCAAGATTGCGAGGGATGTGCGTATGCCTATCGGGTGCCCTTACGCCCTGGTAAGTAAAATCCGAGAGGGTGTGTAATTTAATTCAGTTCGATTCCGACATAACCACCCCCGTCAGGCTTCAGGCATTCCAAAGGTATGTAGGTATATACCTATACCATGATCGCGTTAATTCCCGTTTACATATTACTGTAACATTTGATCTGTCCAGTTCAGACAGACATGTCATCCGATCTGTTTCCTTAATGTGACGTGATATGGTACGTGACCAGCTCCTCATAATTATGAGTCTATTTCCTCACACGAAGCTATTTCACCGGTATCTATTTTGATTGTTTTGAGCTCAGTAGGTATTCTTTATTCCGTGGTTTTGAGAATGAATTGAATTTTATTGAATGAATGAATCATAATATTGTATTAATGTAATGTCCATAATGTATTCAATTTTGTTTAGTAGGTTAGGTTAGGTTTTAATTGGAAAACATAATAGTCATACGGTTCTTTGAAATTTACAGCTCAATACATAGGTAGGTACCTAATATGACACATACTTCCTATTTCCTACTCGTACTATACTATTTTTTGCTATTTTTTTGACATTAGTATATTTTTGACATTTTCAATTATTTTATTGTTTAACTTCGGTTAAAATTTATTATATTTTTTTTTTTTTTATATACCTTTATTTATATTGACACGAGACAAAATGTACATTCGTCCATATTTAGTCTTAAGATAACTATGTATAACCTGACGTCTTAAAATGCAGCAGTGGAGTTTGTTGCGCCGTTTCTTCTCCACTAGCGCCTAGGAAGCGGTGGTAAACTTAGTATTAAGTAGTTTTTGACGTCAAAAAGATGTAAGTAATTACGTTACACTATTTTGAAAAATTAAGAAATTGAAATTGAAATTCCGTCTTCTCATCCCCTCCTTTCCGGGGTTAGGCAGGGACATCGTGCTTCTTACAATACAACTGAGGGGGCTATCTTAAAACCGTAGATGGCACAGGGTCAGCTGGGGAGCGCGGGATATGCTCTAAGCAATCTTACACCGCGGCAACTGAAGAATTGAGACGGCGGCGTGCGGTTTTTATCAAGTCCGAGTCCATTGGCGTATCTAGGGTGGGCCAGGCCCTCTGTTTTCGTATTTGGGTGTTAAAGTTAGGTACAAATTGTAATTTTTTATAAAGCTGTTTAGGTGACCACACTAGTATTTTGAATCGGTAAACCAACATTCTGGGGAGGGCACTGGGACATTAGGCCCACCCGGCCCCCCTCTAGATACGCCTACCGAATCAGACTTAACCACTCCTGGTCCTCGATTCTGCTGAAGACAAACCACTGTCATACCACTGACACGCTAAAAAACGCCATTTAATTGTAGACTTTATTGTTATCAGGTTAAACTCTAACGTCAAATGATGTTTTGTAGAGCGAATGACAAAGTTAAATGAATTCTTTTCATTTGATTTTAGACTTCAACTGTAGAATGGTAAAGTCCACAATTAAATAGCATTTTTAGAGTGTCAGTGGTATTACAGTGGTATGCCTTTAGCAGAATCGAGGCCCTAATGGCTGACAGTGGTGGTATCCGAAGGAAATTCCGCACGAAAAAAGGAATTTGAAACGGAATTCGATACCCACACGGGAAGAGCAATTAGCGGTTGGTATAATTATCCTTTATAATTAAGTAATAATCAATATGGATGATAGGATTAAGAATCAGAGGTAACGTGGAGCTACCTGGCACTCGAGCAGAAGCAGGGCCGCCGTTTTGTAGCGGCGGCCATCTTGGATTTACAATGATACATTGTATTGTCACCAGAACTAAAGATATGTGCGAAATATTAGAACAATCCTTCTACCTGCCCTACTCAAACTAAAAGGCAGCTAATTGCAAAAAGGTATTTTCGAGAAAACGCAAAAATAAGTGGGAATTGATGTCTCTTGAAAAGTATGCTACCTAGGAACAAGGTTGTAAGTTATAATTGTAGGCATAATCTTTGTGCACAATATGTGATATATTTTATTAATTTATATTTATTATATTTTATTTAAATTCATTTTTTAACTTTTAGCTAAGCAATTTTTTTTAACGTTTACGTAATATACTGCACTTTAAGGCCGCTAACTATACCTTAACCGCTTTATAGCAAAGCAATTTTTTGTAGCCGCCACGTTTTGTACTTATAGTAAACGTTAACAAAATATAATTAGTTATAAAGCAGTTAAAGGATTTTAACAGTCTTACAGCCTAGTAGTTAACACTTGGCGGACTAACTTCCCTTACTTAGAAAGCAGTTATGGGATTTTAAACGCTTTTCAGCTTAGTATTGTAAAACATATTTTTATACAGGTTGTCCTATTGCTTAACTAGAAGGTAGTTAAAACATCTTACTCGCAATTAACTGCCTTTTAAGTAAGCACTTCCGCATAAAGAGTTGAGAAGTTAAAAACTATTTTATGAAATCAGAACTTTATTCATTAAAAAGAACAGACAATTAGACCTTACTAAACTTATCAAATAGCTTATATAGGTATTAGAGCAAGAGGAATTTCATGCAGATGGCATGCTGTTAGTTTCAATTCATTCTTCAGTTGGAAATTCCTGGTCCACCAACACATTATTCATCATAGTTTGGATCTTTGATGGTACACAGGAACGTCTAAAATACAATGAAATTATTATAAAACTAGTTTCCGTACGAACTTCCAAACGTATTGGTGAAGCGATTTGTGCGTATTAGCGGAATGTCCACCATAATTATAACAATGGCGCATCGTCGTACGTCTGGTCGTTCGGTGATAAAAAGGGCTTGGAGGAATCAGGTTATGTAACCCCAGAGCATATTCCCCAAAGTGCAACCGATAAAAAATCGAAAGCTGGCAATTCTGCGCCGATGCTCCAGACTTTGAAGTCTAGCCTCGACCAGCGCATCATTTTTGATGAGGCTCTCGGCTCATCTCTCAATCGACTCAAGCGCTTCCAGGTCTGTTTAGCTGAGCCGTCACAGAGGTGTGAACAGTACCCCATGCACAACCGAACTTGCACTTCTTGTAAATTGAGGGGCTATTCCGGTGTGAAGTATTGTCGCACCTTCGACAGGATACCCAACTTTTTGGCAGTTAATTGAGCCTTCTCCTCAATGTATGGACCAAAATTGAGGGCAGAGGTGAGCGTTACGCCAAGTAGAACAGGAGATATGACCAAAAAACATCAACATATAAAACAATCAACAATTGAAAGATAGCTACAACAACAATTACGATGATGAACTTAGAAACAGTAGGTAGGTTGCAATAAGTACCTAGGTACGTTTTTGTTTAAGATTTTAAAAACTGTCAAACATACTTCCGCATTTATAATAATTTTACAAATAATTATTTATTGCAATAAATGAAATAATAATGTCAGCTTACCTTTGCGTATTTTGCGTCATTCTATAAACTGTGGCGCCAAAAAGGAAGAGACGCGCCGCATACGTCCGTGCGTCCTTGCACCCGAAGTGAAAAGGAAGGAATTATCGCTTGAGCTAGTCAAACGTAAATGAAAATCACAAGCGTTTAACTGCTATTTAGTTTAGAATTGTCGTTTAGCTGCTCTCTAGTGACTGATATTTAGCTAATAATAATTTCAATACGAAACTTAAAAGCCGCTATTGGCGTATAACTGCTTTCTAGCGTAGTTTTTCTTAATAACTGCTTTGTAGTTAGGATACGAGATTCAGATTGTTGTTTCTTTTTTGCCGTTAAAGTATTTTAACGTCTTCCTAGAGAAGAATTGTGGCTTAGTCGCTTTTTAATTAAGGAAGTAACAAAATTTATGTGGTTTAACCGCTCAGCAAGGTTCTGTATCTCTAAAACTATTAATGATAGAAAAATGAGTCTTAGACCAAAAGAAAGAGCATCGAAAGTTGTATAAGACTGCATTAAAAAGTGAAAATCGACAAACTGTGGTTTAACGGCCTTTTAGTTAGAGTAGGGCAGCTACAGAAGGGGGTCAATTTTCAATTAAGAGATTTGACCCAAACAAACAGGTTAAAGTTAAAAAGCATTTGAATAAAAAAAAGGGGAAAGGAAAATGAAAACCAGGTTTAATTAATGCCATTTTATAATACTACACAACAATAAAACTACCTACAGTTAACAAGAACAATATTGGTAGATTCAGACCCAGTTCTTGAGAACATTTCGCACGAAATTCAAGTTACAAAACCACCACACCATCAGGCCCCAGAACACGGTCTTCACCGCTTTATCGACAAACTTCATTCTGTAACAAAATAACACTTCTTCATTTCATAGAACAAGTAATTGGAGTGTCTTTTTGTAATATAACGGACGTTTTTTTAATACTACGTAGGTGGCAGACAAACACACGGCCCATTACGGTGTCACACACGCGCTGCCTACCCTGAAAGGAAGGGGTCTAGGAAGAGGTGGGGAGACTAGGGACGGGTGGGGCACAGTGAGCTCTGGCTACCCTACTACCTTGGGGAACACAACACGATGGTTATTATGGCGCGGTGTTCTGTAGGGCGGAGGTACTACCCCAGTCGGACGGGAGATACCGCCGTGTCCTACCTCCATTACCGTGACGTAAGCCTAAGTATCAGTCAGCCAAAGCCAAAGCCGCCATGTGACCTTCTCGATCTGCCCAGCTAGTATGTCAGCCAAATGCATGCCTTATGGAGCGAGTTCTATCACTTGGAGCCAATGCCAGCCATTTTAAAATATCGTTGCGAATAAGACTGCCTTCATACTAGCGTAGGCGTTCGATGAACGTACGCGCAGCGCAGATGCTGCGACTACACGACGCATGCGCCGCGTACATTCGGCGTTCGGTTAGGTACTTTTATTTACCGCAAGGTTACCAAATAACAAAAATAAACGCCTTTTGCTAAATGAATTTGGATATATCGGTAAGAGGAAAGTGTAACCACGAGGAAAATGTTGATAGTAACCCTTTATGTCCCACTGCTGGGCACGGGTCTCCTCTCCTCTAACCAGAGAGCTGAGAGGGTTTACACCTTAATCCACACACGCTGGCTTAATGCGGGTTGGTGGATTGGATATGTCCTTAGAATTTCTTCTAGGACGTGTGGGTTTCCTCACGATGTTTTTCCTTCACCGTCAGCAGATGGTAAATCATGGGATTAGCACATATAAATTCCACAAAGTGAAATTCGCATTAGTACTGTCGTCGGGCCGGATTTGAACTCGATACCTCTGAGAAGAGGCCGCGTCCTTATCCATTCAGCATTTCAGCTACCATTTTATTTTTAGGAAAATGTTTCTGTGGCGTTGCGGTAGTGAACGCGTTGGGGTTCGATCTTCGCTCAGTGTAAATATTTGTATTGGTCTGGTCGTGCCTTGGAGAGCACGTTAAGCCGTCGGCGTCGGTCCCGGTTGCCATACAAACATCTATGGCAGTCGTTACGGGTAGTTGGAGCCCTAAAAAGTCCAACAACAACGGTCTAGTTGCAATGCTTCGATATCGCCTAATGTCATCATTGGGTTGTGAAGGTCAGATGGCAGTCGCTTAACGGAAAATATCGAGGTCCAGCCAAATCCGCAGTTAAGACTGGTAAAGTGGGCCCCAGACTCCGAGGTGAAAGCTTTGGATACGACTGGGATTAACGCTAGGTTGAAGAAGTTTCTAGGGGAAATAAGCTATCCTGAAACATGTCTAGATCCTACCTCTTGTAATGGGCCTTAGCTTTGGGTAAATCCTCTTCATTTTCCTTCAGTAAGTACTTCTTTGCACCCCGAAGGGCGTTGTACATAAATGCACCTTGGTCGACATTCTCCATTTCATAGTAGAAATGTTTCAAGTCTTCTTTCTGCAAAACAATAGTAAAATATTTTACGAACAGTGTACAGACACCCGCTATTTCACAATTTTGATAAAAACTATAATCTTTTTTAGAGGACACATCAAAATGACTTCACCTCGCCTGATGGTAAGCAAAGGTAAAGTCTCAGGACTGAGGTATCTACTACATACACCGATAGAGTTACAGTGGCGGCCCTCAGCTTGACAGCCTCATCAAAAACTTTTTCACGCCCCCGCTTAAAGCCCGGGACTATAGGAGGAAGGAAACACATGCGCTGGTAAAGAATTCCAAGTCTTTATGGTGCGGCAAATAAAAGAGGGACCGAATCGCTTGGTTCTTGATAGAATTGACATCTGGTTATCAGATGGGTGAGGATCGATCTTCACCGGTTCCTGTCCTATGTGTAGAGCCATCCAAGAGATGAAAGCAGTATTCCACGTAACAGCAGACCTTATGCTATGATAAAAAAAAAACGTGGCACTCAGGGATGGCCGCGGTAAAGTTATTGCATAGCATTTTATTCAAGTTTCAACCGTTGTTCTGTACGGAACCCGTGTGTGCGAAACCCTTGCGTGTACCTATTTTATTAGTATTTTTTTTGTACAGAATAATAAACTTTTTCTTTCTTTTTTTTTTGTTGGTGTATGGCGCTTCCTATGCTTCCGCCAATAACTCAGTACAGGTTTTATATGATTTAGCTTGGGAAGTACTTTATAGCTGAGGAGAACTTTCTTTCTTTCTTTCTTTCCGTGCAATCATTCAAAATGTCACTCAATTATGATTGTTACTATACTTGAAATAAGGTTGAAACTTATGCGACACAATGGGGGGTGTTAGTTTTTTTCGTTACGGAATTTCTTGATTCGGTCGCCGAGCCCCGATAAAAGCTATGTACACTAGCTTAAAACTTTAACTTATGATAAAAACTTGATTGAAAATAAACAAACCTTGATACAAGATCGCAATTTAACGAAGTTATTATTAGTAAATGTCCATTGCTGCGTGATATAGTAATGTAGGGCTTGATTCGCTATGTAGATGCGGCGTTGTATCTTAAGTAACCTGTATAAACATACAATGTTTATTACCTTCTGTAGTTTAGTGGTTAATAAGTCGGCTTTACGATCGAGAGGTCTTAAGTTCTAATCCTGGCCATTACACTAAAAGCAACCCATTTATGTCCCACTGCTGGGCACGGGTCTCCTCTAACGAGAGAACTGAGAGGATTTAGACCTTAATCCACACACGCTGGCCTAATGCGGGTTGGTGAGTCGGACATGTCTTTAGAATTTCTTCTAGGACATGTGGGTATCCTTATGATATTATTCCTTCACCGTCAGCAGATGGTAAATCATGTTAGCACATAAAAATTCCACAAAGTAAAATTCACAATGGTACTGTCCGGCCGATTTCGAACTCGATAGCTCTAAGTCACGCTCTGAGTAGAGGCCACGTCCTTATCCATTTAGCTATTATACTATCGACGGGAAATCACTCCAGCTCCAAAGGGTCTCAATGTGTTGAGAATGGTCACCCATCCTTAGACTGACTGGCTAGCATTGTTTGACCTTGAAATATGTTAACTTACTCGGTTACCACGAGCCGTATATTAATAAAGAAAATTAAGAACACTTACATGGGTTTTCGGCCAAGAATCCATAGAAGCGCGTCTATAAACAGCGCTGGCAATAAATGTAGCAACATTACCTGAAAAACGGACAATAGCTGTAGGACTCCAAAGGACATTAACATATGTGGTAACGTTAACATTACATAACGTGTAAAAACTACGGAAAGAACGTGCTGAAAACGAGACTGTTTTAAAAATATGGCGGCGGCGGCTAACCATGTGTGATTATCCGGTTATTTTTTTTTAAATTTAATCCGCTCAAAATGCCCAATGAATGTCCAAAGTGTCAGGGTTAGTTATGGGCTTATGCCCTGACACTTCGGGCATTTATCGGGCATTTATTATTTACCTATGCCCAAAATGCCAGGCATCAAACCCATTTATATAGAAGTGTCAATACCCGGCATTAATCGGGCGGATTCAATAATCCTGGTGCCGGAACCTCCACGTGGTGCACCCGGGCAACGGTGGCGAGCAGCGCCTCCCACTCGCCACGGGCGACGCTGCTGCCTGCGGCCAACCCGGCCGGGATGGGAGTGGCCCTCTAGAGGGCTGCTCCGAGGCTCACCACGTGTCCCCCTGACTAGCAGAGGGCACAGTGGGGAGCGAGCGGGTGGCGAGCTACGGTTACGGTTAAAAGTACTTTTGACTGGTTAAGAGTTTTGACTGCAAGCTTACAGTTAAAAGTACTTTTGACTGGTTAGGAGTTTTGACTGCAACATATACACCTATACCATGATCGCGTTAATTCCCGTTAATATTTTAGTATATTCGAACGCGAAAGTTTAAAAGTTAGAACTACCTTCACATAATTGAGAGTCTTCGAAGAGGTGAGGCTACCTCCCACTGTCCATAGCATGTCGTTAAAAGGCATGGTCGGGTAGAGGTCAAGCCCTGCCGTGATTACCTCCCCCATTGTCATGTTGTTCAGCTTGCCTGCGCACGAGTTGTAAATTTCGACGTCATCTGTTGTTTCTAAGCTGAAAAAGAAATTTTTTGTCGTATTCGCTGGATGCGAAACGCGCAGAACCGGTCGTCGTGGAGGTCTCCCTCCCCTCCTCCTCCCAACCGCTTCCTAGCCTCCCCACCCTTTCCTACCCCCGCCCCTTCCCTTCAGGGTCGGCAGCGCGTGGGTGACGCCCTTGGTATTGCACACGTCCATAATAGGCCACCTACGTGGTATAAAATAAAAATAAAAAGATCTTTGGGGGAGGCCTTTGTCCAGCAGTGGACGTCTTTCGGCTGAAATGATGATGATGATGATGATAAAATTCATCACCACCGTCCACCCTGCCCTTGTCCCAGTTATTTGGGGTTCTTCCAGGTGGACAAACTATGTGGTCGACGCAACATGTCATTCTCCTCCATCCATTCCTGTCAGATGCCATCTCCTCAGTCACTCCCTTCTTTCCTATGTGTTCTAACTCCGACGAGATTGGACTCGACGGTATCTCCCGTCCGAACTGAGCAGTCCGTCTGAGGAAGTACCTCCGCTCTACAGAAGACCGCGGCCATAATAACCATCGTGTTGTGTTCCCAGCGGTAAGTAGGGTAGCTAAAGTTCACAATCCCTACCCCCCAATCTCCACCCCCCCCCAAACTTCCCAACCCTACCTCCTCCAGGGTCGGCAGCGAGAGTGTGACGCCCCTGATGTTGCGCACGTCCATAGTTCACGGTGACCACTTCCCATCAGGTAGGCCGTGTGGTTGTCTGCCACCTACGTAGTATAAAAAAAAATACTCGTATATGTTATACCAGCGCGTGAACTTCACTTTCGCGATTCAGCATTGTAGTGACATAGTTGTAGTATCGAAGTAGTTCGTCGTGCAGTCACTAGATGGCGCTAGTAATCTGTGGTATTGTCACACTACCTCCGAAGAACAAAATGGTGTTCTCTGCTTACCTCTTGGTGCCCCTTATCCACCCAGCAACCACTATACCCTTGATAGATATGTCAACCGGCATGTAGTCAGCGATGAGATCTGGGTTAGTGTAACAGGTCCTCATGATACCTGGAAATTTAGCGAAAGGGGCCATTCATTAAATATGTATCTATAAATAAGATCAATAAAATAAAAATGGCATATACCTAAATAAAATAAAAAATAAAATGTAATGAAGAGGGAGAGGGGAGGGGATAAAAACACTTGGAAGATGATCATTTTCAGATTTTCAACAGCAGTTTGGAGCAAAGTAACTTATAGTTCTTAATGAAAATGATTTTAATTACTTGTTAGTTGATTACAACATAATGAACCATTAACTTTTTTTATATTCTTTATTTTATTTTATAAATTATCTTCACAGTGTCTCTTACGAATAAATTTTCATTTCATTTCATAACCGCGGTAGCCTAGTGGTTTGGGTAATGGACTGCTGAGACGAGGCTTTTCGATGCTTTGCGAAGTTATGTGTGTATTTATCGCAGATTTATTAGTGCCTCGGAGAGCACGTTAAGCCGTCGGTCCTGGTTGCCATACAAACATCTATGGCAGTCGTTACGGGTAGTTGGAGCCCACAAAAGTCCAACCAGTCTAACTTGGAACTTCGATATCGCCATTGGTCATAATGACCATTGGTTGTGGAGGTCAGATGGCAGTCGCTCCACGGAAAATATCGAAGTTCAGCCGCATCACAGTTAGACTGGAAAGCCGACCCCAACGGAGTTGGGAAAAAGGTTCAGAGAATGATGAACATAATGAACCATTTTAACTCGAATTTTTAAGTTAAAATAATAATTATAGGATGGTTGATTCATTTATTTTAATAACGATAGTAACTAAATAAATTAATGACGTTTTATGACATACTTAGATTATTAAACAATTTTTTTTTGACATTTTGATTCCATTTAACATTCTTTTTTTTTAATTTTTAATTTTTAAATTTTAGTTTTTATTATTACAACTTTTTTTTTACGTAATCTAAATAATCTTGATCACAGAATGTTAATTTAATTTATAGTGTTGTGTGTTTCATGCTTGCTTTTGTTTTGTTTAGTTTTATAAGTAGTTCAAACACAATGTAAAAATTGTTTATGAATAAATAAATAATAATAATAATAATAAAGTTTCAAATCTGTGCAATCATCGTAGACTTTTGCCACTGTACTGTACTTCTATACTTATAATTATTTTTGTGGTCAAGAACCTCACCTTTTCCACTGGCTACCAGGAGGCCAACTGGTCCGTTGAAGTTCTCAATCCATCCCGGCATTGGTTCTTCCACACTCGATATTACTAAAAAAGATAGAAATCACAACATTAAAAAAAACCGGTCAAGTGTAAAATGGTCTCGCACACGGAGGATTCCGTACCATTACACGACGAAACGGCAAATCAATCATGTTTGTTGTATACCCCTTCCCCCCCTCCCCCCCCCCCCAATTTTGGTGCGAAAATCCCCATGGATACCGAAGTTGAACCGAATAGAAGCGCACGCGGTCTCGGGTCTTTAACTGCCGGGGTATAAGGGAAACCCAAAAAAAAATACCCTACGCCCCAGATATGGGAAATCCCTTTTTTTTCGTGCGGAAATCCCCACGGATACCCCCACGCCAAGCAGCGGGGATGGTTATATCGGAGTCGATCCGACCAAAACCGCACGGTGTCTCGTCACATCGGCCTGTGTGGTCGTGGAATCTGGTGCGCCTTAGAAAGGATATCCCAGAGACCCCGACCATGGGAGCCCCCCTTAAGTATTTATTTTATTTTAATTATTTTATTTTGAAGTGAATATACAACTAATATTCTGTGTAATATCTCAAGCGTTTACCTGTTGTTTATTTATCGAGCACAAAACGGCATAAAAATCATTTTTTACTCTAATCCCGATGTTTCGGTTACATTTCGACAGCCATGGTTTTTTTTTTTTATACTACTTAGGTGGCAGACAAGCACACGGCCCACATGATGGGAAGCGGTCACCGTGGCCTATGAATAGTAGAAGTAGAAGGTGATATAACATCCCCCG
Organism: Lithosia quadra; assembly: GCA_963576445.1. Lineage (NCBI taxonomy): Eukaryota > Metazoa > Arthropoda > Insecta > Lepidoptera > Erebidae > Lithosia > Lithosia quadra. The sequence goes on from OY754903.1 coordinate 1,898,583, forward strand.
TTTTTCGTCGGGGGTCAATAAATATTCTCACCTATTGAAGGTCTCATGATAACAGCTGGTATCTGCCCTCTGGCGTCATATACAACATGTTCTGCTAGTTGCTTTGTGAACGCGTATGTATTTGGCACTTCGCCCAAATACCTGGAAAGGAATTCGTGATTAAATATTACCAGTGGAGAGATGGATAGATGGAATGCGATGGTAGCTGAATGGATAAGGACGCGGCTTCTTCTCAGAGGCATCGAGTTCGAATCCGGCCGGACAGTACCAATGTGAATTTCACTTTGTGGAATTATACAGTGCTAATCACGTGATTTACCATCTGCTGACGGTGAAGGAAAAACATCGTGAGGAAACCCACATGTCCTAGAAGAAATTCTAAGGACATGTCCGATCCACCAACCCGCGTTAGGCCAGCGTGTGTGGATTAAGGTGTAAACCCTCTCAGCTCTCTCGTTAGAGGAGAGGAGACCCGTGCCCAGCAGTGGGACATAAATGGGTTGCAATTAGTGGAGAGATCTTTAGTCTTCACTTCCTTGAGGAGGTTTCTTGGTGGCAGACAAGCACACGGGAACAAGCAGAGACGGACCGGTTCCCACCTGATGGGAAGCGGTCACCGTGGCCGATGGACGTGTCCTATGCGATTTTGGAGGGAGAAGGTTGGAGGAGTAAGGGGATAAATAGTTTCTGTGCTGTTGTCAGCAGGAGACAAAGCTAAACTTCATACCACCACTGACAAGTAAGGGTTATGTGACTGGCTAGCGCGTCGGGTGAAAGGGCCTCCAATCCTGGCACCGGGTCTCCCTGACCGCTTTTTTTATCGTGTGGAAACCCCTATGGATATCACCCCCGTCGGCCTTTGGGGGTGGTTATCTCGGAATTGAACCGATTTAAACCGCACGCCGTCTCGGGTCTCAGCGTCTCCCGTGGGAAGAGAGGGCCACCAAAAACCCTGGATTGTTAAGAACCAAACACATGTGTGGCAAGCATCGAACCGCTGACTTCGAAACGGCATTCATCTTAATTAATTGAAGTTATACTTACTTCGGAGTCAAAACTTTGATAGTCTGCTCATCCAGGGTCTCACATACATCCAGGGTGTCCTTCACGTTGGCGTGAGGGGGGTACATGACCTCATTTATTGGATTCCAGTTCGTGTTCGAGTAGGCAGTTGATACGAGGACGAAGGACTGGAACAGATGTAGTGACTATAAGAATTATCGTATAGATTAAAAACTGTTGTTGAAAAGCCTGAAACAAGTTTGATAGCAATGATTTTCTGATTGGAAAAAATGATCATCCAGGACGGGACTTGAACCCATGACCAGTTCCTTACAGGGGGAATGCTCTGACCAACTGAGCTACCTGGACCCATCTTAGATGCTCGAAATTCTCCGATATATTCTACGGCTTAGGGCGCCGGTGGAGCCATCTACCGTAATTCGTTTGCACTACGGAAACAATGAACAATATTGGTAGCTCTGTTGGTAAGAGCATTCTCCCTGTAAGGGACTGGTCACGGGTTCAAGTCCCGTCCTGGATGATCATTTTTTCCGATCAGAAAATCATTGGGAATAGTTAGCATACAATTGCTTAAAAATTTCATTCAAGTTTGATAGCAGGCGGTACCCATTCGGAAATCATAAACCGAAAGAAAATTTATGGGTACCGCCTGCTATGAAGCTTGTTTGAACCTACCAGCCTCGGTTGGATTGTGTACAGGGTTCAGCAGGTGCATAGCCGAAGCTTGTCGCAGCACTTGTGGGACCAGTGGGTATTGGCGTAGTCTAAACTAATATCTGCGCTTTGTCACGCAATGTAGCGACGTCAATCACCTCTTCTTTCACGAGGCCGTCAAGTTTTCAAGGACCCCTTTCCTGAGACTTTACCTTTAGCTTACCATCAGGCAAGGTGAAGTCATATTGACGTGAACGATAGTTATTTAAAAATAATCTTACAGAGAGGTTTTTCATTTCTTTGGCAAGCTCCACCATCTCTATTGTACCCCGTAAGTTCATCTTAACGGCGAAAGGCAGAGGATCGTCAAATCTGAAAATGTACAAAGAATTTGATTTTTTAAACGCTTTTATTTGACTTGACCTGTTTGTTTGGGTCAAATCTAATATTTGAAAATTGACCCCCTTCCTATGAACGGATTGTTCTGATATTTGACACATATCTTTAGTTCTGGTGATAATTACAAGTTAATCTATTTTGTATCATTGTATATCCAAGATGGCCGCCGCTACAAAATGGCAGCTTACGTATTTTTCCATAACTACCGCAATATGGATATCAAAGGAAAGGGCTTGACTAACAGAATATAGTCCACTATGAAAAAAAAAAGAAAATCCAATATGGCCACCAAAAAATGGCAATTTAAGTGCATAAAAGCGTTTAGGTAATGTAAAAATATATTACCAAGTAATTTTTAATCATTTAGTTTTGTTTTTGACCTCGCAGAGTATACACTGAACAAACTAAGGAGTTATTGGAAAAAGGGCAGGTCAAAAGCGTTCAAAACCGGTGTACTTGCATGAAAGGTTTAACGACAGTAGAGGAAGCGCGTGAAGTATGTCAGGAAAGAGGCAGATGGCGGTTAGTTGTCTCTGCCTACCCCGGAGGGAAGAAGGCGAGAGCATATGTAGGTATGTATGTATGTTAAGTATTAGGATGTTAAGTAGCAGGACCGCGGTAGCCTAGTGGTTTGGGTAATGGACTGCTGAGACGAGGTCTCGGGTTCGATCCCAGGTTCACCATGGCACACACCAATGACTTCTCGATGCTTTTCGAAGTTATGTGTGTATTCATCGCAGGTTTATAAGTGCCCGGTTAATGGCAATAGGCTCGCCACCTATTTCATTGGGACCTAAACATAAACTGGCGACATGTGGGGGCTAGCACCTGTGCCTACCCCTTCGGGGATATAGGCGTGAGTTTATGTTATGTTATGTTAAGTACTCAATATCTCACCTGACGCTAGCTGCTACGTGGAACACAATATTTACGTTGTGTATAAGCAGTGCGCGGTCTTCATCCGACAGCCCTGAAACCAGCATTATTATCATCAGTTAAAGTTTAAGGGCTACCACACACTGGAAACAAGAAAGTCTTATAGTCTAAGAGCCGATGAAGACCGACGTTTACCCATCTGACAACATAAAATATATTATTTATATATCCGTCCGAATTGAGCTGTCCGACTGTTGGTAGTAAGTACCTCCGCCCTACAGAACACCACCCCATAATAACCATCGTGTTGTGTTCCCCAAGGTAAGTAGGGTAGCTAGAGCTCACAATCCCTACCTCATCCCCCAATCCCCACCTCCCCCCCTCCAAACCTTCCAACCCTATCTCCTACAGGGTCGGCAGCGCGAGTGTGACACCCCTGATGTTGCGCACGTCCATATCCGCCCCATAATAACCATCGTGTTGTGTTCCCGCCGGTAAGTAGCGTAGCAAGACCTCTCTGGAGAGATTCTGTGTTGTCAGCGGGGAAACCAAAGTCTCCCATTTCCCCTTCCCAATCCTACCCAACCTCCTCTTCTAGGGTCGGCAACGCGAGTGTGACGCCCTGGTGTTACACACGTCCATAGGCCGTGGTGATTACTTCCTATCAGGTGGGCCGTGTGCTTGTTACCCAAGTTGTATAAAAAAAAGAAGTATTATTATTTCCGTATCGCTTAAGCTTATACATTAATGGCATTTATATTTTACGGAGGGGTTTCAAGTCTCAATACGTTAAGCATCTGATTAACGTATTGAGACTTGAAACCCCTCCGTCCTTCAAGTCGTACTTCAAGTCTTACTAATTACGTAATTGATTTGAAGTACAAAGTCTTCACTCACCAAGGCCAGGTTCCATGACATCTCCAGCCACGACAAAGACTTTGGACTTAAAAACAGTAGGTTTTTCTTTTTTTAATCTGTCGAAGCACTGCAACCAAAATGACAACAAACTTTAAATTAAATATTTGCGCATAAATTTAGCTAGGCATAAGTTAACATCCATAGGGTAAATTTTCGTAATATGACTTCACCTCGCCTGATGGTAAGCTAAAGGCTTTTCTCTGGAATGGGAGTCACCATTACAAAAATATCGATAGTGCCACAATGGTGGCCCTCAGCTTGATGGCCTCATCAAATGCTTTTTCACGCCCCGCTTAAAGGACCCGGGACTGTAGGCATTCTACCATAACTTGTACCATAATGTACTATAGCACATTTATTCGTAAGTTAAAGGTAAAAGGCTCATTTGCAAGGCAAATACAAACAAACAATGCAGTCGTTGACTAACTGACAGCCATAGGGTCAAAATGGTCTAGTAGCAAAGGTCATATTTAAAAATTGATTGTTTAGTTGAACACGCTAATCTCAGGAACTACTAGTCACTAATCAGGTGGGCCGTGTGCTTGACAAAAAATGGTACTTACCGCTACAGAATACATTTGCTTCAATCTCTCTTCTGATTTGACACCTTTCTTTTTCCTTATAAGAAGGTAGATCCTTTCCAGGTCTGGACAAGAGTACAGCAGCTTCTCTATCAGCACTTTGCCCATGAACCCTGAGAAATGAGAAGAAGGATAGAAATTATTACAATGGCGTAGCAACCAAGGGGCTAGGCGGGACGGTGCCCCGGGGCCCTCTAACTCAGGGGGCCCTCGAATCCTTACCAGGAATCTCGATCCATATTGATTGGTCTGGGACACATTGGTCCCTACCAGTGGGTTCGATCCCACCGAATCTTTAATTTTCATATCAAGGGACGAGTGGGCACCGTAAATTTAAATTAAGATTGACTAGTCTCCTTCTGAGGTCCAATGGGGGACCTCAGAAAGTATAGATGGAGCCGTTGTGAATAATAGCGACGAAATAAGTGAAGCTTCTGTGCATAAGTCAAAACACGTCACACGCTGACGTCTTATATATATGTGGGTAGTAAACATTATAGTCCAGTCATGTTTTGCCTCATATAATGGCGTACAAATATTAAATATTATGCGTAGTCACATACCTAGTTCTACAGAAAAAATATTTTTTTATTGGTCTGAGGGTATAGCGGTCGAATCTATAACTTTATTTCATGCAGTGGGTACGGCCCCAATAAGACTGCCCTTAACCACTTAACAAGTCAAGTTTATTATTAGAAAACCGGTTAAAGGTAATTTCCATTTTATATTTAAACTTAAGATAACAATTTTATTCGGTTTATTTTTTGTGTAATTATGTTTTTTATATATATATATATCATCGCCAGGTACAAGGATCTTGGTAATCGCGGCAAAAAAACTTAGGATTTTTTTAAGGCCTACGCTACACTTGACGGATATTTCGCTGCCGATATTCCGCTATTGACAGACGGTCAGCGTCGGACTGGCCATTATAGTCAGGGTGACATTTGCCGGTCGGACCCCCCATTGGCTTGGCTTGCGTCAACCGCTCGGGCTCCTTGAGGTCAGCCACCAGGGCCCTTCCTGGCCCAGTCCGACCCTGCGGACACTCCCTAATACACACTTCTATTTTCATTATAACACACAAATTTTGTGTTATACTTAACCTAAGGTCATGAAATTACGTATAACAGTTGGCAATGAGATATAAGGATATCCTGCAAATCCCGTATTTTCTACTTAGGTGATTGTACTTAGAGACCGTTGATACGCACTTGGATTGCGTTTAGCAGTGCAGGCAGGTCTCTAACATGCGATAACTTCTGTCTAGTGTAACACTGGCCTAAGTCGCTTTTTTCATAAGAGTAAACAGTTGGGCGATTCCCATTAGCATGAAAAAATGTTGTATAGAAATAAAAATTCAAGGCCACATAAGATATAACGAACTGTTGTACCAAAGGTCATCTATACAATTTTTTATTTGCATTTTTCATCTTCAAAAAATAATGGGTGGGTTATAAAAATATTATATTATGTTTTTTTATAGATAATAATTATAACTACCTACTTACCTACGTTTAAAAACCGACGTCACAAACTAATATTTTTTACTTTTCAGTGTACAGAAATAGAAAAGTACATATTTATGAGGTTTATTATGTACAGAGGCATCAAAAACAGAATTTTTGCCGTAAACTTGACGATTTCCCCTCGATTTTCCCAAGATCCCAGCATCAGATCCTGATATGGAACCACCTCAGAAGTAGCCTCTTACAAACAACCAAAAAAATGTTTAAAATCCATCCATAATATTGGCGCCGCTATCGCGTAACATACATACAAAAAAATAGAGTACGATTTGAGAACCTCTTCCTTTTTTGAAGTCGGTTAAAAATAATATTATTTTTTAATTTTATTAGCGTGTTGTTTACGAAGTTTGCTCTACCGATTGTAATCACTAGCCCATTAAAATGAAGACGAAGAAGCATTGTTGTTTTTTTAATAATTTATAATCTTTAGGTAAGTAGGTACTATTAAAAAATTGTAAAATAGCTGTAACTTTGAGATTAAAAAAATACTAGAGTTATCTTATTATGAACGATTCTAAACACAAAAACAATTGGTTTCCGTGAGGATTTCCACACGAAAAATGAAAAAAATACGTGTAGCACTCGGAGACTGCCGTGGTAAAGTTATTGTAGACCATTTTATTCAATAGGTACCTATGCATAGATCAATTGTTCAATCTACCTAAATTACATATTCTATCTAAGTATGCGATTAACTATGTATTTTATGTAATGTTGTACGCGTGCTCGATAGATGGCGTTGTGCCGATTTTTTTGCAAGATATGGTTTCGTTGCAGCATCGACTTATAATGTAATTTCGATTGCTTCAATAAATTGTTGACTAGTGTAGTTGCACTACTCGCCGCTGTGCGTCGCTAGTCGCATGTTTGAGTGACTTTTGAACGTGCCACACTTCCGTTCAATTATTCAAAAAGTCACTCAATAAAATTATGGTTGTTACTATATATTATACTACTAGTTACCACACGTGCGCTATAAGTTGAGACCTGACCGCTATGGCGCGTCAAAGCGGCCAGGTCTCAACTTATAGCGCACGTGTAGTACTAAACTTGAAATAAGGATGAAACTTGGGCGACAATGGGAGGTGTTAGGTTTTTATTTTCGTTACGGAATATCTTGACTTGGTCCCCTCAAAGCCCGCGATAAAAGCTATACAATAGCTTAAAAGGGACTGAAGGAGATTTGCGAACGCATTTTACCGCCTCTACCATGGCGAGTATTCCGATGAGCTCTACCAACTAGTCCCACCCTCGCTTTTCCAATACAGAACAACACGTGCAAGACTGTGGTATCACCCTCACACATTGCAACCAATTCCATCAAGAACCAAGCGGTTCGGTGCTTCTTTTCTCTACCCCACCATAAAGACTTGGAACTCTTTACCAGCGCATGTGGTTTCTTCCTCCTATAGTCCCGGGTCTTTTAAGCGGGGTGTGATAAAGCATACGATGAGGCCGTCAAGCTGAGGGCCTTCCCTGTAGCACTATCGGCGTATGTAGTGGTGACCACCGATCCTGAGAACTTACCTTTAGCTTACCATCAGGCGAGATACAAGTCATGGTGACGTGTATAATATAATAAACCGCCACACCATAAAGACTTTGAATTATTTACCAGTTGGTACAAATGTTTTTTTATAGTCGATAGGCTCCCGTTTGATCACTATCTCACCTGATGGTAAGTGACGATGTGGTCGACGATGGAGTACGCTTGCCTAGAAGCAGCCTGTTCACTCTAGACTTAAATACTCCCAGGTTATAGCTTTCCGAAAACAGACTCAGGCAGGGCATTCCACTCCTTAGCTGTACGCATAATGAACGTATTGCTGAAGCGATTCGTACGTATGAGCGGAATGTCCACCATATAACGATGGCGCATCGCCGTACGTCTGGTCGTTCGGTAATGAAAAGGGCTTGGAGGCATCAGGTTATGCAACCCCAGAGCACATTCCCCGAAGTACAACCGATAAAAAAACGAGATTCCTTTTTCCTACAGCCCTGGGTCAGATGCGATCATCAAGCTGAGGGCAATCATTGTAGTATTAACCGTGCCTGTAATGGTGACCCTCATTCTTGAGACTTTACCTTTAGCTTACCATAAGGTGAGGTAAAGTCATATTTACGTGGCCATTAAATAAAGTGTGTACGATTGTTTACTTGAACATAATGATGACAATTTTTACAATAATAGCAACATGACTTGCGAGTTGTAGATTCGGTGATTACTGGGTTTCTTCTGATCAGTATCATCATTATCAACACAAAATGCAGTAAATTACATTTATATATATATTATTATCTTTAAAAAAAAAAACTTAACAAAATGTATAGTTCACTCCTTCCTCAATTTCGTTTCGTTTAGTCAAAACCTGGAATTCTTTGCCAGCTCACGTGTTTCCTTCCTCATACAGTCCCGGGTCCTTTAAGCGGGGCGTGAAAAAGCATTTGATGAGGCCGTCAAGCTGAGAGCCACCATTATGATACTATCGGTGTTTGCAATGGTGACTCCCATTCTAGAGACTTTGCCTCAGCTTACCATCAGGCGAGGTGAAGTCATGTTGACGTGACCGACATAAAAAAAAAAAAAGTTCGAAGGTCCCTAAGTACAATTACCTAAGTGGTAAATACGGGATTTGCATTTTTGTTATCAAGACCTTCAGGGTACGCTAAACTGGGTGCGGGCCGGTACCTCCACGTGGTGCACCCGGGCAACGGAGGCGAGCAGCGCCTCCCACTCGCCATGGGAGACGCTGCTGCCTGCGGCCAACCCGGCCGGGGTGGGAGTGGCCCTCTAGAGGACTGCTCCGAGGCTCTCCACGTGTCCCTCTGACTAGCAGCTGATTGTCTGCGCGCCGACGGTTGGGTGACAAGACGGCCGCCTGGTCACCCTTTACCCAACCGTCGGCGAAGTGGCGCGATGCTCGCCCTCCCCCCCCTTTCGGAGGTTCGAGGGGCCATCTTAAAACTGTAGATGGCCCGGGGTCAGCTGGGGTGCGAGGGATATGCCCATTGGGTAACCTTACACCTCGGTAATTAAGGCCTGAGACGGCGTGGGGTTTTAGTGGGTTCGATCCCGACATAACCAACCCCGATGGCCGACGGGGGTGGTATCCATGGGGATTTCCACACGATAAAAAAAAGGGTACGCTAAACTATCGTTTTGCGACAATCCACATGTCCTAGAAGAAATTCTAAGGACATTATCCGATCCATCAACCCGCATTAGGCCAGCGTGTGTGGATTAAGGTCTAAACCCTCTCAGCTCTCTCGTTAGAGGAGAGGAGACCCGTGCCCAGCAGTGGGACTTAAATAGGTTGCTATCATAACAAATAAAATATCCACCGGCGCCCTAAGCCGTAGAATATATCGGAAAATTTCGAGCATCTAAAATGGGTCCAGGTAGCTCAGTTGGTCAGAGCATTCCCCCTGTAAGGGACTGGTCACGGGTTCAAGTCCCGTCCTGGATGATCATTTTTTCCGATCAGAAAATCATTTGGAAATAGTTAGCATGCAATTGCTTAAAATTTCATTCAAATAAAATATTTTTCTCAAGGATATTCTTCTACATTTTTAACAGACAATCCTTCCTACTTCCTACTAATATTATAAACGAGAAATTTTGTAAGAATGTACGTCTATGTTTGTTACTCTTTAACGCAAAAACGGCTGAATGGATTTGGTTGAAACTTGGTACAGAAATAGATTATAGTCTAGAATAACATATAGGCAACTTTTTATCCCGGAAACATGTTCCCATGGGTCACGGTAGCGGGAACCGAACAATAGCTAGTACAAAATAACAATAAATGTCTACAATATGGGGTCCTTCAAGAAGGGCATCAGAAGTTTTTTACAGGGTCGACAGCGCGAGTGTGACGCGCCTGGTGTTGCACACGTCCATAGGCCACGGTGACCGCTGCCCATCAGTTGGGCCGTAAGCTTATTGCCACCTTAGTGGTATAAAAAAAATGTTCTACATTGTTCCTTCGAAATCACGTGTTTTAAACGAAACGATGACGTAGTGTTTACTATTCGGACGCGCCTGCGCAGACATTGTAGCGCGGTTCACGAAATGAGTACTTAACAATTAAGTCCCTTGACCAACATTTACATGGACTCGTGTTAGGTTAGGTTAAGGGCTCGATACAGAAGGTTCTCTCGACACGGCAAGTTTAGACGAATTATTTAAATCAGCTTTAATAAAATTGGTACGGTATGATATGGTTTGGTATGAAATGAAATGAAATATTTTCTTTTTATATAGGACACGTCAAAATGACTTTACCTCGCCTGATGGTAAGCTAAAGGCAAAGACTCAGGACTGGGGTCACCACCACATACACCGATAGCGCTACATACTTCTTATTTGTAGAATAATGATATAAGTAATTCAAATTCAAATTCAAATTCAAATTCAAATTCAAATTCAAATTCAAATTCAAATTCAAATTCAAATTCAAATTCAAATTCAAATTCAAATTATTTATTTCAGACGTTAGTCCATAGGTATAGTTAGTAACAAACAAAACTTATATGCTAGTGTTAGTAATTGACAATTATTTGCATGATGCGTGGAGCTTCACCCAGCGAGCCAACAAGGGTGAGTCCCACCTATCTTTAAATACGCTCAGAAGACCATTGGTGCTATGGCAGAGTATTGGCTATGGTAATGTGTGCAAATGAGAGAAATAAATAAATAAAAGTATTGTGTTGTAGGCATAAAAGTGAGCATCACATTTATTTCGTAAATTTTCTGACATGCAAAACCTTAATGAATTTAATTACAATGTCAATGTCAAATTATAATGCAAATATTTGTATGCATAAATATGGATATTTGCATTGGTCTGGTCGTGCCTCGGAGAGAACGTTAAGCCGTCGGTCCCGGTTGCCATATGGATACCTACGGCAGTCGTTACTGGTAGTTGGAGCCCTAAAATGTCCAACAACAACGGTCTAGCTGCAATACTTCGATTTCGCCTAATATCACTATTGGGTTGTGAAGGTCAGATGGCAGTCGCTTCACGGAAAATATCGAGGTCCAGCCAAATCCGCAGTTAAGACTGGTAAAGCGGACCCCAGACTCCGAGGTGAAAGCTTTGGATGCGACTGGGATTAACGCTAGGTTGAAGAAGAATATATTATGTTTGTGTGGTATGGTATGAATGTATGATTAATGATAAGGTACGACATAGTTTGGTATGGTATGGTATGGTAAGGTAAAAAATAAATAGTCTACGATACACAATGCTCTCTAGACCCAAAGTAAGCATAGTTATCTTATGTTATGGGATCTAGAATTTGGATAAACAAGGATAAACATTATGAAATATATTTATACTGTTTATACATAGAAATCGAATGCATACAAATCGAACCCGCGCTTTCTGTCGTAGCAGTCGGATTCACTACCGCTATACCACAGAGGCTTTTCTTTATTATTTCATTTCACGCCTAATTATTATTGTTTTGCTCAATACAGGTAAAATACATGTATGCTTTAATATTTTATACGTAATTATAATTTTATTCGGTAAACGCAGGTACCTACCGGTGACTAAGTCAACCTCCAAACGTATTATTGGTCTGGGTCTGTGTTTTGTTATGTTTTGGTTCGCTGAATCTATGCTAATAGGTACTAGTTATACCCCACGACTTCGCCCGTGGCATACTTCGTCCCCGTGGCACCTATTTGAACCATACATACCCGTAATTATTTAATTAGTTGGGGTAGTACCTCCGCCCTACAGAAGACCGCGGCCATAATAACCATCGTGTTGTGTTCCCGCCGGTGCCAGACCTCACTGTACCCCTTCTCCCGCCACCTTTTCCTAGACTCCCCACCCCATCCTAGCCCTCCCCCCTTCCCTTCAGGGTAGGCAGCGCGTGTGTGACACCTTTAGTGTTGCACACGTCCATAGGCCACGGTGATCGCTTCCCATCAGGTGGGCCGTGTGCTTGTCTGCCACCTACGTGGTATAAAAAAGAAAAATTCACAATAATGTTTGCCCGTTTTTTTGACATGTAGAATTATTATTCTCTTAGGTCATCATCATCATCTACCTGCCCTTGTCCCAATTATTTGGGGTCGGCGCAACATGTATTTTTCCTCCATTCATTTCTGTCAGATGTCATCGCTTCGGTTACCCCCTTCCTTGCCATATCCTGTTTCACGCACTCCATCCATCTTTTCTTAGGCCTACCTCTACCCTTAAAGCCCTCCACATTCATACTTAGAACCTTTTTTAACAACATTGCTTTCATCTCTTCTCATAACATGTCCATACCACGACAGTCGCTCGCTTCTCAATTTTTCATTTATTGGTGCAACTTTCAAACTTTATTAGCGTGATAACCTAATCTTTTTCGTTAAATGTGTTAGCCCACACAAAAATTCTTTTTATTCATCACGCTACTGCCTAGGAGAGCGGAGCAGTAATCATATTATACTCAACAAATCGGGCAAATTTCCATATATTGTTGTAAAACTAATAATAAATTACGGGTAGGTACGAGTATGTATGGGATAAATGTGTGCCACGGGCCACGGGGTAAAGTATGCCACGGGCGAAGCCGTGGGGCACAGCTAGTATTAATAATTTAAACTCAGCGAACCGAGACACAATAAAAATTGTGGATCCTGCCGTTTATTTTTCATTACCAAGTAATAATTAGTAAACCTAAAAATAGATCTTATACGAAATGAAACGAAGGATTCTTTTTATGTTAGATTGCCTTTTTACCCGACTGCAACTGCCAAGAAGGGTTATGTTTTGGTGCGTATCTTGTATGTATGTATGTAGGTATGTTTGTAAGAGTCTTTACAATTAGGCGGTCCTATTTGATTCTATTTTCTACATTATAATTGACATTAAATTGACACAATGAAATTGTGGATCCTGCCGTTTATTTTTCATTACTAAGTAATAATTAGTAAACCTAAAAATAGATCTTATATACGAAATGAAACGAATAGAAGGATTCTTTTTATGTTAGATTGCCTTTTTACCCGACTGCAACTGCCAAGAAGGGTTATGTTTTGGTGCGTATCTTGTATGTATGTATGTAGGTATGTTTGTAAGAGTCTTTACAATTAGGCGGTCCTATTTGATTCTATTTTCTACATTATAATTGACATTAAATTTAATTTCTTTTATTCTAACATAATTTTATTACATTGACCAAGTTTAGATGGTACCTATTAAATTATTATGAACATGTTGAATGTAATATATACCTAATAAAATGGTAGGAAAGTCACAACTGTACCTACATTGAATATTTTTTTAAAGAATACTTGGGGTGTGATCTACAATCGACACCGTAGCCAAAACAATAGTTTATAGAATTTTTGTCTGTTTGTCTGTAGGTATATTCTCCGGGATAAACTCAAAAAGTACTGCATGGATTTACTTCAAATTTAGCACGAATATTATTAAGAAGTCGGGTCAACACATAGGCTACATATTATCACGATATCATCTAAGGGGAACGAGCAGTGAACCTTTATTTCTTCAACGCATTCTGTAACAACGTGTAATCTAACGACTCATATTTGAATGTTGTTTTTACACGTGCGCTATAAGTTGAGACCTGACCGCTAGACGTCACCGGTGCGTGTTTGTACAGCGCATAAAAAATATCGTAGAAAAGCTTCTGCCCGAGTCGTTACCTACCTGTTTACCTATTTTTTTGCGAACAGTACATCACGAGCGACTGAGGGGCAGTGCAGGAGGAAGTAGGCGGAGAGCCCAGGTCTCAACTTATAGCGCACGCGTTATAGGTATTATGTGCTATAAGCTAGCTTCACACTATAAGTAAACTTACTAAACGAAGCCGCGGGCGGAAGCTAGTGTATAATAAGTTTAATGACAGATATTAGTCTTGTATGTTATATTAATAAGTTTATTGTTTAAGTTACTACTGACTAATACTTTTGCACACCAAAATGGTAAAACATGGATCGGACATCACAATTACTAACACCATATTTTGTACTCATGTAAGCAAAATAAATGATTGATTGATACAGTAAATTGGTTAGGTAGAACCGGAGATATGCCCAAAAAACGATAAATACCTACGCCTATCTGCCACAGAAATGGTATAAAAAAACAGCGTCTGCGCAGGCGAGAAACAGCTAAAAGTTATTTATAGTACGATGGAAGTTTTTACAGAGAGTAATCGCTATGATTGGTTTTTTATATCGCAACCAGCGAGCAGGTACATTCCCGGGAAGACTTTGACATCATGGTTCACAAACCTGAGGGGGCCATCTTGAAACCGGAGATAAGACTTTGCCTCAGCTTACCATCAGGCGAGGTGAAGTCATGTTGACGTGACAGACATAAAAAAAAAAAAGATAGGCCTTTGTCAGCTATGGTGTGAAGGAAATTTTAGCGACTGCAATATGGGGTTCTTCAAGAAGGGCATTAGAAGGTTTTTGCAGGGTCGGCAGCGCGAGTGTGATACCCCTGGTGTAGCACACGTTCATAGGCCACGGTGACCGCTTGCAATCAAGTGGGCCGTGTGCTTTGTTGGAGGGGGTAATTGTGGCTCTGGAGGGGTGGGGGTTGTGAGTTCTGGCTATCCTACTTACCTTGGGGAACACAACACGATAGTTATTATGGGGCGGTGTTCTGTAGGGTGGAGGTACTACCCCAGTCGGACTGCTCACTTCGGACGGGAGATACCGTCGTGTCCTAACTCCATAAAACTGCTTGAAATTTGGTACAGGGATAGATTATAGTCTGGACATGCTACATTTTATTCCACTGGAACAGAATTCCACGCGGGCAAAGCCGCGGGCGACAACTAGTAAGGTACCCTTCTTCCTACAGTCCCGGGTCCTTTAAGCGGGGCGTGAAAAAGCATTTGATGAGGCCGTCAAGCTGAGGGCCGCCACTGTAGCACTACCGGTGTATGTGGTGGTGACCCCAGTCCTGAGACTTTGCCTTTAGCTTACCATCAGGCGAGGTGAAGTCATTTTGACGTGTCCTATATAAAAAAAAGGAATTTTGGCCTGTTTGTCGTGTTGTTGTCAACAATATGGTTATAAAGGTTAAATAATTATCCATTGTTTTGAATATTTGCTATGTCACGTTATGAATACCTCTGTGGCGTAGCGGTAGTGTATTCGACTGTTACGACAGGGGGCGCGGGTTCAATTACCGCTCAATGTAAATATTTTTATGCATGAATATGTCTATTTGCATTGGTCTGGATGTTTCTATGTATAATTATGTATGTATAGAAAAAAAAGTATTTAGGTATGTGTAGGTACCTATCCGCGGTTAAATTAAACTTGTTTTGTAGGATGTCGTAGTCTTTATTTATTTAAATATGAGAGCAAAACATGTTTACTCATATAATTTAGTGCTAATTTTTTTTTATATTGGACACGTCAACATGACTTCACCTCGCCTGATGGTAAAGTGGCCAAATTATAACTAGCCAATTACTAGGTTATCGTTTTTTGGTCATTCTCCGGTTCTATTTAACCAATTACAATCAAACATACGGCAGATTAGTTAGACCAAATTACTGCTCGGCTCCCCTAATGTAAGACTATCTAACACTAATATAATTTTTCAATTCGGACCAGTAGTTTCTGAGATTAGCACGACCAACTAAACAAGTAAACTCTTCAGCTTTATAATTTATGGATAGATGGACAGATACCTAGTAATAATTCTACTGTTTGATAAGTTTATTAAACAAAAAAATGTGTTTAAAAAATTTAATAACCTTGTGTTTCTGTGAAATAATTATGTTCGTTTCTAGTAAATTAGATTTGAAACAATAATTTTTCGAAATAAAAAAGGACCAAATATTACATGGAACATTTTCTGTGAAACGAAATTCTATGAAATTTCTTTCTGCGAAACAAGGGGCTCCCCACTTTAACACTTTTCCGGAAAAGGAGACTTACCTGATCCACCAGTAATGAAAATAGTTTTTCCTTTGTAATACTCCGGAATTGTGGGCACTGCCGTCATGTCTCGGTCTTCTAGGAATCCCATTTTAATGCAAACTTTTTACGAATTAAAAAAAAATTATACACTATTAATTTTCTTCTGTTTAAAATATATTTTTTTAAATTATTTTTAGTTAATAATTTAGTTAAAACTTTTTTTATTTCAATTTAATTATTATTTATTAAATTTTCACTATTTTTATTTCTGGCGCTTCGTTGCCGTATAAATTGTAGAACAATAGTGTTCGTAGTACGGGCAATTCATTGAAATGTTATTCTTTTGTAAAATGAGCCGAGTAAGTGCGTCATTGATTAAGGCGCATACTGTTTTTATTTTATTTTTAAGCACCTACCTCTTTTTTATCGGAAATCCCCACGGAAAGCCACATGGCGCGGCGTCTCGGGTCGGGTCTTAATTACCGGGGTATGAGATTATCTAATGGGCATATCCGCGTAGCTACGGTTTTAAGATGACCGCCTCGAGTGACCCCCCGGTAGGGGGGTGGGGCGAGCAACACGCCGCCTCACCGACAAGCCGACGACAAGCGGCCGTCCTATCATCCCCCGTCAGCGCGCGGAGAACCAAGACCGAGGGATATGCCCATTGGGTAACCTTACACCCGGATAACTAAGACCGGAGACGGCATGCAAAAAAAAGTTATACCTATTTAATTTTAATAACATGTATAGCAATACCTAATTGAACCAAAACTCATATAAACCGAAGTGAAATAACGGCGCGTTGTTAGTTTAACATAAACTCGACAATACAATAAAACATAATTACTCTATAGTTTTCTTTGTTCATTTAACTAGATTACACGAATACGTTAACCTTTATACCTACATACGTAAACGCTTCGCCTTAAAACGTAAATCAGCAGTTTATAAAATGGCCAACCTCGCAATTAAGCGCTATTATAATTCATTACATGCATATCGATAGCACGCAGCATAATGCTCCAACTGACCTCTATTCTTCATAAGCCATATAGTCTGCAAAATTTAATCATGAATTTACATGCTCATGAACCAAGAGCACTCCACCCCTTTGCAAACACACACACACACACACACACACACACACACACACACACACACACATACACACACACACATACACACACACACACACACACACACACACACACACACACACACACACACACACACACACACTCACACTGATGAAATCGGAAGAACTTCTAAACCAAACAAGATAAACACATCATGTTGGGTTGTTTTGATAGTATGGTCTGGTTATGCTAGAACTCACGGGAGGGATTCTGCGCTATCAGCACACCTCCCAATTTTTTTTTTATACCACTTAGGTGGCAGACAAGCACACGGTCCACCTGATGGGAAGCGGTCACCGTGGCCTATGGACGTGTGCAATACTAGGGGCGTCGCACTCGCACTGCCCACCTTGGAGCAAGGGTAGGGTTTTCATGGAGGTAGGGCACGCCGGTATCTCCCGTCCGAACTGAGCAGTCCGACTGGGAAAGTACCTCCGCCCTACAGAAGACCACGGCCATAATAACCATCGTGTTGTGTTCCCCAAGGTAAGTAGGGTAGCCAGAGCTCGCAACCCCTCTCACCCCCATCTCTACATCCCCCCTCAGACAGTTGGCAGACAAGCACACGTGGGCCGTGTGCTTGTCTGCCAACTAAGTACTACCCGTTCGCGCTAACTTTGCCGCTGTCAAATGACGTTAGTATAGCGTTTTCTCACTGGAACTAGAATTATGTGTGTGAGACTGGTGTGAGACAATGCTAAACGCGTGACAGTAGAGAACGGCAAACTTAGCGCGAACGAGTAGTAGTATGGATTGAATTTTATTGGAATGTACAGACCTGTGTCTGTACATTGAAGATAAATTGAATAAATTAATAGAATAACATAACATAACATAAACTCACGCCTATATCCCCGAAGGGGTAGGCAGAGGTGCTGTCACCCACATTTCGCCAGTTTATGTTTAGGTCCCAATGTAATAGGTGGCGAGCCTATTGCCATTAATACACTTATAAACCTGCGATAAATATTAATAGAATATTCGTTCTATTTTGCAATTAGGTTTAATTTATAAATAATAATGAATGTATTCAGACTGCATTGTGTAAGCAAAATAAAACAATAGGTATTAAATAGAGCTTTGAGTCAAGGGCAAACTCATTCAATTAAATAATGTCATCATCCATCCTTCTCTGAGCGCTTTCACAACTTAATTGGGGTCAGTTTTCAATCCATACCACCTACATGGCAGACAAGGACACGGCCTACCTGGGCCTCGATTCTGCTAAATGCAAACCACTGTAATACCACTGACACTCTAAAAAGGCTATTTGATTGTAGACTTTACTGTTATACCACTTAAAGTCTAAAATCAAATGAAAATAATTCATTTAACTTTTTCATTCGCTCTACAAAATATCATTTGATTTTAGACTTTAACTTGATAATAATAAAGTCTACAATTAAATGGCATGTTTTAGAGTATAAGTGGTATGGCAGTAGTTTGCCTTTAGCAGAATCGAGGCCCAGTTGCCTGGATTTTGATGAATGAGGTCCCAAATGAAAGTATAAATCTCCCGAGTGCAGTTGCAACGTTGTCAAAAAAATATTTTTAATCAAACTTATCGAGTAGGGCAGGGTAGGCGAACCTATGGCACGCGTGCCATTGGTGGCACGCGGCGCAATATTTTGGGCACGTCGCCGATCATAAAACTTGTGTAAAAAATTTGGATAGGTATTTTATGACGATCTAACGAGAATGATCCTATGCTACGGAGTGTTCAAATATGTTATAAAACGTCGTATGACACTCGTGAGGTATGAAAATTACTTATCCTCGGCTTCTTATAACCCTCGCCTATGGCTCGGGCTAGCGGTATTAAAAAAAAAGTTTTGATGGCACGCCAGTGACCCCATAGAAAATGTTTTAGAAAAAAATGGCACGTTGATGCATAAAGACCCTGGAGTAGGGTATCAAAATGAAGGAAATTAGAAGATTTCAAAAATATAATGGTTGTATATCGTAACTACAATGTATAAAATAAAATAAATAAAAAAGTAAATAAATAAAGGGTAATGGACTGCTGAGACGGGGTCTCGGGTTCGATCCCAGGTTCACCATGGCACACACCAATGACTTTTCGATGCTTTTCGAAGTTATGTGTGTATTTATCGCAGGTTTGTGAGTGCCCGGTTAATGGCAATAGGCTCGCCACCTATTACATTCGGACCCAAAACTTAAACTGGCGAAATGTGGGTGCTAGCACCTCTGCCTACCCTTTCGGGGATATAGGCGTGAGTTTAAATTATGTTATGTGAATAAATAAATGATTGAAAATAAAAAACCCGACTACTGAATGCTGTTGATATAAGTTTGATAGCAGGCGGTACCTATTCCCAAATCATACCATATATTATAATAAAAAACTTGTTTTAAACTTTTCAACAGTCGAGATTTTTTTTATTTACAATCATTTATTTTTTATCTATACTTACTTAACATTTTGACAATCTGTCACTGTCAATGCGACTTTTCTAGTCAACGGGATTTTTGTAGCTCTATTTTACTGTTTTAATATTATATTTTTTAGATTTTAAATTGCTGGTGCATAAATAAATAATCAATATGGCTAAGAAAGATAAAAAAGATAAGAAAAAGGTAAACACGTGTGTATTTATGTGTGTACAGTTGGAAACGTTATAAATTGTGAGAATATGAGGGTATAAACCTACCTGCACAGCTTTGATGCTGGCTACCCATTCAAGGTTGAGATATTAGAGGGTAGTCGTTCCCATAAAAGTCAATAGATATCCTACTTCTTACTGATATTATAAATATGAAATTTTGTGCAGATGTGTGTAACTCAATCATGCTCTATCGGTTGAACGGATCTCGATTTTATTATACAACTTAGGTGGCACACAAGCACATGGCCCACTTAATGGGAAGCAGTCACCGTGGCCTATGGAAGTGTGCAATACCAAGGGCGTCACACTCGGGCTGGCGACCCTTTTTTTATCGTGCGGAAATCTCCATGGATACCACCCCCGTAGGCCCCCCGCCCCTCGAGTTGAATAGCTCATTTATCGAGGAAGATAGGCTATATATATATTATCACGCTACTGCCCAGGGGAGCACAGTAGTAGTCATTCGGGAAAATTTCCATACATTATTGCAAAACTAAGAAATTACGAGCATGTCACGGCCGAAGCCGCGGGAGACAGCTAGTTATTTCTGATGCTAGCCAGGTATCAATTTTTTCATTAAACTCAATTTAACTTAAAATTTTGTTCATTTTCAGGAACCAGGTATTACATTATTTACTCCCAGATAAGTTATCAGTCAATTTCTTAAGATAGCCATAGAAACATCAGATCGCCATACATCGCTTTATTGTATCGTAGTTTAACGCCATCTATTACTAAGTAGTAGAACCAACAAGGCCTATCTGGCTAGTAGTGGACTCAATCATCATTGTTGATTTTTCAGAGAGAGACTGTCGGCTGACCTCGCAACTCTGAGAGGAAAGCTTGCTGCAGAGTCTCTATCGTTAACCAATTGTGGTCACAAAGTTTGCTTTTATGACGCATATATGCGTCATGCATGAGTGTTCTTTGACGCATATGTGCGTCATGTTAGGTTCTTTGACGCACATTTGCGTCATTGGTTACGAGTCGGTTAATGAGGCACCGACTTGATAGGATCCTGTACTGACTTGACTCTGTGAATTTCTTTTTCTAGAACCCGAAGTGGTGGAAGAGGTGTTGGCCACCACAGACTTGGAACCGGAGCCGGAGGAGATACAATGGACCGACACGTCTTACACGAGCGCCTCCTACGAGGAGTTACCACCTTTGCCAGTCGAAGGTGAGCTATAACGGCAGGGCTGGATTTAAGGGCATCCAGGGCAACCAACACAGAATAAAAAGAAAATAATGTTTTAACCCCCCCCCCCTCCCCACTGTGCCCTCTGCTAGTCAGAGGGGCACACCTCGGAGCAGCCCTCTAGAGGGCCACTCCCACCCCGACCGGATTGACCGCAGTTAGCAGCGTCTCCCGTGGTTAGTGGGAGGCGCTGCTTGCCTCCGTTGCCCGGGTGCACCACGTGGAGGTCTCGGCCCGCACCGGCAGTGGGGGAGGTTATGTCGGAATCGAACCGACTAAAACCGCACGCCGTCTCAGGTCTTTTAGCGCCGGAATGGAAAATGGTCCAACAGGCATTTCCCTTGCACCCCGCCAACATAACTCCCCCAAAAATGTAAACTTTACCCGTTTAATCGAACCTCGTAACCATGGTGATATAAAAAAGGGTGTGCGGTTTCTTCGTCAGTACTTCCAGTTAAAAAATTTCTTGTAATCA
Organism: Lithosia quadra; assembly: GCA_963576445.1. NCBI lineage: Eukaryota > Metazoa > Arthropoda > Insecta > Lepidoptera > Erebidae > Lithosia > Lithosia quadra. The sequence goes on from OY754903.1 coordinate 1,919,915, forward strand.
TAAAATTTTGATGCAAATTGCCTTCAACTTGTGGGTAAGCACATTGAATTTAAATTAGTTCATGAATAACATTGTTTTATATTTGCGGTGAGTTAGGTACTTACTGCGTAAATTAATTGTAAAATGTATTGTACGCACTACTCGTGCCCCAGTTTTATACAATAACTATTTATTTCATTACCATATGCGTTCCGCGAAAGGACATCCTATTTCCTACTTCACTAAGTACATAGTATAAAACAAAGTCGCCTTTTCTGTCCCTATATCCCTATGTGCGCTTAAATCTTTAAAACTACGCAACGGATTTTGATGCGGTTTTTTCCAATAGATAGAGTGATTCAAGAGGAAGGTTTATATGTATAATACATGCATCATATACTAAGGCTAATTTAGTATCAGCATTGCACCCGTGCGAAGCCGGCGGGTCGCTAGTATATTATAAACTAGCTGCGAACCCTGGCTTCACCCAAGTGCAATTATAGCACCACTCCCGTGGAAGGAGGTAGGACACGACGGTATCTCCGAAATGAGCAGTCCGACTGGGGTAGTACCTACCTCCGCCCTACAGAAAACCGCCCCATAACAACCATCGTGTTGTGTTCCCGCTGGTAAGTAGGGTAGCCAGAGCTCACTGTACCCCTCCTGCCCCCACCCCTTCCTAGCCCTTCCCCCTTCTTTCAGGGTAGGCAGCGCGCGTGTTTCACCCTTAGTGTTGCACATGCCCATAGGCCACGGTGACCGCTTCCCATCGGGTGGGCCGTGTGCTTTTCTGCCACCAAAAAAAATCTTTCATACCTACAAACTTTGTTCTGACAATAACAAGACAAAATTTTTATCTTTGGAAAAGGTAAGCTCAAACTTGCGACGTCGAATGAGCCTCCATTGGCATTCGGTGAAAATGTTAATAATCTTAGTTTTGTTTTTTTCACAGAAAAAAAAGACAAGAAAAAGAAGAAGAAGAAATTGGGGGTGAGTTATAAAAGTTGTTTATACGTAAGGAGAGTTTTCACCTTCAATGCGTTTTATTTTATTTATCTACTGTCCTGTTAGTTTTTGATGTTTTATAATATTAAAATATATATACTGTATATAGTCAACTATATTTTTAACGCATAAAGATTATTTTTGTCTATTTGAAGGGATATAAAAGTCATTGAGATAACTATACCGTTTTTTAAATAAATAAAAATATCAAAAGGACCTATCCACTGTCTCAATATAAATAAATTTATTATTTTAAATATAAATTCGGTTTAGGGCAAAGAATCTGAGGTTGTCAAGCAGACTACCAGTGAAATGATGAATTGGTCCGAAGAATCATTACCAATAATCGATTCAGGTTACGACATTATCTTTTATGTAAATTGTAAACTACTGTAATTTTATTAGGTACTCTTTGTATCAAATCGAGGTGAGTAACTTAACTTTCGATAAAAAAAATACAACAACTCACGAAGTCAACCTCAAACTGTTCGATAAAACTCTGCTATTTCTTTCTTTTTACAAATACAATGTTTATATCTGGGTGAGTTACTCACCTCTAAAAATAATACTAGATTTAACAATATTGACGTTCGATTCATTTCAGTATTTCTCGTGTTATGTAAACCCGTTAAAGATATAATACCATTATAGTTTTTACAAGCATTTATTTATCAGTACCACTATCTATCATTGTACAATTAATTAAATTAGGTAATCAACTATACAACAACTTACTTAGAAATTAGTACCTACCTTTACAATATGTATATGATACACAAACGTATATACTATTTACAAAAAGTATATACGTTTGTGTATCAGCATTCTAGTACCCAAGACACAGCTAGTAAAACATGCTTACTTTGGGTCTAGAGAGCGCTGCGTAGAATTTCATAGAATATATTTATTTGAATGCCATGCATATCAAATTAATGTCTGTAAGCAGAAGAGGCATTGCTGCATAAACTTGCTGAAGAGGCAAAGGAAGAAGCACCGAAACCGAAGAAAGGAAAGAAAGGTAAACAAACAGAAAAAGAAGAGATACCAGAGTTTGAGAAGGTGAGTTACACTAACTCTTAGCCGCTTTACAGACGGCCGGGCGGGGCGGTCAAAATGTCCGCGATGCACTCTTATTTGTACGATTATAAGGTTGCATTAGTCCGCGCAATAGCTCATGTCGCTAGTCATACATACGCGGGCTAAATGAGATCTAATGATCGTAATGATAAGAGTGCGTCGCGGACATTTTGACCGCCCCGCGCCTCCGTCTGCATAACGCCTTAAAGTGCTGATAAACTAAGCATTCACGGGTAACGAGCATTTTTGCAAGTGTTACGCTCAGACTAGTGTTACGCTACAGAAAAATAAACGAGAGCGTTTTAGCGATAATTTTATCAAGCGTTCTGGCGAGCATTCTAGCGAAAGGACAGTAAATTTGCGTCGAGCTTTTTGTCGAGCATATATAACCGATAAGTAGGTATACTATTCAGCTCAGGCGACCATCAAGTCTGACATCTTCGTGAAGAATATTATTTTGACGAGCATCGACTAGAGCGTTCGCTAGAAAGATCATGAAATTTCGTAGCGATTTTGGCTCTATGCTTAACTCTGCTCATTGCTCATTTCGACAAATTTTGTTACTGGTGAATGCTCAAATGTAAGTCAATCGATTCTATCCCAATCTATAGTTTCTTCGAGGGTATGATTCAGCAATATTGGCCAAAAAATATTCTTATATTTATGACAAATAGTTTAAAAAATATTTGATTTCTTTTTCAATTTCTCGAGTCACCCAAAAACGCTCTATGCCATCGTGCCTAGAAGTGACGTCACAACTAATGACGCGTAATGATAACATAATGCAATGCAAGAGAATATTACATTTATCTCAGTATACGTTGTGTTTACACTAGTATCATAGTGTATAATAGAAATAATTTATTTTATAAAGAATCTAAAACGTTATAAATGACTCAATTTAATTAGTTTATTTTTTCTGAAAAATCTAAGACATTTAGCAGTAACTAATTGATAAAAATCTGAAGACTCTGTTATTTTAAATCAATTTCAACCAGAAGCATATCTTTAAAAACAAAATATTACACTTACCTACCCTCCTTATAGTCAGAAAAACTATTATGCACTAAATCCAACTGAAAATCTGTTTTGGAAACTTCAAATATAAAAATCAATACTTAATTGACTATAAATGATTCTTCATTACATCCCTTTAAAAATAGGGTTCCTTGATAATGGTTGAAAGGTAAAAAAATTAAGGTTCCTTAGTAATTGTTAAAAATCAAGAAAGACAATACCGAAGTCAATAACTGCTTACTAATTTTGTACCTATACCCTTTTTTTGTGAGGAAAAAACGCGGCCAGAACGGGGCAAGCTATGTCGGACTCTTACTGACTAAGGCCGCGCGCCGTATAGGGTCTCCTGACTCTACCAGGGTGTAAGCTGGCCCATAGAGCATTTCCCTCAAAATTTGTATACAGGGTAGAGAGATTCAATGGCTTTATGCTGCTAATTTCTTTTCACTTCACTTATACTTCTTCCATACCCGCGATCACGTAGCACTCGGATGCGAGCAAAGTCGTGGGCAAACAAAAGCTAGCGTATTAATTAATGCAATAACTAATATTTTACAGCATCCAATATGGCAGAATCTGATATGTAAGTACTAATAGGATTAAGTAACAGAATAAATTATCGCAAAACATATCTTTAGCTTTTCACCGTATGCACAGTGCTTAATAAAAGCTCACTTAACGAAAAAAATGTATACCACTTTAGTGGCAGAAAAGGGCATGGCTCACCTGATGGGAAGCGTCCACCGTGTTCAATTGACGTGTGCAATACCAGGGGCGCCACACTCACGGTGCCGACCCTGTAAAAACCTTCTTGAAGAACCCCATATTGTAGACGCTGCCGCGCTGGAGAAAACCACAGCCTAAATTAGTACCTGATGAAAGTTCATTTACATTTAGAGTTTGTCTCAGTTTTTCACTGTATTGTGCACCTAATAGCTATGCAGAACCCTGCACGCAACTGAAGTTCGTTCCTTGCTTTTGTTTTTTCCTTCTATCCCTCCATTACCGTCCTTTATTTCCTCCCCAAAGGGTAATAAACATGTCGCTTTATTACTCTTTACAGCTGCCATAATAAGTAATAAACAATCTTCCCCTTCTATGTTCTAAGCCATTTTAATTCAGCGTTACCGCTGGCACACACGAATTTTGGGAAAGAAAATTTTAGTTACAAAGTTTTGTTTGTTTCAAAAGTAAAAGTAAATAATAATATAATTAACTAAATTAATGTATTATTAAGTTCAATTATTAATTTAAATTAAATTAAATGACGAATGAAATTAGACGATGAAGAGGTAGAAGCTATGTATGAGGACATTAGTAGGGCCATACATAGCTCCAAAACACAGTTCACGGTTGTAATGGGAGACTTCAATGCGAGGCTGGGCTATAGAAGCGACGATGAGTTGAAAATGGGGAAATTTGGATATGGGCAACGGAATCCCAGAGGACAGATGCTGGCTGACTTCATGGAGAAAGAAGGACTCTATATGATGAATTCTTTCTTCCAGAAGTCACCTAACAGGAAATGGACCTGGTTGAGTCCCGACGGTGTGACAAAAAATGAGATCGACTTCATCATGAGCACCAGAAGACAGATATTCAATGATATCTCTGTGATCAACAGGGTTAAGACCGGCAGTGATCACCGAATCGTCAGAGGCATATTGAATATCAATGTCAAACTGGAAAGAGCGCGTCTGATGAAGTCCACCTTCCGACCGTCGAATGCACATATCCAGAACCCCGAGCACTTTCAACTCGAACTATCAAATCGCTTCAAATGGCTAGACAGCTGCGTATCAGTGGACGATATTAATAGCAAGCTGGTAGAAACTGTCCATACGGTAGGGTCTAAGTACTTTAAAGCCCACCGTAAAAATAGACCTCAAAAACTATCCGAACACACCCGAAACCTCATGGCTAGTCGACGTTCTATGGCACTCCAAACTTCGGATGACGCTGAGTCATATAGGCAGCTCAATAGACAAATTATGAAGTCCTTGCGACATGACATACGGTCCTTTAATACCCAGTGTATTAAAGAGACCATTGAGCGGAACCAAGGCTCCAAAGTGTTTGCAAGAGATGCGTCTATTGGGCAAAGCCAGCTGACAAAGCTAAAGATCGAGGATGGACGCGTGACGTCGAATAGGTCAGAGGTCTTACGGGAGATTGAGAGGTTCTATGGACAGCTTTATGCCTCGGTCTCTGCTGAACCTGCTGGTTCGGCGGTAGACCCCAGAGCCAAGCTAACCCGACACTATACCGAAGACATCCCGGACATCAGCCTGTACGAGATAAGGATGGCTCTCAAACAGCTTAAGAACAACAAGGCGCCGGGTGAGGATGGAATTACTACAGAGCTTCTGCAAGCGGGTGGAACACCGGTACTGAAAGTCCTTCAGAAGCTATTCAATTCCTCCTTGCTCGACGGGAAAACGCCTGAGGCATGGAACAGGGGTGTTGTGGTCCTGTTCTACAAAAAAGGTGATAAAACCTTATTGAAGAACTACAGGCCCATAACACTGCTGAGCCATGTCTACAAGCTGTTCTCGAGAGTCATCACGAATCGTCTCGAACGCAGGTTAGATGACTTCCAGCCTACCGAACAAGCCGGTTTCCGAAAAGGCTATAGTACCATAGACCACATACATACGCTGCGGCAGATTATACAAAAGACAGAAGAGTATAATCGGCCTCTATGCTTAGCGTTTGTGGACTATGAGAAAGCCTTCGATTCCGTCGAAACTTGGGCGGTTCTCAGATCTCTCCAGCGATGCCGGATAGACTATCGGTACATCGAAGTGTTGAAGTGTTTGTATAATAACGCCACCATGTCAGTCCGAGTACAGGAGCATTGCACGAAGGATATTCCCTTAAAGAGAGGGGTAAGACAGGGAGATGTCATATCTCCGAAACTGTTTACCTCTGCCATGGAAGATTCCTTCAAGCTTTTGGAATGGCAAGGACTTGGCATCAACATCAACGGCGAATACATCACTCACCTTCGATTTGCTGACGACATAGTAGTCATGGCCGAATCGATGGAAGACCTAGGACAAATGCTCGGTGACCTCAACAAAGTTTCCCAACAAGTGGGTCTTAAAATGAACATGGACAAAACGAAAATCATGTGTAATGTCCATGTTGTACCCACCGCACCAACCGTTGGGAGCTTTGCTCTCGAAATTGTAGAAGAATATATATACCTAGGACAGGCGATCCGATTAGGTAAGTCCAATTTTGAGAGAGAGGTCAGTAGGCGGATCCAACTCGGCTGGGCAGCGTACGGTAAACTACACAATGTCTTCTCGTCTAAAATACCTCAGTGCCTTAAGACAAAGGTGTACAACCAATGTGTGTTACCAGTGATGACTTACGGCTCTGAGACGTGGTGCTTCACGAAAGGACTTTTCAGACGGCTCAAAGTCGCGCAGCGAGCTATGGAGAGGGCTATGCTCGGCATCTCTCTACGTGATCGAATCAGAAATGAGGAAATCCGTAGAAGAACTAAAGTTGCTGACATAGCCCGTAGGATTAGCAAGCTGAAGTGGCAATGGGCCGGCCACATTGTACGAAGATCGGACGGTCGATGGGGCAAAAAGCTTCTCGAATGGAGACCACGTACCAGCAAGCGCAGTGTGGGACGGCCACCTGCCAGATGGACCGACGACTTGGTAAAGATTGCTGGGTCTCGTTGGATGCAGGTGGCAATGGACCGGTCGCGCTGGAGATCAATTGGAGAGGCCTATGTTCAGCAGTGGACAGCGATAGGCTGAGATGATGATGATGATGATGAAATTAATAATACTAAAACAAAAGGTGTTTAAGTGATTAGTGTGTGTAAAATTGTGCAAAATGCAAAATATTGATATTAGTCGGCTGTTGCCGCAACACGCCACAAACGCGAACAATCCACTTTTTTCGCCCTTAGTAAGTTTTTTAAACAAATGTATAACTAATATTAGCGGCTCCACCCTATTGGACGTCGATTTCACGTTTTTTTTACTAAATCTCCGGTTCTACTGAACCGATTGTGATCAAATATGCGTAAGATTTTAACCAAGACCTTTAAATATCTCCAATATATAGACACAGCTGCGTTACCATTTTATAATACTATAGATAATAGATAGATGAACGATTAAAGGTTTTATTTTTATTGACATTTATTAAAAGCTGTATAGTTAATCTTGGCATCATAGAACAGTAAGTGTTCTACAATAATATTAATAATCTAGAGTAAGCAAAATATCTGTAGTAATCCTTAAAGTTACCACCTTAATAAAAATATGCCGCATCAAATTCGGTTCATCCGTTCGGGCGTTACAATGCTACAGACGGACACATTTACAGATACGTCACAATTACAACACCTCGTCGCTTTTGTGTCGGAAGTTCAAAGAGCTAAGTCCAAAGGTTTATAATAAATACTTACTCAATTTGAATATGTTAATAATTAATTTACTCAAACAATAGAAATAATAAATTATTATTCAAGATTATGTAATATTTGTGATATTATTATGATCTGTTAGGCACAAGTTATGTACTATTAAAAAAATGTAAAGTAGCTGTATTTGTCATTGGAGATATTCAAAAATAAATACTTGGGTAATATTATAATGAACGAATTTGCACAAAAAATATTTATTTTGGAATACTTGTCAGAATTAAAATCTTACGCATATTTGATGACAATAAGCGGACCTCGGACTCCAAAATACAAACTTTGGACGCAACTGGGATATTACTATGAACATGATAATGACCCTATAAGGTGACTATAGGCTTGAGCAATCACTTATAACAAAATATCGAGCATTTGCCGTTTTTAAATTTGTCGAATCGTACAACGAACAGAGTCGAGCATAGAGCCAAACGGCGCTACGAACATTTTCATGATCTTTCTAGCGAACGCTCGACTCTAGTCGAAGCTCGTCAAATTAATATTCTTCACGAAGATGTCAGACTTGACGGTCGCCTGTGCTGAATGTAGTTTTTGGTTGTATGTTCGACAAAAAGCTCGAAGCTAAATTACTGTCCTTTCGCTAGAATGTTCGATAGAGTGCTCGCTAGAATGCTCGATAGAGTGCTCGCTAAAACGCTCTCGTTTATTTTCCTGTAATGTAACGCTACTAAGAATGCTCATTCATACATTATCAGCATCTCTAGACATAATATTTGCTTAGTGTGAATTAAAAATGTATTTATTATATCCCAGCCTAAAGAATGGAAGTCCATGAACAAGAAGGATCGCGAAAAGTGGATGATTGAGAGGATAGAACAGTGGAGGGTCGAGAAGGAAGCGGAGAAGTTAGTTATATCATTATTTCCTTTTTTTTATCGTGCGGAAATCCCCATGGATACCACCCCCGTTGCCCATCGGGGGTGGTTATGTCGCGATCAAACAGACTAAAACCGCCCGTCTCGGGTTTTAATTACCAGGGTGCAAGGTTACCTAATAGGCATATCCCTCGCACCCCAGCTGACCCCGGGCCATCTACGGTTTTAAGATGGCCCTCTCGACCCCGACGGGGACCTTCGCCGACGGTGGGGTGTAGGGTGACAGGCTGCCATCCTGTCACCCAACCTTCGGCGCGCGGACAATTAGCTCGCCCCCCGCTCGCTTCCCACTGTGCCCTTTGCTAGTCAGAGGGACACGTAGCCGTGGCCTTGGCCGCAGGCAGCAGCGTCGAATGGGAGGCGCTGCTCGCCTTCGTTGCCCGGGTGCTCACTGCTTGGAGGTTCCGCCCCGCTCCCATTATTTCCTATCCGTATATCCATTTTTTATATTCATCATTATAATGGGCATAGTTCGACCTCCATGGCATGACGGTAGAGCGTTTTACTGACTACTTCGGAGGTCGCGGGTTCCGCTCTGTACAAAATTTTATATGCTTGAATCCTTCCCCAATGCTCTCAAAACTTGGCTAAGTATCGCCTGTTCAATTAAAGCAACGTATTTCCAATTTTATATACTAAATGCACTTTTCTAACAAAACTTAAATGATATTTTTTATGTATTACATAGTTAACTGCTTGGAGATTTATTTTAGCTTGCTCTGTTAGTTTGTTAGTAGTAGCCAACTCTTGGAAGCCCCAATACAACCACTTCCTCTCCCCGCTGACAGCATTGAATCCCTCCAGTGAGCTCTGGCTACCCTACTTACCTTGGGGAACACAACACGATAGTTATAATGGGGCGGTGTTCTGTAGGGCGAAGGTGCTACCGCAGTCGGACTGCTTAGTTCGGACAGGAGATACTGTCGTGTCTTATCTCCATAGAAATAATCATGGTTGAGCCATGGTAAGGCCCCTGACTATTATTCTTTTTTTAATATAGGACACGTAAAAATGACTTCACTTCGCCTGATGGTAAGCTAAAGCTAAAGTCTGGGGTCACCACTACATACACCGGTAGTGCTACAGTGGCGGCCCTCAGCTTGACGGCCTCATCAAATGCTTTTTCACGCCCCGCTTAAAAGCCGCGGGATTATAGGAGGAAGGAAACAAATGCGCTGGTAAAGAGTTCCAAGTCTTTATGGTGCGGCAAATAAAAGAGGCACCGAACCGCTTGGTTCTTGGTGAAGTTGATTGCACTGTACCTCAGCCTGGCACGTGTAGTTCTGTATAGGAAAGGAGTATGTAATCGAATCGAAATGTATTCGTAACTTTGCTAGACATTAATCTACTTGGTTATATATTACTGAGCCATATTAATAGAAACATCTTTATTCATTTAGTTCACGACTTTATGAACTTCAAGGCTAAAACTTCTGCATAATATTCCATTGAATTATTTGCGATTATAATCTAATGATACAAAATGATTTTTAATCGCACTAAATGTGTTGCAGTCACGGTACACTACAGCGCCAAAAGTCTATGATCATTTTCAGATTTTGAACAGTAGTTTTGAGCAAAGTAACTTATGGGTTTTAAAGAAAATGATGTTTATTTAATTAATTGGCTCTATTGTACCTTTAAACTTTGATTATAATGTAATTAACCATTTTCCCAACCGCGGTAGCCTAGCGGTTTGGGTAATGGACTGCTGAGACGAGGTCTCGGGTTCGATCCCAGGTTCACCATGGCACACACCAATGACTTTTCGATGCTTTTCGAAGTTATGTGTGTATTTATTAGTGCCTCGGAGAGCACGTTAAGCCGTCGGTCCCGGTTACCATACAAACATCTATGGCAGTCGTTACGGGTAGTTGGAGCCCACAAAAGTCCAACCAGTCTAACTTGGAACTTCGATATCGCCATTGGTCATAATGACCATTGGTTGTGGAGGTCAGATGGCAGTCGCTTCACGGAAAATATCGAAGTTCAGCCGCATCACAGTTAGACTGGAAAGCCGACCCCAACTGAGTTGGGAAAAAGGTTCAGAGAATGATGATGATGATGATGATGAACCATTTTCATTCGAATTTTTAAGTTTGAAATCTGTGCAATCGTCATAGACTTTTGCCGCTGACTGTACTTTATAAGATACAATCGGTAAACAGAATTGTATGTCTTAATAGCAATTAAAACTAAGAGGCTATTAGTTTTTATTGTTACCTTATCATCTTCTACTATTATTATCTTGTTATGTTGATCTGTAGACAGCCTCTGTGGCGTAGCGGTAGTGAACAAGGCCGCTGCGCTGGAGGCATAGGTTCGATCCCCGCTCAGTGCAAATATTTGTATGCATGAATATGGGTATTTGCATTGGTCTGGTCGTGCCTCGGAGAGCACGTTAAGCCGTCGGTCCCGGTTGCCATACAAACATCTATGGCAGTCGTTACGGGTAGTTGGAGCTGGAGCCCTAAAAAGTCCAACAACAACGGTCTAGCTGCAATGCTTCGATATCGCCTAATGTCACCATTGGGTTGTGAAGGTCAGATGGCAGTCGCTTCACGGAAAATATCGAGGTCCAGCCAAATCCGCAGTTAAGACTGGTAAAGCGGACCCCGGACTTCGAGGTAAAGCTTTGTATGCGACTGGGATTAACGCTAGGTTGAAGGAAAAGAAGATCCGCATCATATACAGGGGGGTACGTATGCATTTTATGGAGGTAGGACACGACGGTATCTCCCGTCCGAAATGAGCAGTCCGACTGGGTTAGTACCTCCGCCCTACAGAACACCGCCCCATAATAACCAACGTGTTGTGTTCCCCAAGGTAAATAGGGTAGCCAGATCTCACTGTACCCCTTCTCTTCCCCACGATTGGGGAGACTAGTCTTAATATTATTGTACAAAAAATTGACTGTTTTATATTTTAGGCAAGCGATACTGGCTGGTGCAAAGGAGAAACGCCTCGCTTACGCACGCGAACGCAACGAACAGCTAGCCAGGGATGTAAATGAACATGATGTTCGCCGGGATATACTGGTGAAGACTTGCACTTTATTTCACAGTACGTCAACTATTTCATTCTCTGAACCTTTTTCCCAACTCAGTTGGGGTCGGCTTTCCAGTCTAACTGTGATGCGGCTGAGCTTCGATATTTTCCGTGGAGCGACTGCCATCTGACCTCCACAACCAATGGTCATTATGACCAATGGCGATTTCGAAGTTCCAAATTAGACTGATTGGACTTTTGAGGGCTCCAACTACCTGTAACGACTGGCATAGATGTTTGTATGGCAACCGGGACCGACAGCTTAACGTGCTCTCCGAGGCACTAATAAACCTAGTACGTTAACTATTTGTTCTATCTTTATTATTTACTTATGTATTGAAGTAGTAGTGAATGTTGGGTATGGCAGAAGAAGCATGAAAGTAGACTGAATGCTGTAGAAATGAGAAGTCTGAGAAGCATAGCTGGAGTAAAGCTGATGGACCGAGTGAGGAACATTGCGGTATGATTGAAGATGTAATGACCAAGATAGAGAAAGGGATGCTTAGATGGTTCGGACATGTAGAGAGGATGGATGAAAGAAGATTGACGAAACAGATATTATATGAGGCGAGGGTGAATGGGCAACCCGGTAAAGGCCGACCTAGGCGTAGATGGCCCGGGGTTAGCTGGTGTGCGAGGGATATGCCTATTGGGTAAACTTGCAGTTTGCAGCCCGGTAATATATTATAAAAAAAGTATTTTTATTTATGTTTACTTTGGGTCTAGATAGAGTTGGGTATAATATTATTGAATATTTATTTATATTTTTCTCTATTTTAGAATTTGAAAGAGATAAAGTGAGTCAGCAGCAAAAGAAACAGGACGATGAAGAGGTGATATAAAACATTTTTATTTTTAGGTTTTCTCTTTTCTTTATCTAACTGACTTGTGGCCAATGACGCTTATATGCGTAAAGAAGTACTAGACATACAAATGACGCATATATGCGTCAACATAGTTTCGCGTCATCCACAAATGACGCATATGTGCGTCATCGGTGACGCATATGTACGTCATTTGAACATTTTCGCCATTGTTAGCCATTTATGTACAAATTCATTTGGTAAGTACATTTTATGAATTGTTCCACAGTGGGCTACGTACCTCCGCTGTGATGGTCTACCAGATCCTGGGGTGGTCCAACAGATTCAGACGTATATTCATTTGTGGGAAATGCTGGAGGTGTGTGACGCTGAGGAACTGGATAAGAGATGCACTGAAGTATTGCCGGTAAGTTCTCTTGTGACAGCACGGTGAGATCCGGTGAGGTTGTGTTGATTCGTGCGTCTGTGTGAGTGTGCCATTTTAAACGTTAAGTATGTAGTAGTATTTTTACTGCTTTGACTTTATGTATTTTCTGTGGTCGGGTGTAGCCAGTGGGGTGTGCAGTATTTTGGGAATTCAATACTGGATATTATAGGGTCGGCAGCGCGAGTGTGACGCCCCTAGTGGTTGCACACGTTCGTAGGCCACGGTAAAGGCAAACCACTGTCATGCCACTGACACTAAAAAATGCTATTTAATATTGTAAACTTTACCGTTGTACAGTTAAAATCTAAAATCAAATGAAAAAAAGACTTTATTAAACTTTTTCATTTGCTCTACAAATATTTAATTTTAGACTTTAAATTGATCAAAATAAAGTCCAAAATTAAATGATATTTTATCATGACAGTGGCTTATTTTAACAGAATCAAGGCCCAGGTCAGGCTAATAAAAGTGTAGGAATGATCACTCATTTCTGAACTACACCATGGAATCATATTCGACGTATTCCAGATGCTGGAGAAGTTGGAACAGCTTGTGCAGAAAACGAAACAATTCTCAGCGCGGCAGATCAATAATTATAATGAAGTAAGTATCAAACATCTCGTAAGGAATATAAAATGTTGAGAAAATTCTATAAGATTTTTTATTCATTATGCTTTAAAATAAAATAAAAAATAAACACATTGAATGAATGAATGAATAATTATTTCAATGCATATGGTAATCGAGATCTTATGTTGTTGAATATGTATGCATTCCTTAAAAGGCTTATTCCCAATGGCCCCTGCTAAAACGTTCGCTCAACGCTCATTGTGATAAAATTTTACATTTGTTCCCAAACGCCCCCAGCGGTGGCGTTTGGGAATAAAGTATTTTTATTTTCTTACAATAGTCACGTCTATATCTATATCTATACTAATATTATAAAGAGGTAAAGTTTGTGTGTTTTTATATTTGTTAAATTGTAAGGGGTAATCTCGGGATCTACTGAACCGATTTTAAAAATTCTTTCACCAATAGAAAGCCACGTCATTCGTGAGTGTCATGGGCTATATATTTTATTGGAAAACTGGAATTTACACCCGGGCGAAGCCGGGTCCCAGGTCGCTAGTATTATGTAAAATTACTGTTGCCAATTTATATTTATGTGGGATTATTGTCATTGTACGTACATGAACTTATATTCTTTCTGACAGATCCGTCTTATGCTACGAGCCCAGCTCGGCGAAACAATCCAACTGGCCTCATACTTCATTCTCCGAGACCTGGAGAAGTACCTCAAGTTTGAGTCGACGAAGCTAGCGACTTACGAGAAAAACTTCAACGGACTCAGACTGAATATCTGGGTGGCGATAAAACAGCCAACTAAGAAACCGAAACCATTTGAACATGAGCATAAGTAATAGGATTTTTATTATACCAAGCACACGGCCCACCGCGGTCACCGTGGCCTATGGACATGTGCAACACCAGGGGCGTTACATTCGCATTGCTGACCCCGAAAGGGAGGGGGTAAGGAATAGATGGGAGGGACTAAGGAGGTTCGGAGGTCCAATAGACCAAAACAACGCCCGCCGCCGAAGACTCCGGCAAGTTGCCGGAGTTTCCTCAGGTCTGGGCCGCGTTTCGAACCGGTGCACGGTGGTCCATTTGCTTATTTTAAATATTTTTCATTTTGACTTTTTGTAAGTATCGTTTATTGGTCTATCCCCTCCCTACCTCCGCCTTACCGAAGACCGGGATTAGTTCATCCAAAAAAATGGAAACACTAGCTAAAATACTTTTCTTTCAGAGAACCTGTGGAATTGTCATTCCCATCCATGAAAGTGACTATCACACTGCCGAAGATCATTGATGGGACGTGCGTCTGCGTACGCGCAGCCAGGTCTATGATTGACTTGCTGAGCGAGAGCTCGCGGTCTTTCGGCACTTCAGGGGAATTGCCGAATAAGGATATGGGTATGTATAGCCCCTTTTTGCCACACTGATACTTATCATCCTCATAGCGATAGATGGACGATGGAGGGGCTGGTGGCTAAGGCATTTCCAGGTTAAGTCAGTAAGGTTAATTTACTACAAGTCAGGCACTCTTGGGATGGGTGACCATTCTTAACACATCGGTATGTCAGCTTTTATGAGAGTGGCTAATCTGTGAAACGGTTGGACCAATTTCGACCGGCTTTTCACTGGCAAATAGCTGATGTACTAGACAATAACTTAAGTATATATTTAATATTGTGTATAACCACACAGGCCAAGCCGCGGGGCACAGCTATGCATATAATATGCCTTTAGGCAGCCATTGTGATACTGTGATTCAGGTATCTATAGTGACGTAAGATGTTTAAATTACTATTGTATGTAAATATTGTTTCAATTGTAAAATATTGAGAAATTTTCTTTTTGGGATATACTTTAACATGTCATAAGTTAAGTCAATTTCCATACATTACGTAATCATTTTTTCAACTTACCGCAATCCAACCGAGATTGGATTACTATGGAAGGTTTTTCGCAATCGTGCACGGTAATTACCCACCCGGCCAAATTTTGTGACAAAGTGCCATCAACTTTTGTGACAAATTTGTGCCATCAAATTTCTACCACCAGTAAAGTTAAGGTTAAAAATATCTGTTCACAGACCTATTTGATTTTAATGAGAGGGAGCTGCAACTTATGATCACAACCAAGAAGGAGCAGGATGACATGAGAACTAAGTTCTTTAAGAAGATAAGAGAGAAGACAGTGGAGATTGAGAGGTTCCTGAAAGCAAATCAGTGAGTTGACATCTTTTTCTTATATAAGACACTTTTTTTCTAGGAGATAGGACACGTCGGTATGATCCATCTCCCGTGATCCAACCACCGTGCTTTGCAGTGGAAAACATTCGAAATTATGGGTATCGATGTGGCGCACTTTCGCACTACCGTGAGTCGCGTTTTGGTACTTTAGGGCTACAGTTCATCGCTATTTTGAACTTCGAAATTCAGTATGACAGTCCTTGATCACAATCGGTTCAGTAGAACCGGAGAAATAGTCAAAAAAAGCAAAAACGGACGTCGGCTATCGGCTGGTTAATAAATAAAAACTGGTAAATATAATAATTCTCTCTTTCCCAAGGTACACTAAAAATGAGAAGGAAAAAGAGGAGTTGGATAATTTGAACATGCAAGAGCCACCACCCGTCGAAGAACCCAGACAATGCCAAGTGACCATAAACGGTAAGTAAAACGGGGTCAATAAGGATCAAGGGGTCAATAGGGATAAAATAGTCGTTAGAAATTATTTAATAATTTATCTAGAGAGCGCTGCCGCAGAATATTTATTAATATTTTATTATTTTCTTAGTAAGTCTTCGCTTGAAGCGTGTTATTTTCTAATTAGTTTCAAATTTTAATTACAATTCTTTTGTTACAGAGAAAGCCTTCAAAAAATATTTAAAACTATGTAAAACTAGGACGAGAGCTGGTGAACTGAACTTAAGAAAATACAGGTGGGTCCGTAGTCCTAACGTTAATTTATTTTATTTTATTTTATTTTTTATTCAAAATAGGCTTAAGTTTGACCACAATCTCACCTGATGGTAAGTGACGATGTGGTCTACGATGAATCACGCTTGCCTAGAAGGAACCTATTCACTCGTGACTTGAATACTCCCAGGTTATAGCTTTCCGGAAACACATATTACGAGTATGATAACCCCCTCTCCAATCCCCCCCCCCTCTAGGGTCAACAGCGCGAGTGTGACGCCCTTGGTGTTGCACATGTCACCACACAGGTGTGTCGTGGGCTTGTCTGGCTCCTAAGTGGTAAAAAAAAATTAACGTAAAATACTGCAATTACTTAGTACTTACGTTTGTTTTATTTCATAGTCCATCGAAATGTGAAACACTTATTTTACCTACAGGATATGTGGCGGAGTCCTAAACTTGGATCTGATCACGACCCCCCCTCAACCGAAACCCATGAGGCACGCTGTGATACTCGCCGCATGTACGTATTAATTATACCTACCTATTCTAAAACTAGTTATTTTTATAGGAGGTAGGACATGACGGTGTTTCCCGTCCGCACTGAGCAGTCCGACTGTTGATATTAATCCACACACGCTGCCCTAATGCGGGTTGGTAGATCGGACATGTCCTTAGAATTTCTTCTAGGACACGTCGGTTTCCTCACGATGTTTTTCCTTCACCGTCAGCAGATGGTACATCATGTGATAGCTAGATAGATATTTATAAATTCCACAAAGTGGAATTCACATTGATACTGTCCGGCCGGATTCGATCTCAATACCTCTGAGAAGAGGCCGCGTCCTTATCCATTCGGCTACCATCGCTTCACATTATTATTATTTGTTAAAATTTGTCAAAATATTAACAGGTTATGTAGGTTTCTATTCACTCTCCATTCAAATCTGTTTATAAGTTCTTGTAGTTTTAGGAGTTCGAAAAAAACGAATTAAGTTCTTATTTACAGTTTTATTTTAGAAAATTACGAATGACTGACTACCATGTTTGTGGTATGTTATACTAGAGGTCTAAGGGCCTGACCTAGTAGAATACAAGTGGGATCGCTAGCAAACACGGAAAGATCTGAAATATAATATGAGAGTGGCGTGATAATACGGTGACAAATATGTAGTTGCAGTGGCAGGCAACACCGGAGATTTCGCGCAGATTCAGCGCACCGTGGGTGACAGTAGGTGACAGTAACAATAAGTTCGGTGACAAAAAGTCACAATCAGCTACAATCATGACATGACGACAAAATGTCACTTCCAAAAATTTCGACTTTTGACAATTCTCTTCGAAGTGATTCCACTGATAGAATATCTCTTTATCTACATACCCAAGTTTGAATAGAGCTACATAGGTATCCTGAAAAAGGTAGCTGGGATGGACTGGATGCGGAAGGCGGAGAATCGTGTGGTATGGCGTATGGAGAGGCCTATGTCCAGCAGTGGACGTCGACAGGCTAATTGTTTGATTGATTGATTGACATTGATATTATGTCAAGAGACCTTAAGCCAGGGGTCGGCAAACTCCAGACCGCGGTCCAGATCCGGACCACGAGAGGTCAAACCTCAAACCGAACATAACTAAAGTACATTTAAAAAATATTTCAGAAATTTTTAATTAATTTTTAGAAGATTTTTTTCTTCTATCGAATAATTTTTGGGTAAAAAGTTCTGAGGTAACACTCTCCTTTTCTGAAGTCGGTTAAAACGTAATAAAAATAGTTTTTTTATTTTATGTACAGTATCCGGACCCCACTTAAAACTACTTGCCGACCCCTGCGTTAAGCGAAAGATACATTTTCTGTAACTTTATTCTTTTGCGACAGGAGTCTCTTGTTAAGTCTTTTCCAAAATAGCGTTTTATCTGAGTCGTTTTTCGGCCAAACAATGTAGGTTTTCGTCAGCATTAAATAATGTAAGGTAGTCGGCCGGAGACGCCTTGGAATATCTTCTAGAAGGACTAGGATTAAGTCTTCTCTACGAGTCTCTAGCAGCCTGCAAAGAGAA
Source organism: Lithosia quadra (assembly GCA_963576445.1). Lineage (NCBI taxonomy): Eukaryota > Metazoa > Arthropoda > Insecta > Lepidoptera > Erebidae > Lithosia > Lithosia quadra. The sequence continues at coordinate 1,938,183 of OY754903.1, forward strand.
AAATAAATAAATAGATAAAATATCCTACGATATTCTACACATCACTCTCTAGACCCAAAGTAAGCATAGTTTAACTAGCGCGTTTTATGGGTTCTAGAATGCGGATAAACGTAGGTACTTATATACTTTTTTTGTAAATACATTCTTTTTATACAACACTATGAAAAATCAGACCAAATTCATGCATACACCCGCACCCCCTTTTTTATTCGTGCGGAAATCCTCATGGATCCCCCCCCCCCTCCCCTTTTTATACAACTTAGGTGGCAGACAAGCACATGGTCCACCTGATGAGAAGCGGTTACCCTGGCCTATGGATGTATGAAACACTAGGGGCGTCATACTACTTGTGCTGCCGATCCTGGAGGGGTTAATAGGGAGGGCTGACAGTACAGAATCCCTCCCGTGAGCTCCAATCCTCATTATGTAGCTACCCTTGTCCCAATCAATTGGGGTCGGCGCAAATGCATTCTCCTCCATACGCTACCCTTAAAAAAATTGAACGGTTCTAATCCTAAGAGTGTGGTTAGTCCCGTTAAGAGGATAAAACATAGTTACCGATGTTGAGCGAGATGCATCTCAAATTGACACCAGCGACTGATCAGGAACTGCTTCGAGATGACCAGCATGATGTACTTCGAGCGATCCATGCAGGATACTATGTTCTCCAGGATTGAGAGACCAACCTGAGGACAGATTTTTTTTTACTACTTAGGTGGCAGACAGGCACACGGCCCACCTAATGGGAAGCGGTCTCCGTGGCCTATGGGCGTGTGCAACACTAAGGGTGTCACCGTGAAATTGTGCTTTTCAACGTTGATTCTAAAACTCCATAGAAGCCTCTAGTAAAGTCTCCACTATTTTATTGGGGCAAGACTATGAAGGAAGAATGATTTTGACTATTGACTATGAGGACCTTGACTGTGACTAAATGACGAAAACGCTGTATAATACATTTATATGCAAATTATAATACTTGTTAATGGCAATAGATAACCGCGGTAGCCTAGTGGTCTGGGTAATGGACTGCTGAGACGAGGTCTAAGGTTCGATCCCAGGTTCACCATGGCACACACCAATGACTTTTCAATGCTTTTCGAAGTTATGTGTGTATTTATCGCAGGTTTATAAGTGCCCGGTTAATGGCAAAAGGCTCGCCACCTATTACTTTGGGACCTAAACATAAACTGGCGAAATGTGGGTGCTAGCACCTCTGCCTACCCCTTCGGGGATATAGGCGTTAGTTTATGTATGTATGTTAACGGCATAATGCGTCGCATAGAAGCCAGTAATAAAAAAAAATTGACTCACTTGGAAATCCCTCTCGTGCAAACACGCGCTGATGCTGTACTCGGACTCCATGTGAGGCAGCAGGTGGTCCAGCACCCAGCCTCGATCCTCGTTGCAGTACGACACGAATACGTCATAGTTGTATGACGTCACATCTTCAATAAATAAAATAAATATTCTACGATATTCTACACAGTTTTTAGTAAATTCATACATAATAACTATACATAGAAATACCCAGACCAATGCAAATAGACATATTCATGCATACAAATATTTGCACTGAGCGGGAATCGAACCCGCATCTCCTATCGTAGCAGTCGAATGCAATACCGCTACGCCACAGGGGCCGTTTATAAATACTGATGCTTGTTGCTTCGCCCAAAAGTTATAATCGGTAATTGCAATCAACCACACGGCAGATTTTCTGTGTTCTGACTAACACCTGTGATTAAAAAAACCACATCAAAATCCATTCAGTAATTTTTGCGTACACCGTGTGAACAATCAGATAAGAATTCCAAAATAAAAATATTTTCTGTTCAGTATCGTTTTTATTTTTTGAGGGTTTATACCCGGTCGAATATTATAACAAATTTGTGCCATCAAATTTCTTAAGAAATGCAAAATTTGTACATACCATCAACACATTTATTCTTGTTAATCATACTCAGCAACGCAGAATTTCTCATTGTTATATAAAAATATTTCAACTGTCTTCTGAATAAATACAAGAATAACATAGCCAGTAGAAAAAATGGTAGTGTTAGCAATATTAGGAGCATTTGCCGCCCTGTGTTCAATGCAGCTATATCCCGACTTCTATTGCAATTTGACACATCATAAATTGAGAGAGATATTCCATCAGGGACTTTTAAACATGTGAAACCTTCAGGCTCGTAATCTAACAAACGAAATCTACCTGTGTCTTCAATGTCCTCACTGCCTTCATACGTGATCAGATTCCTGCTAAATATAATTCTATTGTAGTAATCATAACCTATATGGTATAAACTATCTTTCAATGGCTGAATCATTTTGTCTTGGAATTTATTTTCGTTGACAGCCGCCATCTCAAAGAAGTCTTTTACTTCACAATTGCATATAACAAAATTGCCTGACAATGCTAAATAATCAATCTGTTTTATATCTTCTACCATGGATGCAGTAATCACGTTTATATTATTATCAACTAACCTTAATAATCTTAGTTTTGGCATTGACGAATATACACCTTTCGTCCAACTTGTGATTCTATTCTTATTCAAATCTAAAATTTGTAAGTTTTTTAGCGTAGAAGCGACATTATCATTGAAATTGTTTATTTCGTTGCTAGATAACTGAAGTATCTCTAGTTTATGAAAATCTTTAAACGTGTCAGTAGTTTTAAGTCCTATGTTTCGAGCGTATAAGATGCGAAGGTTATCTTCCAGACCTTGCAAGCGATCAGGTTCATTTAATATCAAATTATTCTGTGATATATCCAGTATTTCTAAAGGTATTCTATTAAATATACCCGCTCGAAGGTTAGTTAAACCCGTATTACATATAGACAGACTTCTTATTTTCGGTCCTAGTCCCATTATCAAGCCATAATTCCTAGGAGTCAACCTGGTATGTGATAAATCTAAAGAGATAAGATTCTTTAAATCTTGAAACACGAAAAATGCGTCTGTGTGTAAATTCTTGGGGTTGCCATCGTCGTCAATTGGATAATTTCTACTAAAATCCAAGTGCTGTAAACTTTGTATTCCTACGAAAGCTTCGGAATATATTTGATGTATTTGATTTTCTCCCATATATAGAGCTTCTAATTTGCTCATTTGTCGAAATATGTGTGAATTAAGTACTTTTATGGCACACGCTCTCAAATCCAATTCTCTTAGGCGCGGGAACTCAGATTCTTGGAGGCTCGAGGACCACACAAGAGTCGCTTCTGAAAATGAAAGAAATTGTTTTAATATAAACTCATTCTGGTGGAAATTGTTACAAATGGTAAGACGTATCTATCTCTACTCTATCACTTGAATTCTACCAAGTTATTTTTAAACCATTGCATTCATTCATATATCATCAGATATTATTCAATGACTAGCTGATGCCTGCGGATCCGCCCACGCGGTATTAAGTCATCGTTTTATGGCCTTTCAACCAACAAACCACATCAAAATCCGTTCAGTAGTTTTATGTACATCGTGAGCAACAAGACAAGATTTGTAAAAAATACGTTTTTGTGTTCAGAATCGTTCATTTATCATCATCATAATATATCATCATACATCTGACAGGAATGTATGGAGAAGGATGACATGTTGCGCCGACCGCAAATAATTGGGATGAGGCCAGGTGATCTTCAATGTACAGACACAACTAATTTACAATTTCACAAGTGTAGATAGACAGTTAACTTTTTTTTATCGTGCATGAAATCGCCACGGATACCCCACCCGTCGGCGATCGGGGGTAGTAATCGAACTGCTGCCATCTCGAATCTCAATTACCGGGGTGTAAGGTCACCGAATAGGCATATCCCTCACACCCCAGCTGACTCTGGACCATCTACGATTCTAATATGGTCCCCTTGACCTCCAAAATCGGGTGGTGCGAGCATCGCGTCTCCTCGCGGACAGGCGGCCGTCCTGTCACCCTCCCTCTGCGCTTGGCAAACCAGCCCATCCCCTGTCCCCCACTATGCCCTCTGCCACTCAGAGGGACATGTGATGGTTAACCTTACCATGACTTATAACAGTTGGTACGACCACAGGAACAGCTCCAGTGGCGTTGATAAACGCATCATACTCCCGGTTATGTGAGCTGGCTCCATTGAAATTATTCCCGTAGAACGTCATGTACTCGACGGTTTCAGATAGGAAGTGACCCTGGTGGTCTGTTAGCTGGTAAACCTGGAGACCGGAGTGGAGTAGATTATTGTATGAAGACAATTATGAAATTTGAAGAAGCGAAAGGAGTATGCCAAGATCGTAGCAAGTGGAAAGATGTTGTCTCTGCCTACCCACATGGGAAACACTATACTTGTTTATATGCGACGCATTTTACCACAAACAAGTATAGTGTACAGCATCTAACTTGGCAAGGTTTTGGAGTAGTGGGGCCCACGCTACTCCAAAATATTGCCAAGTTAGATGCCGTGAGCTATATGTGTAGTAAAAAGCGATTATTTCAATATTACAAACATACCTACTCTTCAATTTTATTTGTGTATACTTAGATCATAGATGTGTTACCTACCAGTGGTACTCTAGTAAGACCGCAGTTAGCAAAACTTAAGTATTGCACGTAGCCATTAACTGCCCTTAAATTGTAAAAATTTTGCCGCAACAAGGGCACAGGGTTTTTGATAAAAGACATGTCTATTGAGTTGTTTCGGCTCGCTGAAAAAAAAAGTATTTAGAGATGACGGCCTCTGCTCGTAACGGTAGTGCATTCGATTGCTACGACAGGGGGCGCGGGTTCGATTCCCGCTTAATGCAAATTTTTGTATGCATGAATAATGTCTATTTGCTTGGTGTATATATCATGTATTTAGAAAAAAACTGTATCTAAGTATGTATATTGCGGTACCAATAACACCTACGCCTACGGTGCGCACTGTAAGATATGAAAGAAATTTCATTCGCCCCGGCTGTGGTTTTCCCTAGCAAATTGAAAAACCCCATTTCTTCAAGAATTAGAAGGTTTTTAGCAGGTTGGCAGCTTGGGTGTGACGCTCCTGGTGTAGCACACGTCCGTAGGCCACGGTGAACACTTCCCATTAGGGCCGTGTGCTTGTGGTAGGTATTGTGCACTGCGTAGCGATCGCACTATCTGTCGCTTATGTTATATGCCCGTATTTGAATGTAAATAAATAAATTAAAAAAAAAAAATTAAGTGGTATAAAAAATATATATTTCAATGTATTTAATACCTTTGGACAGCAATAAATGAAAAAAAATATTGCTCAGATTTGAAACTTAATAATCTGAATGATTTTTTTTATTATTATAATATATCGTAATCAAGTATTTCAATAGAGCCCTAGTAGGCTCTTAAACTGTGCTTTGTGAAATAAATGACTTTCAAAAAATATTTTTTATTGAATAAACTTTTGAAGATAACTGTACCTACTGTGTCTTGAGACGGCCCAAGATTACTTTCAAGATAAGACACTTACCATGTAAAGTGTTTAACCCTCCCGTCGCGTTCACCCATGATTGTCTGTCTGTCATGTACCCGGTGAGGCACACTTCGTGCTTCGAAGGGTTGTACTCAGCGTACATCCATGGCAGACAACAACATATTCTAGAAATAAGAGATTGTTGAAAGTTTACGTAAATATTTGTTCCATAATTCTTACAAAAAAATTCCGACTTCAACGCACTAAATTGAAATGACACCAAACGGGAAGCGTCAGTTATCAAATAAAAAAAGAATCAGCAAAATCGATTCACCCAATCGAAAGACCATTATCTCCGGTTCTACTAAACCGATTGTGATCAAATATGCCTAAGATTTTAAGTCTAACTAAGACCTTTTAAACAAAAAGACCACATTAAAATCCGTTCAATAGTTTTTGCGTCTTTAGCGAACAAACATACAGAATTGTTTGATTTGTGTTCAGAATCGTCCTAACATAACCCAAGTATTTTTTTTATATCTCCAATGTACCTACAAACACAACTACTTTACAATTTTATAATAGTACTAGCTTCCGCCCGCGACTTCGCCCGCGTGGATGTCATCGCCACCTAGTTTACTTATAGTGTGAAGCTAGCTTATAGCATGATTTTAACTTAATAAGTACCTAACAACATTTATGAGTCGTTAGATTACACGTTGTTACAGAATGCGTTGAAGAAATTAAGGTTTACTGCTCGTTCCCCGTAAGTGATAGCGTGATAATATGTAGCCTATGTGTTGACCTGACTTCTTAATAATATTCGTGCCAAATTTGAAGTAAATCCATGCAGTACTTTTTGAGTTTATCCAGGACATACAGATAAACAGACGAAAATTCTAAAAAATATATTTTTGGCTTCGGTATCGATTGTACATCACACTCCAAGTATTCTTTTAAAAAATATCCAATGTACATTTTTAACTTTCCTACCATTTTATTATAATTATGTATACCTACCTAACATAACATAACATAAACTCACGCCTATATCCCCGAAGGGGTAGGCAGAGGTGCTAGCACCCACATTTCGCCAGTTTATGTTTTGGTCCCAATGTAATAGGTGGCGAGCCTATTGCCATTAACCGGGCACTTATAAACCTGCGATATTATGTATAGATAGATAAATTAGAAACTGCGATGAGGAAAATGTATAATACCTAATCATTATGTATTCTTATCAATAAAAACAACACTTACATTAGTATTTTGACAATCATTTTGTCATCTTTAGGTAATCTCCAATCGAATGCATTCTTCGACTAACTACATTCTCCTGTATAAACTGCAGTCCATTATTGTTTAACAGAGTATAAAACTATAAATTATAACTAATTATAACTATACATATAAGTAAATAATCAATATTTCACTCCTTAGTTATATCACAATTGGTTTAAAACAATATTATATCGATAGATAGAAATAATCTTATCTGTAAGAAAACAAGGATTTGGCCGCCATCTTGTCTAGTTATTTTACGTATTTATCTATACATAATAAGCTGCTGATGTTTGTTTGTTTGGTTGGGTGTATCTTAGGAACTAGTGGCACCGATTAACCTCTAGTCACTTAAGTGGTTCGAATTGAAAAATGTCTTTCTGTTAGTGTGTAGTGTTTTTTTTGTTTTTATTCATGATAGGCTTACGTTTGACCTCAATCTCACCTGATGGTAAGTGACGATGTGGTCTACGATGAATCACGCTTGCCTAGAAGGAACCTATTCACTCGTGACTTGAAAACTCCCAGGTTATAGCTTTCCGGAAACACAGACTCAGGCAAGGAATTTCATAATCGAGGAAGGTTATTCAGAGCTCCCCTGAGTTGGAGCGTGATCATGTAGGTATAGTATCATGATATCATCACGCTACTACCAAAGGGAGTGGAGCAGTAATCATAAATATAATAGCTGCATGACCGGGCAGGGGAGATTGTGGTCGCAGCACTAGTGGGACCGGTGGGTGTCACGCAGTGCTGCGACGACAATCCTCTTTTGATGAGGCCATCAAGCTGAGTGCCACCATTGTTAACATGGTACGTGTATGTAATGGTGACCCTCTTTCCTTTGACTTTACCTTCAGCTTACCATCAGGCGAGGTGAAGTCAAATTAACGTGTCCTTTATATATAAAAAAATATGTCAAAAATTGGGCATGTTTTCAAACAATATTGCAAAACTATTAAGTAAATAAGGGTTAAATAATTTCCACGGTGCGAAGTATATCACGGGCGAAGCCGCGGGGCACAGCTAGTCGTATATAAGCTACATAATATTTAGACACTTGACTTTTATTAATAGAATGACGTATTGATTAATAAATTAATACTTATCTATTATGATAGTACTGGTGTCTGTGACTGTACTTACGTATTACATGTGAAAGAATAATATTTAGATGTCGTAGACGATGACACAGACTTGTGGCCAATGACGCGTATATGCGTCAAAAAATTATGCATAATCGTGTTGTGCGTGTAAACTCAAGCCAAAGATAGTGACGCATATATGCGTTGCGATCCTTGTTATCTTTGGCTTGAGTTTAAAAATCTACACAGCGCTATCTAGACCTACAGTAAGTATAGTTTCTAGCTAGTGTTATAGGTAGGTAGGTACCTACTAGAATACGAATAAACATGATTGAATATCTTTTTTTTTGTAAATACATACCTACCTACATACATATTATTATACATGGAAACACCCAACCAATGCAAATATCCATATTCATGCACACATCTTTTTGCAATGCGTGGGAATCGAACCCGCAACCTCTGACTTAGCAATCAAATGCTCTACCGCTACGCCACAAAGGTCGTCATAATACCAAAGTAAAGTGAGGGCGGGTTACTACTAAATAATATTTTACTATTCTTCAACAGTTCAGCTCCCAAAAGCTCTCCAACCTATGCAGTACCAGGTTCAGTACCGTGCCCCGTCGCCCCCTCCTCCAGGAGTCACCCGTACTCCTGAGGAGATTGAGCTGGAAATCAAGAAGGTGGAAGCCCAGTATGAGAAGTTGGCTCTGGTGTTTATCGAGTAAGTCATCCTACGAACCTTTTCCTAACTCTGTAGATTTCAGCTATTCAGCAGTGCTATTCTCTAAGGACACAGCGTTGCCTTCGACGAGCTGTATAGTTGATAAAGGTTAGTAGCAAAATGAAACGGAGCAGTGGCTCCTGGCCTTAATAGTGGGGTAACGCTTCGTGATAGGCTACTTTATCACGACACGTTGCCCGATTATTAAGGCCTGGAACCTTATCACCTAAGCAGTTTTCTACCCTCCCCCCCCCCATACATCTTCCTAGCACCTACCCCTACCAAGCCCCCTCCCAACCTACAGGGTCAGCAGCGCGAGTGTGACTCCTTAAGTGCGATTGCGACATAACCTGAGACTTTACCTTCAGCTTACCATCAAGCGAGGTGAAGTCAAATTGGCATGTCCTATATATAAAAAAAATAATAACCACCCCTGATGGCCGACAGGAGTGGTATTAGTGGGATTTCCGCTCGATGAAAGAGGGTATTCCATCCTGTTGATTTATTTTTTCAAACTTTTAGGCTTCCTCAAGAGGTGATGTGGACGGAACCTCCAGTGGTATGCCAGTGGCAAGAAAGCCGCAAGCTCTGGACGACGAACTACGTCAACGACTACAAGTTTAATGAGGATAAGCTGACCGTGCAGTTCAGGACTGGTGTCCTATGTGAGTAAAATTGACCACTCTTTAACCACTTCAAGTATCTACCTACCTAAGTTCTCCCTTTCGTGGTGAATGACGCATATATGCGTCATCTAAACAAACATATTTTTTGTGAGTATCTCTTCTCGCTCGCTTGTTGCTCATGCTTTTCATTAACACACCTAATATTATAATTTTTCTGTCCGCTGATAATACAATGGCGTCCAATATTTGTAGCTAGAGGTACCTACCTAGTATTTTTTTTTTATGAAGGCGACAATGAATCGGTTAAGTGTTACTCCGACCAGCGGTTCCGTATATCGTACAAGAACGCCGCTGCGCATCGGGTCTCAAACTACACTCTCGTTTGTAATCAGCCCCTTTCACCCCTCGATGGACAATGTAACCTATCTTATTTTTTATACTATAACTTTTTTTTTTTCAGGGCCTATTGCTATTGCTGTATTGAAATACAGCAACTTGCCTTATCAAGGTTGGGACGTGAAGCCGGACCCCTATTCGTAAGTATAAAATGCAATCACAATTATATAGGTTTTTTATGTTTACCTAAAGTAACCACGTGCTAGCAGGAGATAGGACAACACGGTATCTGCCCTCCAAACTGAGCAGTCCGACTGGGGTAGTACCTCTGCCCTACAGAACACCACCCCATAAAATAACCCTCGTGCATTCCCGGCGCGGCGGTGAGTAGTGTAGCCAGAGCTGACAAATCTACTTATCTTTTTATTCATTTCAATGTTACAATTTTATTGTTTGTTAATTTTGAAGGCCACTTTATCTACTCTTGTTTAAAAAAGCAATAATCTTGACGTGTTTGTGAGATAATTACCTAATTCTAATTTAATTTATTAAGTAATTATATATTATCCAGTTTTATGTACACAATAGGGAAACTATGTTAGGTATATTATTAAATTCATGTACTCTTTTTTTTATTCTTTTTATTAATGTTGTTTAATAATTTCTTGCTTGTTGCCATTCTAAGGCTGGGTTGCAACTGGGCCTCGATTCGGCTAAAGACAAACCACTGATATACCACTGACACTCTAAAAAATGACATTTAATTGTAGACTTTATTGTTATCAGGTTAAAGTCTAAAGTCATATGATATTTTGTAGAGTGAATGAAAAAGTTAAATGAATTCTTTTCATTTGATTTTAGACTTTAATTGTATAAAGGTAAAGTTTACAATTAAATAGCATTTTTAGAGTGTCAGTGGTATTACAGTGGTTTGCCTTTAGCAGTATCGAGGCCCTGTAAGTTAGCGTTGGGTGTAAACCAGCATTATGTTGAGTTGTGTCCCTTTGGCACTCATAGATAAAAAAATGTTTCTAGCTATGCATATAAGCAAAAAGTAATAGCAACCCAATTATGTCCCACTGCTGGGCACTGGTCTCCTCTCCTCTAACGAGAGAGCTGAGAGGGTTTAGACCTTAATCCACACACGCTGGCCTAATGCGGGTTGGTGGATCGGACATGTCCTTAGAATTTCTTCTAGAATATGTGGGTTTCCACACGATGTTTTTTCTTCACCGTCAGCAGATGGTAAATCATGTGATTAGCACATATAAATTCCACAAAATGAAATTCACATTGGTGCTGGGTGTCCGGCCGGATTCGAACTCGGTACCTCTGAGTAGACGCCGCGTCCTTATCCATTCAGCTACCATCGCTTTTTGGTAAGTAAGTTTGGTAAGTACCTACTGTATCTTTTTTCCTAATAATCATTTTTGTCTCTCCAGTAAAGGTGTTCTCGTCACAGTGACCGGCCTATGCGTGACTGTCACCTGGCTGTGTCTGGGGAATTTCGTGAGGATTAAATTCATCGCCAATTCGCCCACAGCGGCGCTTAAAGAACATTACAATAAGCCCTACTCAGTTAAACGTATGGTACAGGTAAGTGGTAATCATCATCATCTAAGAATCAGCGGGGTGCAGTCATTTGATGGATTGACAATTAAAAAAATAGTGGCGAAAAAGTGCCGACAAAAGTGAAAACCTAAGCGATAGAACCACCAAAATTTCGAAAGCCCTCAATATACCTATAGAGATTCTTTAAAAATCCTGTAAATAATCTAAAATCAAAAATCAAAAATCTAAACATTGTATTTATGAAATGATATGTATATGATTGTGATGTGTTTCGTGCATTTAAATAAAATAAAAAAAAAACTTTAGAAAAGAAACCTCAATAATCCCCTTAAAATGTCAGAAACCCTTTAAAAAGATAACTTCTTAAAAAAAATGCTCCTTCTTCAATCAACAATTTTCTTAGAATCCCGCCAATCCCGGGTTCTTTAAGCGGGGCGTGAAAAGGCATCTGTCTAGGCTAGTAGGGACTGCCGTTTTGGTATTAATGGTGTCTAGAATGGCAACCCGTATCATCTGGGTTTTACCCTAACTTCTCTTAAGTCAACTGACGGCCTAATAATATAAAAAAAAATCCTCTGACATAACATTGATTTCACTTTATACTCTGTCTAATTTAGGATGATAAAAATGACAGTTCAGGTCTATAAAGTATCGTATTTTTTTATACAAAATTATACCACTAAAATTATGGTAATACATAGACAAGCCCCACCCACTTGTCATAGTGAACCGTCTTGCAAGAATATAGCACAATTGACTCTACACAAATGAATCGAATGAATCGAATTTAAAATAATTTATTGAAATTATTAAGTACTTATACTACTAACATTTTTGTGATATAATTAGCTAAATATGATACGAAACATAAATACTATACCATAAAACTTCTCTTTTGTCATCCTGAAGTAAATTAACTAGAATAATAAAAAATAAAAAGTTTTTGTGTTTTTGTAAATATCGATTCCATATTCTACGGGAACGATAATAGAAAATCGAAAGATTCATTTTCGATTATACTATATGGGCTACCCTACTTGGAGCTGTCATTATTATCATCCTACATTAGACAAAGTATAATAAGTTTATTTGCAGCTGATGCGCGAGGCGGGCTGCGACTTTTTTCCGGACTTCGACGCACATACCTACTTGGAAGGGACGTCCCCGAAGGAATGGGTGATGGAGAAACATAACTACAACGCCATGGCGTTCCTTTCCAGGGCTTATAACTTTCAATGGAGCAGGTATGGGAGATTGTGCACCACAGATCTTGATAATCTACTCTAGATGCGCAGTTACGAGTTTATAGGTGGTAAACGCGCTCACAGTAAATCTATACTTAATATTATAAAGAGGAAAACTTCGTTTGTTTGGTTGGAACGAATAAGCTCAAAAACTACTGGACCGATTTCAATAATTCTTTCACTTATAGAAAGCTACACTATCTGGGAGTAATATAGGCTATATATCATCATGCTACTACCAAAGGGAGCGGAGCAGTGAGCATTAATGTCAATAAATCGGGCAGATTTCCATACATCTTTACTAATAGCACGAAAAAATGTTGGAACAATATCCGAATTCCACGCGGGCGGAGCCGCGGGCAACAGCTAGTTTTATATAAAAGGATGTTCAAAATGACACACATACGCGCACGCGTCTACACCAACCTCACCGGATCTCACCGTGCTGTCAGTCGCGGTTGCCATGGTTACGTTATTTTATCTCTTGCGCCGCACGGACTAGGAGGAGGACACACGGAGGTAGAACACGACGGTATCTCCTGTCCGAACTGAGCAGTCCGACTGGGGTAGCACCTTCGCCCTACAGAATATTGCGGCCATAATAACCATCGTTTTGTGTTCCCCAAGGTAAGTATGGCAGCCAGAGCTCACTGAACCCCTCCTCCCTCCACCTTTCCCTTCAGGGTTGGCAGCGCGAGTGTGACGCCCCTGGTGTTGCACACATCCATAGGCCATGGTGACCGCTTCCCATCAGGTGGGCCGTGTGCTTGTTTGCCACCAAAGTTGTATGAAAAAAGTTTATGGGTACCTATTTAGGGGGCGTCCATAAATTACGAGAGGTGTTTTTTTAAATTTTCTGTCCCTCCCTTCCCCCCTGGTGAGATGTTGTGAGATTTAATTCAACCCCCTCCCCACCTTCCAATCTCACGTGAAATTTTTCAAAATGTGGGTTTCTTACGTAAACGCGTTGGATTATTATTGTAAAAAGAAAAAAATCTTAAGCATGTACCTACTGTACAATCTGGATTAAATGGACCAAAATAGTATCTTTTCTTTTTTGTTTCAATCAGAAAATGAATTGCGTGATATTTGCCGAGACCCCCCCTCTTTCCAACGTAAGATTAGATGAGATTTGACCCGACCCCCTCCCCCCCTTAAACATCTCACGTAATTTACGGACGCCCCCTTACCTACTGTGCCCCTGTTCTTATTACAGGTGGAATGCCGAGGCGAACTCTCGAACAGTTATAATGCAAGTTCGAGAAATGATCGACCCGAAAAGAGAGGTAAATTACCTTCTATCTGTAGTTGGGTATAGTTATTCTAGCTCACGAAGGCGGGTGAACAATTAAATAGTATTAACTGTGTCTTGTAAATACGCGTACATGTGTCTGCGGAAGTTCATGTCACGTCAAAAGAAATTCATGTAGCAGTTAGTAGAACAATAGTTGCATTGCAAGTAATTCATTTTTAAAAGCAATGTGTGTATTGTTTTACTACAATGAAAACTAAACCACCTTTGTGAAATAGATCAACGATACGCCTATGATGTTGCACACGTCCATAGGCCACGGTGACCACTTCCCATCAGGTGGGCTGTGTGCTTGTCTACCACCTAAATAGTATAAAAAAACACATTTTACGGCTAGGACGCCGGCTTTAAATTTTTTTTATTAACCTACCTAACCACTGACTCAAGCTATCTTAATTATCACAGTCGAAATTATCGCTGCTCCTGGTGAACCCTGAACGTGCCACCATACTGAAATGCAACGAGATGACTCAAGAAATCAGTCATGATCCCATGGTGAATTTCCCGGTAAGTTTTCATTTATTTCAGATTTAATATTACTTAGAAACCAGAATATAATAGATTGGGGACAAGGGGAGAAAGGGACCGATTACTAACGATGGTGTAGTTTGAAGCCCGATGCGCAGTGGAGGGTCTAAACTAAACTAAACACACACGAGTTGGGAATCACCCTTTCTACCGATTGTTATAGTACACCTACAATTTTATTTGATATTGATTGGTATAATACACCTACAAGGAAAAAAAAATACAAAATAAGACGCGTTATCAATGTATTTTCTGATATACCTACCTAGATTGTTATCTACAGCATATTATTTTCTGCCTTGAAAAAGTACTAGAATGTAAAATTTCACTTCATCTACAGACCCTATACACCTTCAGTGAACGTTTCCACAGCGCCTCCCACTCGCCACGGGAGAGTGGCCCTCTAGAGGGCTGCTCCGAGGTGAGCCACGTGTCCTTCTGACTATCCTCTGCTAGTCAGAAGGACACGTGGCTCACCTCGGAGTGGGGAGCAAGCGGGAGGCGAGCTGATTGTCCGCACGCACGCTAACGGTTGGGTGACAGGACGGCCGCCTGTCACCCTACACCCCACCGTCGCGTCGGCGAAGTGGCATGATGCTCGCCCCACGCTCCTTTCGGGGGGTCGAGGGGGCTATCTTAAAACCGTAGATGGCCTGGAATCAGCTGGGGTGCGTGGGATATACCTATTGGGTAACCTTACATCTCTGTAATTAAGACCCGAGACGGCATTGTTGCACGGCCGACGGGGTTGTTATCCATGGGGATTTCTGCACGATAAAAAAAGAGAACGTTTCCATACTACGTTACCCATTTTCATTCCAGTTTTATCCAGATCTCTTCACACTGAACATGGGTTACGGGTCAGTAGACGCGAGAAGAACAACGTTCGCCATGAAATACAGACTCGTCGAGACTGTGTTCGAGTTGCTGCAGGAGTTGAAAGTGTCTAGCTTCTCGTAGGATCGAGTTTTAAAATGAGTTGAATTCTTCGTCCTTGATACGTTTTGAACCACCTTAAGGTCATTTGCTGTAACATGCAGGCACCTTCCTTCGCTTTCGGAACCTCATGTTGTATTAGCAAAATGTTAAATTCACAAAATGTTGAATCCCAAAATGTTGAAGTTGTTAAAAGTTGCAATTTCCGATCTGGGCCGCAAAATTAAATTTGCCAGATACATTTGTAAAAATTAACATTTTATGGAGACTATTATCTATTGTAGTCTACGCATCTCGCATACACAGAAATCAATATTTTAGGATTTATTTCAATATTTTGCGAATTCAACATTTTGCAAATTCCACATTTTGCAAATTCAACGCTCTAATCCAGAATCTTCCTTACATACCTCATGAACTTCTGACCCATGATCATGATCATCCAAGACCTTTTTGTCAAAACAGCACCATTTCATCAGCATCTGTTTCTTTATAGCCTCGATACTCGTTCAATAGGTACTAGGTACTTATGTTTATAAGGATAAAAAAACTCACAGTTTCTATAAACAATTTATACTATTTTTATTTTATCGGATAAAAAATAACTAAAAACTACTAATAGTAAAAAAAAAGAATAGAGCGACCGTCGCCTACTAAAATCATAAAAAAAACTTTTTATTTTTTACAAAAACGAAATCGGTGTTTTTTCTATAATTTTTCACGATTCCCTTTGTTACTTATTGGCAGTAATTATATACATTTTTATATAGATATATATTATATATAATTCTACATGTATAATCGCCTTACCTTTGAGTGCGTTAAATGAACATTTCTAATTGTTTGACCGCGAAATAAAAAAGCATTAAACTTAATCGATTAATAATAAAATGTTAATAACATTCGAGTCGATTTTAATTAAAAAAAATATAACGATCGACTTCGAAAATCAATAGATTGAAATCGAAATTCAAAACGCACACAAAAGTATTAATTTTCAATCATTTGATTGTATTAAAGACTCGTTTGATAAAAAAATATGTCTGAGTCATGTTTGGGCCTAATTATGAACTTAACCCTTTAAGGCCGCGGCCTAGTTAACAACACTAAAGACCCTACGTAGGTATTTAAGCTTTGTATAATGCAAATAAATTGTAAATTTGCTATATAGGGTACGTATAGATAGTCAATAGATATTGCGATCCAGGGAGCCTAGACAGTAAAATTTGGAACTCTGAAATGACCTTATTTGTGGATATGTCACGTGTAATAAATAATGATGTCGATTCTGTTGTGCATTTTCACTAAACTTAACTAAAACCTCTAAATGTTATGATAACTTTAAAGCCAATTGAAACGTTATTTTGTTTCCAAACATTGGCAAAAACAATTAGGTGCAAGCCATTGTAATATTTAATGTCTTGAAAAAGTTCCGTAATAAGTCAATCGAGATTTAGCTCACTGAGTTTCTTGCCGGACTTTAGGTCTGGGCCGCGTTTCGAACCGGCGATGGTCCATTTGCTTGTCTTGTTTTAAATATTTTTAATTTTGACGTTTTGGAAGTGCCGTCTAATGGTCTATACAGAAAAAAATATTTTTGACTTTGACTTTGACATAAAATCGAAATTAAAATTTAGAGATTTTGGTTAGGTTTAGTGAAATTGCACGTCAGAATCAACACCATTGTTACTACCATACCTGGACATTTTGTGTTCGTTTCGAAGCGATTCCACCAGCAGAATCTCACTTTGTGTACAAGCCCTGTATAGTAAGTCAATAAAATAATAATAGATACGTATCGCATTTGCACGATGTGTCAATATTTCCAATATATATATTGCAGGATCGCGATTTATAGGTATTGATTACCTAAACGCATTTAGAGACAAATTGTTTCAAGTTGTTATAAAATTGACGATTGTAAGGTCTTAGAGCTGTTTCTAGGCCTAGGTCTACATATTTAACAATTTAATCAATGATCCTAAATTAAAATGAGATAGATACGATTGACGCTTAAAATTGACAGACAAAACTAATGTTTAGGATACCGAATGTTCAAAATGATCAATAAAAAGTGATGTTTACACCGGTAAACAGGTTGAAAATTTGCGCGAAGCAGCGTAACTTGCGCGCGTGGAGAGAGTCAATAGATATATATCTTGATTCTGATAATAATATTGATGATATAGAAATGCAAAGGCGATTGGTCGCTACACCGAATAATATTAGGTTAAAATATATATATTGACTGTCTCCACGCGCCCTATAAACTTCTCATTTTCGCGTTAAATGCTGATGTAATATATTGTTCACTGAGGGGAGAAAGGGACCGGTTACTAATGAGAGTGTAGTTTGAGACCCGACGCGCAGTAAGGGGTCAATTTTGTCTGCCACATATTTCTACAGAAGTAATCACATGTTTTTGTAAAAGTATTAGGGAACTTTCTGAATATGGCTTAATCGGTTGGTGCCACTTCTCAATCTTATATTTGATCCTATTATAATTTAAAAAAGCTAAGAGAAAACTTGTACTCTTGCACACCGTAAAACGGTGGACGAAAGCAGCATTACGAAATTGACATAGGTAACTAGAAGTGTCAAATCTAGAAATGGATAAATCTAGAAAGGGATGATTTAAGAAGTGGACGCCAACTAACTAAGCCCTGAGTATAAAGTATATTTTCGAACACCTTTCGAGCATCAATCTCATTGTAATATAAGACCGTTGCATTTATATCTAAATTCAAAGCCACATTAAATAAAAACAAATGTCCAAATGTGGATTTGTATTCTGAGAGCTGACTTTTTATCACAAGCGCATTGAGAAAACAAATTAATTAAATCGCCTTGAGTTTATTTCATATTTCAAATCATAGATCACAGTCTTTTTAAATTAAAAAAAAATAAAAGTCAGTTCTCAGTAAGGCTTTGAGGGAGCGGTGCTTGCGGAGAAATTATAGGGTTAGACGCTTAACCGCTGTCCTATAGCCCATAAGAGGAAGGGTTACCCGCGTTATGGTCTAAGACGATTTCTAATAAAAAAATAATATTTTAGGTTAAAACTTTAAATAATGCCTACACCGTTTTATTGTATTCGAAAAACCCAAAAAAAACCTTTGATTTTGTTATGGGGTACAAAAGACCCGGTTGAAAAAGTAGAAGGCTATAACGGCCTAACCCTTCCTCTGATAATAAAACTATATACCACGAATTTTATGGATCTAAACATATTAAGTTCCATGTGTATTAAATTCAATGGATTACCCAACTATGTTAAATAAAAAGCAAGATTATTTCTCAAATTAAATTAATTGACACTATTCTACGAAGATAAACGCATTGTTATTTTTTTTTTGCTAATAATATGTACAATAAATGATAAGAATATAAATGATTTAAGTTCAGATGTTACCAAAATATTATTTTTACAATAATATATATCTACACATTTTATAAAATAAAAAGTGTTAAATTATTTTTGTGTGTTATTTGTTTTTATAGATATTTTGCGTATGACAATACCACAACTATTTAACGAGACCCGAGAAAATTTGACGGTATTAAATCGACTTTGAATGTAGGAAGGGGTCAAAAATACCCCAATTGTGATGATCGCTATCACTAAAGAAACAGTATCACAAGCTATGCTAACAGACTATTGTTTATATGCGGGGGTGATTTTTACCCATTTACCATATAACTTGACTGTAGACATGAGATCGTTTTGGAAGTGTTAGATATTTTAGTATCCATATTCTGTAATTCTTTAGTAAAGAGCATCTGTTTACGTATTTTATAATCATGTTGTACTTGTATATTAATTCACTCGTTACGTACGTACGTACACAAAATATAAACTCAAGTGGAAGTGCCTTTAAATCTCGTCAAAAAGTATAAAAAATAGTAATATGTCTAAAAATAGTTGTAGACAAGCACACGGCTCACCTGATGGGAAGCAGTTACCGCGGCTTATGGATAAGTAAAACATCAAGGGCGTTACACTCGCGCTGCCAGCCCTATAAAACCTTCTAATGCCCTAGAACCCCATGAAAATGGTAACAGCATTTTTGGACATAAGTGATAACTGCTGGGTACTTCCTCTTATATGCAGTGTGTGTTTGTAGTTGAATTTATATAATAATTTGCATTAATACTATAAAATTAAACTAATAGTTATGGTCAAATAATAATCAGATCTTGTGGTACAACAGTGTTACTGTACCAACTTATATTACAATATTGGATATCACAATCCAAGGCTACGTAACGCGAATTTTTAACAGCAACGTAAATGAAATGGGGTCTTTTTTACCCCAAGTGTAAGATTTTTTACATGAAATACAGATATGATTAACGCGATTTTATTAGCAATATGAATGAACCGGGGTCTTTTTTACCCCAAGTGTAAGATTTTTTACATGAAATATTAGTTCACCAACTGAAAAATAAAAAAGGTAAGTATTCTAAATAAGCAAAAACCGAAGATGTATTTTTGAATTATATATTCAAAGGACACCAATATCTTTGATCGTCCAATACTGATTGAATTTGTAAGACTTCATCATTTCTTCCTTCAGTGTGTATTATAAATGTGACCATTATCTCACCAGTCACACACGCCCTCTTGTTTTTTTTTTATTTTTAGAGAGAATTTGTTCACAAGTTTACCATAATAAGGTTTTAGTAACGACCTAAATCCTATTGAAGTGTGCAGTATTTTAATTTCCAAAAAGAATTCACTGTTTTCAATTGGCTGATTTATAAATTCAATCAATCAATCATTTATTTAGTTGCGAACATGAGTGCAGAGTACTGATTACATAAATAGACTAACATAATAACAATACACCTTCATGGATCGGACACTAGTTTTGTCACATATTATGAAACAAATAAAGGTAAAACTTGTGAGCAATTGTCTTTAATATTATCAACTCCTAAGAAGATGTATCAAACGCTTTTGTAAAGTCACTACGCTTCGGAGTAACATTTAGTCGTGTGATTATTAAATGGCGAGGTGATTTTTATGAATCTATATTTAGGTCTAATTTGATAGCAAGTGATCCTCTTATAGGACTTTTCTTACACACCAAGTATAGATAGGCGGAAAATTTTTGACTACATACTCTAGATCCGAGGTCGGCGTTACTGCCTAAATCTTAGACGATAATATTTTTTGGAATTTTTAAGCAATTGCATGCTATTTCCAATGATTTTCTGATCGGAAAAAATGATCATCCAGGACGGGACTTGAACCCAGGGAGAATGCTCTGACCAACTGAGCTACCTGGACCCATCTTAGATGCTCGAAATTTTCCGATATATTCTACGGCTTAGGGCGCCGGTGGAGCCATCTACCGTAATTCGTTCGAACTATGGAAACAATGAACAATATTGCAATTGTTTTTAAACATTATTTTTAGATTCTCGATATTTTGTTGATCAGTATACAATTTTTTGAGAAAAATGATTCGCATTTGGTCAGATTCATAGCTAATTTCTAAATCCTTCATACTTTTCTGAAACATATTTACTCCAAAATTTATCAATAGGAGAAGAAAATCTTCGGCTGCGGGCCGGAGTTCGCCGACCCCTGCTCTAGAGTACGCTTTCGGGTTTCTTTGTTGGATAATATTCGAAATTAGGTCATCCGACAAAGAATAAATAATAAATAAATATTTTACGACATTCTACACAGCGCCCTCTAGACCCAAAGTAAGCATAGTTTAACTAGCTTGTGTTATGGGTTCTAGAATGCTGATAAACATACTTATATACTTTTTTTTTGTAAATACATACTTATTATACATAGAAACACCCAGACCAATGCAAATAGACATATTCATGCATACAAATATTTGCACTGAGCGGGAATCGAACCCGCGCCTCCTGCGTAGCAGTCGCATGCACTACCGCTACGCCACAGAGGCCGTCAAAGAATTAAAGTACAAATACGTTACCACATCTGCCGAAGGACTGATAGCCGGTGGAACAATTGGAAAACGGAAAGTAGGACGCCGTCCAGCACGATGGACGGACGACCTTAAAAAGGTAACTGGGATAGACTGGATGCGCAATGCGGAGGATCGGGTGCTATGGCGTTCATTGTAAGAGAGGGCTATGTCCAGCAGTGGACTACAATTAGGCTAATCAATTGATATTTTTTAGGTTTTTATTTTAAAATATTTTTGGAAATATTGATTTCGTTGCTTTGTTTTCCCGTAGTCGTTTTAAGATAGTAGTCATTTTCGGAACTAGACATATTAGGAAAAGCAGTCATTTCAAGAAATTGGTCATCTTAGAAAAGTGGTCTAAAGAGTTTCAATAGATAATAATCAAAGGATATCCTTAAGTGCTGCCAGATTTCTCCATTTTCAAGAGTATGAAAAGCCAATCAAAGGCTTTCGATATTTTTATATGGAGTTCCACAAGGCACTATTTTCGGGCCGCCTTGAGTTTGAAAAGTCAGTCAAAAGCTTTTGACATTTCTATATGGGGTTCCACAAGGCACTATTTCGGGCCATTGTTATTATCCATAAGAGCAATCAAATGCTTTCGATATTTCTATATGGAGTTCCACAAGGCACTATTCTCGAGCCGTTGATATTATCCATAAGAGCAATCAAAGGCCTTCGATTTTTCTTTATGGAGTTCCACAAGGCACTATTTCGGGCCATTGTTATTATCCATAAGAGCAATCAAAGGCTTTCGATTTTTCTACATGGAGTTCCACAAGGCACTATTCTCGAGCCATTGATATTATCCATAAGAGCAATCAAAGGCTTTCGATTTTTCTATATGGAGTTCCACCGGGCACCATTTTCAGGCCGTTGCTATGCTTGGTGTGTTAAGATCCGTCTTTATTCTTTTAAAAGCAACTCTAGCGTGTTCCACTACTGTTTAGTATCTACATCTAATATTTTGCTGAAAATACTTAGTCATTGGATATGAAATTGTATTTTTTTTTTTTCGTTTTAAAGTCGAGTCTATATGAATTTCTATTCTCTATAGATAAAAAGGCGACTGTTATGTCTTTTGATGGAGAGAACCGCAGCCATATGCCTAAATATAGTTCCTATTCCTAAAAGGACAGTGATGCATTGTATTGTTGTAACACTAACCAAACGGACAGCTTAGTTGAATGCCATTAACTATATTCGAAAACATGTTGCTTATATATTTTGGTCTTTCGAGCAATAAGTTCGAAAGACCAAAAAACCGAAAGACTTGGAATCAACTGCGAGTCTTAGGGACTTGCGAGTCTTTCGGCACTGTAGCGATTTTTATCAGTGATAATAAAGTAATAGAATTGAATTTATAGCTATATGTATGATACTTATTAGCACTTCTTATACTCCATTCGGTTAGGTACTTAACTAAACATAAACAATCTTGATGTGTCTATTTAATCTGTTTTATTTAAAAACTTAGTTTATTAATATTTTTGAGTTTAGAAACTCATTTTGAAGACAAAACCGAAATTGAACCACTAGTTAGTCACTTAGCTAGCCTAGTTTATTTGTTTTTATAAAAAGTCGTTTCAAGATTGTTTACCGTTAGTTAAATACTTAACCAAATAGATTATAGATAAATTAATTAATTTCAATAATTAAAATTTTCTTTTTTGGTTATTTAAAAAATCACATTACTTATTACAGAAGTACTTAGTAAAATAGAATGAAAATAGAATAGAAATCTTATAGGTAGGGTATATTAAACCCCGATTTAAGTTATCAGCAGTTTAATCCGGTTTAACACAAGATAAAGTGATGTTTAAACTGCGTTCAATTGAACCCGTTCACTACTTCACAATTCATTCGGTTTTTTTTTTTGAGATCTTTTTTTTTTATTTTCTCTTCAGGGTCTCCATTAAAAATTTGGTATGCAGACACAATAAAACCAAGCATTAAAATATAGAAGCTATATTCATATATTTACACTGATAACAGCGACATTTTGATTTTATTTATATGGAAATCAGTAAAAGCTTGGTGCATAGCATTATACCATTTGAAGGGTATCTATGACATCACTGTTTCGAGTCGTATCAAAAGTTTGTAACAGCGCCATCTTTTGGCCGCCATCGCAAACTGGAAATTTCAACTGTCTATTTTTATATAAATAGTGAATATCGTCATTTCCTTGTCAAATAAATAGTCATTTTTTTCGTTAAAAAAATAATAATTGAGAACGTTTTTGAAAAAACTTGAGTTATGTTAGAAAATAATGTTTGAACCGAGGCTAGTTTTAGTCAAGATCTTTTTTTTTAGGTTAGGATAACCTGGTCTTAGGCCCACGGGTCCTTAGTCGTAGACCTTAGTCACAATCAAAGCTTGCAGTCATCGAGAACATGATTTAACTCCTCGAACCCCTCACGAGGCTCCGAAAAATACTGCTCTCACGCGCAACAAACAGACATAAATTTCAACAAATATCAACATAGATGCTTAACAAGTTGCTCTGACACGTCATTTTTGGTTAAATCCGCAAACTCCGCCGCCTTGCCCCTCTGCAATATCTCTATTGTGCTTCTAGATTCTAATTGCTTGATGTGATGCATCAATTTTGCCTCTGTCATCGGCTGAAGTGGTCTCGCCACGTTTAAGTTTGTGTTTTTAAGGGCTCTCGCCAGTGTCTTGAGGAATTTCGACCACTGTCGCTCGTTAGATGTCGCTTCGGGCGTGTTTACTAATAATGCTGCTTTTTCTATTAATGCGCAGACGCAGCTTAAGGTGAACTGTAAAGAAGTTTTGTTAGCGTTAAATGACATATCTATAGACTACTAGCGACCCGGGACCCGGCTTCGCCCGGGTGTAAATTCCAGTTTACCAATAAAATATATAGCTTATGACACTCACGAATGACGTGGCTTTCTATTAGTGAAATAATTTTTAAAATCGGTTCAGTAGATCCCGAGATTACCCCTTACAATTTAACAAACACACAAACTTTACCTCTTTATAATATTATTTAATTTAAAAATGTGAGATCTTGAACATTGAATCTTGAACTTGATCTTGAGATTTTGAACAGTAGTTTTGAGGAAAGTAACTTATGGTTCTTAATGCAAATGATGTTGTTTGCTAGCATATCAAAGTACTTACGGAGGTTGTGAGGGCGTAGGGCGTCCTTGCAGGGTCGAAGGCCTCCGCCAACATGCTACAAGACTCTAGTATAGGCGACCAGCCCGTCGTGTTTTGAATGTAACTGTGAAACAAGATTTACAATAAATAATAATAAATTAAATAATTCTTTGACATTCTACACAGCGCTCTCTAGACCCAAAGTAAGCATAATTTAACTAGCGCGTTTTATGGGTTATGGAATGCTGATAAACATGCTTATATACTTTTTTTTTGTAAATACATACATATACAGGTTGCCTGGCAGAAATTGCGTTAAGCGATAAGGCCGCCCTTTGTACTGCTGTTTTCTTTTTTTTTTAATTTCTGTATACAGAATTTTGTAATGGGCTTACAATAAAGCATATAATAAATAAATAAATAAATAAATAAATAAATAAATAAACATACATAGAAACACCCATAATAAATAAATAGCAACCCATTTATGTCCCACTGCTGGGCACGGGTCTCCTCTCTTCTAACGAGAGAACAGAGGGTTTAGGCCTTAATCCACACACAGAAAGAAAGAAACACCCAGACTAATGCAAATAGCTATAATCATGAATAAAAATATTTTGCACTGAGCGGGAATTGAACTCGCGCCCCCTGTCATAGCCACTATATCGTGTCTAACTATTATAAAATTGTAAAGTAGCTGTGTCTGTACATTGGTAATATAAAAAAAATCTTGGGTCTTGTTATATGAACGATTTTGATCACAAAAATATTTTTTTTTGTATTCTTGTCTGTAAGTCGGCTTGTCTGTTTGTCTGTCGGACGCAAAAACAACTAAAAGGTTTTTTCTGTAGTTTTTTTATTAGAAAAGTCTTGGTCAGACTTAAAATCTGCCGTATGTTTGATGAAATAGAACGGGAGATATAGTAACCTTGGTTCCCCCAAAGGTTTGCTGAGAGAAAACTCAATATTGAGTTAAGCTCGCCTTTGTACATAAAGCTTATTGTAATATATGATAAATTATTTACTGTGTGTACAATAAAGAATTACTACACGTGCGCTATAAGTTGAGACCTGACCGCTAGACGTCACCGGCGCGTGTTTGTACAGCGCACAAAAAATATCATAAACAAGCTTCTGCCCGAGTCGTTACCTACCTGTCTACCTATTTTTTTGCGAACAGTACATCACGGGTGACTGAGGGGCAGTGCAGGAGGAAGTAGGCGGAGAGCCCAGGTCTCAACTTATAGCGCACGCGTTATAAGAATTAAAAAAAAACCGCAAAAACCGACTTCCACGCGGGCGGAGGCGCGATTTTAAGCTAGTTATAAAGTAAAGTATAGAAAGGGTCTGTGTACTAACCTCCGGTAGTGTTTAGCGAGGTGCGCTAGCGCAGTGGGGTCCCGGCGAGCCGCGGGGGGCAGCGCCCTGAGCACGCGCGCCCATAGCGTGCGCAGGCGCGGGTGGCCCGGGCACACGCGGGACACGAAGCGGGACACCAGCGTCTGGGGGAGGGGGGGGGGGCTTAGTAGTTACACAAACACAATAAAAGAGAAAGGGAACACAAATTTTTATATCACTAGGTGGTACAAGCACACAGCCCACCTGATGGGAAGCAGTGACCGTGGCCTATGGACGTGTGCAACACCAGGGGCGTCACACTCGCGCTGTCGTAAACCTTTTAATGCCCTTCTTGAAGAACCCCATATTCAACCCCATTAATAAATAAAAAATATTCTACACAGCACTTGAAAGACCCAAAGTAAACACATTTATCTTATGTTATGTGTATAGCTAATGTTGTGTATTACCCTTGACACTACCGGTGGTGCCATGGGTCCGAGGCACTCTATCTAGGACTCACCTTCCCTTTCCTGACAGAGAGTATCTGCTGCAGCCTGTCGCCATGTAGCAGGCCTGCGAACATCTTGTTCAGCAAATCGTCTTTGTCTTCGTCCAGGAGGTTCTTCACCGGCGCCGGCTTCTGGTTCACAGCCAAGTTTACCACCTGGAAAGACACTGTTAATTAGGACCTAAAAAACTTATGGACGGCACGAGTTGAAGAATACAACTGACGACGCTAGAGTCGGCCCACTAGACTCGACCATGAAGCTATAGATAAACATGGAGGCCTCACTTCCAATACCTACTTGATGCTCAGTCTGTATTTACTATCTAGCTCTCTGTGGGCCGACTTCTCTTTCTAAGTATGATAACCTTCTAAGCAAGAAATCACCATTTAAACAAGTTTAAACACTTACGCGTGGAATTTTATATCACATCCTTGACGCCACGTACTACCGCAACCACGCACTATACAATTTTGCACCATTTTTTGAGTTTATACTTATAATTAACTTTAAATATGCTAAAAACCAAAACAATAATAAACAACCGCCATATTGTTTATTGATAGTTGACATGTAGTACCAATGTTGCCACATTACGTACTGAATCCATAGACAATGGGAATTTAATTCACTGATTTCCTGATTCAACAACCCAATCATGCATAATAAATGGCATATAATTTTTCAATTTCCACATTAATAATCGTAGTCGAACTATAGAGTTATTTATAAATCATTTTACTTGCATTTTTGGTTAGTATGGTCTATTTCTATAATTTACTAGGAGATACTAATAAGAAGATAGCAACATTGTACAAATACACGAAAGAGAAGTCGGCCCACAGAGAGTGAGATACAGACATGTAGGTATTTGGATCAAGCTGTTCTTCCCGGTTTGGCCTCCATGTTTATCTATAGCTTCATGGACTCGACAGAGCTCACAACCCCCCTCCCCCTTCCTTTGATCACAACACCCCCAAACTCTCCAACCTCCCCTCTAAGGACAGCAGCGCGAGTTTGAGACCCCTAGTAGTGGCCATAGGCCCTAATAGTGGGCTATGGACGTGTAACACTTAACTTAGGCGCGATGCACTCTTATTATTACTATCACTATCATTAGATCGCATTGAGCCCGCGTATGTCTATATTTTATTGTATTGTGCGGAATGCAATCTTATAACATAACATAACATAAACTCACGCCTATATCCCCGAAGGGGTAGGCAGAGGTGCTAGCACCCACATTTCGCCAGTTTATGTTTAGGTCCCAATGTAATAGGTGGCGAGCCTATTGCCATTAACCGGGCACTTATGCGATAAATACACACATAACTTCGAAAAGCATCGAAAAGTCATTGGTGTGTGCCATGGTGAACCTGGGATCGAACCCATAATCCAACCTTATAATCGTACAAATCTTATAATCGGACATTTTGACCGCCCCGCCCGCCGGTTTATCGCCTTAGGGTGTCACACACACGCTGCCTAGCCTGAAGGGAAGGGGGGAGGGCTAAGAAGGGGTGGGAGGAAGGGTACAGTGAGCTCTGGCTACCCTACTTACCTTGGGGAACACAACACGATGGTTATTATGGGGCGGTGTTCTGTAGGGCGGAGGTACTACCCCAGTCGGACTGCTCAGTGACGGGAGATACCCGTCCTACCTCCTTCATCTATCTATACTAATATTATGAAGAGGTAAAGTTTGTGTTTGTATATTTGTTAAATTGTAAGGGGTAATCTCGGGATCTACTGAACCGATTTTAAAAATTATTTCACATTATCCGTGAATGTCATAGGCTGAACAACATCACGCTACTGCCCAAGGGAGCGGAGCAATAATCATAAATGTGAAAAATTCCGGTAGATTCGCATACATTTTAGGAAAACTGATAAATTATGAGCGTATTATGTGAGTTAAAAAGGGTGCATCGGGGTTCGAAATACGCCACGGGTGAAGCCGGGGTGGGTCAGCTAGTAAGTAATAAAATCTCTACAGTTACAAACCTGTCTCTTGTCAATACATTCGCTCTTCGGACTGTCCTGTTTGGGCCTTCTCTGAACCGACTCAATATTCTTCAGAAATAAGTTCGACACGTCCTGCTGTTCATTTTCCGCCTCCTTCTGCGCTGCTTCTAGCTGCTTCTGTTTTTCTTCTCTCTCCTATACATAAAAGAATAGTGTTATTTTGATTTTCTAACCGACTACAGCTAAAAAGGAGGTATTTATTTTGGCAGACTATTTACCTGGACTGCTAAAAATGGTTGGTTTTCGCATGTTATGTATGTTTTATGTATGCATGTATGTTTCTATGTATACTTACATGTTTGTTTCTATGTATATTTTTATAATGCATGTATGTTTTTATATTTAAGTTTTTGCATGTAACTATGTTTTATATATTATGCATTATTGCATGTATTTTGGATGCATATTTTCATTTATGTTTTTATGTATGCATGTATGTTTTACGTTTAAGTGTTTGCATGTTTATGTGCATACATAAAAAGTATATGCAGATATGCATATATTTGCATATATTTGCATATATTTTTGGATGTATTTTTGTATTTATGTTTATTTGTATGTTTATATATGTTTATCTTTATATAATGCATGTATATTTTACATTTAAGTGTTTGCATGTATGTTTTATCTATGCATATTTGCATAAATTTTTGGCTAAATTTGTATTTATGTTTAAGTTTTTGCATGTATATTTTTATGTATGCATGTTTGCATGTACGTTGCATGTTGTAACCAAATGCTTACCTTTAATATCAACGCATTGGATATCGCCAGGGGATCGTTCAGTTCCTCCAGCCTCAATAAAATTAAATATAGCGCCTCTATGTCCAACAGTAACTGCTTCGTCCTTTTCATTTCCCTTGGGACCTGCGGGATGAAATTAGTAATATTTAATCTATACTAATATTATGAAGAAGTAAAGTTTGTGTGTTTGTATATTTGTTATTCAATAGAAGAATATCTTAATGAAAAAAGTACATAGTTAATCCGATTTTTTGACTTAATTTCTTTCATTTTTACATTGTTTACATTGACAAAATTTATTTGTACTGGTTTATCAATATATTTCTATTGACACTGCTTGCATTTGTAATAATAATTCCATTTCATTCTATATTATTTACATTGACATAATTTATTTGAATGTAATATTAATGAGAAACAATTTGCACGCCACATGTGGCAGAGTATGTGAAAATATGCATTGGATGATTTACTGTAACACCTTTTGTACCATACCTCTTGCAAATAAAATTAATTTGAATTTGTAAGGGGTAATCTCGGGATCTACTGAACCGATTTTAAAAATTCTTTCACCAATAGAAAGCCACATTATCCGAGAATGTCATAGGCTGAATATCATCACGCTACTGCCCAAGGGAGCGGAGCAGTAATAAATGTGAACAATTCCGGTAGATTCCCATACATTTTAGGAAAACTGATAAATTATGAGCATATTATGTGAGTTAAAAAGGGTGCATCGGGGTTCGAAATACGCCACGGGCGAAGCCGGGGTGGGTCAGCTAGTGTAGTATAATCTCACACAGTGCAATCAATTCCATCAAGAACCAAGCGGTTCGGTGCCTCTTTTATTTGCCGCACCATAAAGACTTGGAATTCTTTACCAGCGTATGTGTTTCCTTCCTCCTATAGTCCCGGGTCCTTTAAGCGGGGCGGGAAAAAGCATTTGATTAGGCCGTCAGCTGAGGGTCACCATTGTAGCATTGTGCTGTGGTTTTTCCCTAGCGTCTACAATATGGGGTTCTTCAAGAAGGGCATTAGAAGGTTTTTACAGGGTCGGCAGCGCGAGTGTGACGCGCCTGGTGTTGCACACATCCATAGGCCACGGTGACCGCTTACCATCAGGTGGGCCGTGCGCTTGTCTGCTGATGGTATAAAAAAATTATTGGTGACGGTAATGGTGACCCCTGGTCTTGAGACTTTAGTTTACCATCAGGCGAGGTGAGGTCAAACGCGGGCGTAGGCTAGTAATAATATATAGTAGGCTTACTTCCTGAGGATGCGTGGTACTGGCTACGCTGGAGGCTCGCGACATTCTTGAGGGTGCTGCGTCTGCTCCCACTACTTCAACATCGATGATCTTCCTAGGAGCCGTCACACTGCCACACTGAAAGAATTCCAAATATTTTAACATTATAATGTGGAATTGGACGCCGCCAGGTGGCGTAGCCGTAGTGAACGCGGCTGTTGCGCAGGAGGCGCGGGTTCGATCCCCGCTCAGTTCAGCAATGTTAAGTTTGATGAGGCCGTCAAGCTGAGGGCCACCATTATAGCACTACCGGTGTACCTATGTTATTGGGGATCCCATTACAGACTTTACCTTTAGCTTGCCATCAGGCGAGATTTATGTAACGGACGTAACGTAAGCCTACGTATTAGCCAGCCATTGCCAAAGCCAAAGCCAAAGCCGCCATGTGACCTTCTTGATCCGCCAGCCAGCCAGTATGTCAGCCAGCCATATATGTTTATGCCTTATGGAAAGAGATGTGTCACATGGAGCCAATGCCAGCCATTAGCCAGCCATTTTTGATATAATATGATTGCAAATATAAAGCGAATAGTCAGCGTTCTGTTACTTTTATTTACCGCCCGTTTTATTTATATAAAAAATTAGGTACCTGTAGTTTCCCGAGCGAGTTCTCAAACTGCGTCGGTACGTATGTGCGAGGCGTGCCGTTGTCTTCGCTGGTTGAGTTATGTCTATTTGAGTTGTGCCTCTCCCGATGCGTGTGAGACTCTTGTTTTACACCTGCGTAGTAAATTTTATTTATTAGCCCTTTTATTCTAAATTGTTCTACATCTATGTTAAATCTAACTATATTAAAGTATGTCTTTCAGCGTGCCTCTTGGCAAAGGCCTCCTCTAGCTGCTTCCATTGTACTCCATTTACCAGCTCACGTGTTTCCTTCCTCATACAGTCCCGGGTCCTTTAAGCGGGGCGTGAAAAAGCATTTTATGAGGCCGTCAAGCTGAGAGCCACCATTATGGCACTATCGGTGTTTGCAATGGTGACTCCCATTCTAGAGACTTTGCCTCAGCTTACCATCAGGCGAGGTGAAGTCATGTTGACGAGACCGGCATAAAAAAAAAAAAAAACTCTGTCACGGGCCACTCTCCTCCAGTTAGACCACGCTGTGAGTTTCATCTCGTCCTCCCATCTTCTTAATTGTTTTCCCCTGTTTCGCTTGGTGTTTCTGGGATACCAGTAGTAAATAACAATCATTATATACAGTCGCAACTAATGTGAAAGGTAGCTTACACCGTTTGGAGACCCGAGACGGCGTGCGGTTTTTTTATCGTGCGGAAACCCCCATGGATACCACCCCCGTCGGCCGTCGAGGCTGGATTGAACCGACTGAAACCGCACGCCGTCTCGGGTCTTAATTACCGGGGTGTAAGGTTACCCAATAGGCATATCGCTCGCACCCCAGCTGACCCTGGGCCATCTACGGCCAGGGCTGTGGGGCGAGAATCGCGCCACTTCGCCGACGGTGGGGTGTAGGGTGACAGGCGGCCGTCCTGTCACCCAACCAGCCGCGCGCGGACAATCAGCTCGCCTCCCGCTCGCTCCCCACTGTGCCCTCTGCTAGAGGCCTGCCTCTCTAGAGCGCCACTCCCACCCCGGCCGGGTTGGCCGCATGCAGCAGCGTCTCTCGTGGGGAGTGGGAGCCTCCCGTAGCCAGTGGGAGAGATTTCTGGGGTCGGCAGCGCGAGTGTGATGCCCCTGGTGTTGCAAGCGTCCGTAGGCCACGGTGACTGCTTCCCATCAGGTGGGCCGTGTGCTTGTCTGCCACCTAAGTGCTATAAAAAAATTCACAGTATCCTTACCTCCGCTATAGAAGGGATGGTTCTGCTGGTTCGCTTTATGCGCCTCCTTGATTCCCTCCTTCTCTTTACTCGCTTGCCTCTCTAAGAACACCTGGAATTGAGAACAAACCGGGTTAGTTTTTTTTTTTTAATTGGACACGTCAACATGACTTCACCTCCCCTAATGGTAAGCTAAAGGCAAAGTTTCAGGACCAGGGTCACCACTAAATACACCGTTTTTTCTTTAACTTCTTTAATCGCTTTCAGCATTTTTGGGATAGGATAGAAACACAAAAAAAAAATGTTATTTGTATGTCTGTAGTAATACTACAGAGGTGGCAGATAAGCTCACGGCACACCTGGGCCTCGATTCTGCTAAAGACAAACCATTGATATACCGCTGACACTTTAAAAAATGCCAATTAATTGTAGACTTTATTGTTATCAAGTTAAAGTCTAAAGTCAAATGATATTTTGTAGAGCGAATGAAAAAGTTAAATGAATTCTTTTCATTTGATTTTAGACTTTAACTGTATAACAGTAAAGTCTACAATAAAATAGCATTTTTAGAGTGTCAGTGGTATTACAGTGGTTTGCCTTTAGCAGAATCGAGGCCCAGGTGAGTAGCGGTCACCGTGGCGTATGGACGTGTACAACATCAGAGGTGTTACACTCCGGAGATGGCCCGGGTCAAGCCAAGGTGCGAGGGAAATGCTCTTTGGGCCACCTTACACCCTGGCGTCAGAAGACCCTAGACGACGCGACGTGCGGTTTTAGTCGGTAAGAGTCCGACATAACCTGCCCCGCTGGCCGCGGGGTGGGGATCCATGAGGATTTCCGCACGGAAAAAAAAGGGGTGTTACACTCGCGCTGCCGTCCTTGGAGGGGAGAGGTTGGGGAGTTTGGGGTGATGGGAGGGTTTGTCAGCTCTGGCTACCCTGTGTATGTGTTTTTTTTAAATGTCGGTCACGTCAACATGAGTTCACCTCGCCTGATGGTAAGCTGAGGCAAAGTCTCTAGAATGGGAGTCACCATTGCAAACACCGATAGTGCCATAATGGTGGCTCTCAGCTTGACGGCCTCATCAAATGCTTTTTCACGCCCCGCTTAAAGGACCCGGGACTGTATGAGGAAGGTATTTATGTATGTATGACTTACCGTATAATAGAAATCGTGTATGTAAGGCGTGCCGGTGTTAAGCTGTAATAGTTGTATGTTGATCAGCCACTGTTTCTCTCGCTGCGTCATCAGCCCCGCGTATTCATCACTATCGCTACCACTTGCGTCATCACCATTCATTGAGTTTCTGAAAAAAAAAACATTTTTTTTTAATAAATGTCATACAAATGTATAATGTATTTATCGCAGGTTTATAAGTGCCCGGTTAATGGCAATAGGCTCGCCACCTATTACATTGGGACCTAAACATAAACTGGCGAAATGTGGGTGCTAGCACCTCTGCCTACCCCTTCGGGGATATAGGCGTGAGCTTATGTTATGTTATGTTACAAATGTATAAAAATAATGTCTTCAACCTAGCGTTAATTCCCAGTCGCATCTAAAGCTTTCACCTCGGAGTCTGGGGTCCACTTTACCAGTCTTAACTGCGGATTTGGCTGGACCTCGATGTTTTCCGTGAAGCGACTGCCATCTGACCTTCACAAGCCAATGGTGACATTAGGCGATATCGAAGCATTGCAGCAAGACCGTTGTTATTGGACTTTTTAGGGCTCCCAACTACCCGTAACGACTGCAATAGGTGTTTGTATGGCAACCGGGACCGACGGCTTAACGTGCTCTCCGATGCACTAATAAACCTGCGATAAATACACACATAACTTCGAAAAGCATCGAAAAGTCATTGGTGTGAGCCATGGTGAACCTGGAATCAAACCGGAGACCTCGTCTCAGCAGTCCATTACCCAAACCACTAGGCTACCGCACGCTTAAGCATAAGTTGCTATTATGTATGTATTTACCTGTTATTAAAAGTCCCATTACACCTCTGGTTCGCCATGGGATGATTATATTGACTATTATTAACGTTGAATACATTCCGATAATTATTATTCAACATCGGATGGTGTTGCACGTTGTGAAAACTACCTAAACTATTAAATTGCAACATCGGATGTGTATTCTTTATCAGCTGAACCAAACTTTGCGATGTCAACAACTGTTGTTTTGTGTTGTTGTATATTCGACTCTTCTGCACTTTTTGCTCCTTCTGCGGTTGAAGCTGTTGTTGCGATTGCAGTTGTTGCGGTTGTTGCAATTTCTGCATGTTTTGTTGTTTTTGTTGTTGGTTGATGTTGTTTAATTGGTTGCTTGGTGATTTTATGCTGTTGATGGGTTGTTGTTGGGTTTTCATGACCATTTGTTGGTTTATTAGCATGTTTTGTTGGTTTAATGGTTGGTTGATGGGTTGACTTATTGGTTGGTCTTGTTTTGTGGGCATTGATGGTGCCTGTAAATTAAAAAAAAATGATTTTAATAATCAAAAATAAATAAATAAGATAGTTAACTAACTAACATTTCCTATAGATGTAAATCAGAAAAAGGAACTGGTATATTTATGTTCTATTTCACGAAGGCGGTTTAACTTTCTTTCTAGTAAAACATTATCAAATTGCTTTTAAAAATGAATTACTTGCAATGCAATTATTGTTCTACTAACTGCTACATGAATTTCTTTAGACGTGCCATGAACTTTACCGTATGACCGTATTTACAAGACACAGGTACTACTATTTAATTGTTCACCCGCCTTCGTGAGATAGAATATCTATAGCGCCTGTGCTACAAGTTCTTTTTTTTTAAATTCATATGTGTCTGTCTGTACGTTGATTTTCCTATAGTATAATCTCTAAAATGGCTGAACCCATTTTGATGATCTTTTTACTACAGATTAACTTATGTCCCTGGCTATATTTACAGATATAAAAAATATACTTACACGAAAATTATTGTTATATTGTCCGATATTGGGGTTGAAGTTTTGCCTAGGCATGTTCATGCCTGGGGGGGGCGCGATCATCCTAGACCCCTGACCCATCATATTCATACCATACTGGTTCATACCTGGCGGGAACTGGTTGCCGTTTGGTACCATCTGGTTGATATTCTGACCCATTTGACTCATATTTT
Source organism: Lithosia quadra (assembly GCA_963576445.1). Taxonomy (NCBI): domain Eukaryota; kingdom Metazoa; phylum Arthropoda; class Insecta; order Lepidoptera; family Erebidae; genus Lithosia; species Lithosia quadra. Next base: position 1,973,167 of record OY754903.1, read on the forward strand.
GGTTAATCTGATTCATATGATTCACGTTTTGACCCATCTGGTTTGTATTCTGACCAATCTGGTTCATACTCGGGTTCATACTTTGATTCATTTGGTCAATACTCCGACCGATGGGGGTCAAAGTATGATTAATCTGATCCATACCTCGGTTAATCTGGTTTACATTTGAACCCATATGGTCCATATTTCGACTCATGTTGTTATGTAAACCTAACGCGTTCATTTTTAAAGGTTGACCTTGATTCATACTTAGATTCATATTTTGACCAATCTGGTTGTTCTGACCAATCTGGTTGTTTTGACCAATCTGGTTATTCTGACCAATTTGGTGAATGGACATGTTCTGAGATAGTTGATTGATCATGTTTCCTGGAACCCTTTGGTTGTTTTGAAACTGGTTGTTTTGCATAAAGGGGTTGGTATGGTTGACATGGTTTTGGTGACTCATTTGGTTCATAAGGTTATTGAGGGGTTGGTTCATCTGATTGAGATTATGGTTCATCGGTTGCTGCGGGGCAAACGGTAAGGGTACAGGTGCTTGGAGCCCTGGTGGTCTCTGGAGTATGACCGGTGGAAATCTGGGCTGTGAACAAAATAAAAAAATATATAAAAGATATTTTTTATAGCACAGCGTTTGACTGCTACGTCCAAGGCCGTGGGTTCGATTCTTGCTCAGTGCAAATATTTATTGTACACATGAATATGTATACTTGCATCGGCCTGGGTGTTAGGGGGAATTGGAGATTTACAGTGCAGGAGACTTTGGTCACCCCGCTGACAGCAAAGAATCCCTTCAGTGAGCTCTGGCTACCCTACTTACCTTGGGGAACACAACACGATGGTTGTTATGGCGCGGTGTTCTGTAGGGCGGAGGTACTACCCCAGTCGGACTGCTCAGTTCGGACGGAAGGATACCGTCGTGTCCTACCTCCTAGTTCTTTTCTCTTCTTTACTTACTTGGAAATAACTCTGGTTGTTGAAGTTCTGTTGCTGCTGCTTCTGCCGCAGTTGGCGCTCGAGCTCCTCAACCGTGCAAACATTCTTGAGGTTAGGGACAGGTTGCTGGAAAAATAATACGTCTCATCATTCTCTGAACCTTTTCCCAACTCAGTTGGGGTCGGCTTTCCAGTCTAACTGTGATGCGGCTGAACTTCGATATTTTCCGTGGAGCGACTGCCATCTGACCTCACAACCAATGGTCATTATGACCAATGGCGATATCGAAGTTCCAAGTTAGACTGGTTGGGCTTTTGTGGGCTCCAACTACCCGTAACAACTGCCATAGATGTTTATATGGCAACCGGGACCGACGGTTTAACGTGCTCTCCGAGGCACTAATAAACCTGCGATAAATACACATATAACTTCGAAAAGCATCGAAAAGTTATTGGTGTGTGCCATGGTGAACCTGGGATCGATCCCGAGACCTCGTCTCAGCAGTCCATTACCCAAACCACTAGGCTAACAGCATCTTCATTAGGAAACATATTACTTTGTTCAAAAAATAAAAATTTGAAAATGGTCATTTACTTTTGCCGCCGACTGTACAAGATAGTTTGAAGAACTCACCGTTGGTACAATGGGGAACGTCTGCGGATCATGCCGCCAGACACTGGAGCTGAAAGAGTGGGAGTGCGGCGCGTCCGTCTCATCCAGGACTAACTGGGACAGCGATGCCTCTGTAACCAAGTATACAACATACAATGAATATTCTACGACATTCTACACAGCGCTCCCTAGACCCAAAGTAAGCATAGTTTTAACTAGCTTGTGATATGGGTTCTAGAATGCTGATAAACTATATAAATAAAAAATATATAAAAAAAAAAGATATGATAAAAAATGATAAAAGATAAAAAAAAAGATTTAAAAAAAAAATATTATTATTATTGGTAATAGGCAGCAGTTGATTAAAAATGAATCCTTATTTCCCTTGGTCACGGCATCACGCGTGAACGGCTGGACCGATTTCACTTATTCTTTTTTTATTGTGTTTGTTATTGTCAGGAGAAGGTTCTTATGAAAGAAAAAGTTAAGAAAGTTAAAGTTGCGCGGGACATTAGAAAATTTAAGAAAACTTAACGACCTTAATATTATCTTTTCTAATTCGACCTTCTTAGTGCTTTTGACAATAACACTTTTCTAATGTAACCTCATGGCGTACTTAACTGTCATGTCAGTTGTTTCAATATTTAGCTGTCAAAAGTTCAGTTTAATATGAAGAATATGTGACTGTTTTTATGCCTTACCCAGTTCCGTCTTGGCGAAGTCATCGATGCCGGAGTTGTGACGACGGCTGCTCTCCAGCTGTTCAGCCAGGTGCTCGTGTTCCACCTCCCAGTCAAACTCGTCCGCTGTGATACAAAATATTTGGTTATTCACGTTCATCGTGCCTACTGCTGTAGTAGAATGCCCTGCCTGAGTCTGTATTTCCGGAAAGCTACCTTTTTTTTATCCCCCCGTCGGCCATCGGGGGTGGTTATGTCGGGATCGAACCGACTAAGACCGCACGCCGTCTCGGGCCTTAATTACCGGGGTGTAAGGTTACCCAATGGGCATATCCTTCCCACCCCAGCTGACCCCGGGCCATCTAAGTTTTAAGATGGCACCCTCGACGGGGGGGGAGGGTGGGGCGAGCATCGCGCCACTTCGCCGACGGTGGGGTGTAGGCTGTAGTAGGGTAACAGGCGGCCGTCCTGTCACCCAACCGTCGTCGGCGTGCAAACAATCAGTTCGCCCCCCGCTCGCTCCCCACTGTGCCATCTGCTAGTCAGAGGGACACGTGGAGAGCCTCGGAGCAGCCCTCTAGAGGGCCACTCCCACCCCGGCCGGATTGGCCGCAGGCAGCAGCGTCTCCCGAGGTGAGTGGGAGGCGCTGCTCGCCGGAAAGCTATAACCTGGGAGTCTTCAAGTCTAGAGTTAACAGGTTACTTCTAGGCAAGCGTGCTCCACCGTCGACCACATCATCACTTACCACAGGTGAGATAGTGGTCAAATGCGAGTCTATTACCAATAAAAAAAAAATTAAACTGTTGACTGATGGCACTTCGTGGAACTTGCTACATATATTGAACTAGCTTATGCCCGCGGCTTCGCCCGCGTGGATGTCGGTTATCGCGATCAAACATACCCTATGTCTCGATGTCTAATCTAATCTACCCCTATACCAAATTTCATCAAAATCGGTTCAGTGATTCTGGCGTGAAAGCGTAACAGACAGACAGACAGACAAAGTTACTTTCGCATTTATAATATTAAATAAATATAAATAAATATTCTACGACATTCTACACAACGCTCCCTAGACCCAAACTAAGCTTAGTTGAACTAGCTTGTGTAATGGGTTCTAGAATGCTGATAAACATACTTATGTACTTTTTTTTGTAAATACATACTTATTATACATAGAAACACCCAGACCAATGCAAATAGACATATTCATGCATACAAATATTTGCACTGAGCGGGAATCGAACCCGCGCCCACTACGTAGCAGTCGCATGCACTACCGCTACGCTACAGAGCCCGTATTAGTATGGATAAGAATGCGTCGCGGTCAAAAAGACCTGCCCGCCCCGCCGTTTGCATAACGCCTAATAGTAGCTCAAGTCCCCTGTAAACACGGCCTGTAAAGGATGTTCAAAGTCAAATACAAATGAACACTTGTATAGGTTAGACTGAATTAGTTAATGGTGATATTAACTTTTAAACTTTCGCGTTCCATGATTATTATACGTAAACGGGAATTAACGCGATCATGGTATAGGTATATACATACCTTTGGATGCCTGACGTTTCGACCAGGTTACACCGGCCGTGGTCACAGGCTGACTGTCTCAGCTGCACGCCCTCCGTCGTCGAGTTCGTGAGGTGAGGTGAGACAAAGTAATATAAAAAATGTGGAAAATGTGCGGGTAGATGAACAACCGGCTACCTCACGGACTCGCCGACGGAGGGCGTGCGCGGTTGAGACAGTCAGCCTGTGTCCACGGCCGGTGTAACCTGGTCGAAACGTCAGGCATTCCAAAGGTATGTATATACCTATACCATGATCGCGTTAATTCCCGTTTACGTATAATAGTTAATGGTTAGTCTGGAAATCCGACCCCAATAGTTGGAAAAAGGTTTGGAGTATGATGACTTTCTGATGGCAAGCTAATGAAACCTTCACCATGACACTATGTTTCTGAGATAATTCTAGAATGGATGAAGGTAAGCTGAATATGAACCCCACACCATGACACCACCTTGCATGTACAGTCGGCGGCAAAAGTCTATGATCATAATCAGATTTTGAAAAGTTTTGAGCAAAGTAACTTCAGGTTCTTAAAGAAAATGATGTTTAATTATTTAGTTGGCTCTATTGAACTACCATTAAACTTTGATTATAATATATAATGAATCATTTTCATTCAAATTGTTAAAGATATGCTTAAAAGATTGTTACTGTTAAACAAAACTGTTATTATTCGGTGGTTGACTATTTATGTGATCAGTTGTAATATGGACTAAAATATTATGCAGATAATTTATTTCATTTGTTAATTTATTGAAATTATGTTTGGAATTATTGGCTTATTGGAATGTATTAACTTTTATTGACTAAATGAAATGTATTAGGTAATTTTTATTTATATATAACTAAATAATCTAATATCGACTTATGTTCAAATGTGTGTTGCAGGCCGTAGGCTAAGTACAGTGTTACCTTAACGTCAGACCATAACAACTTATATAGCAATCTATATTTTAATTTTTTTTTATACCATTTAGGTGGCAGACAAGCACACGGCCCACCTGATGGGAAGCGGTCACCGCGGCCTATGGACGTGTGCAACACCAAAGGTGTCTGAACACTGACTGTACGTAAATGAAATGAAAGCATGATCTAAATACAAATACTTACAACCTGGGCCAAAGGTTTCATCGTTGAGTGCGTCATACTCATCCTCTGAGGGCTCCCCGCCTCCCTCGTCGTCATTTAAGTTCTGTAAATAAAAGAAAACCGTTAAAATTAAATGTTTTTTCTAATTATACCACCCCTTCTGTGCCTCCGAGGGCACGTTTAACTCTGTGCCTCGGAGGACACGTTAAGTTCTGTGCCTCGAAGAGCACATTTAGCCCCGTACCTCGGAGAGTACGTTAAGCTGTCGGTCACGGTTGCCATTCCGACTTCTATGGTAGTCATTACGGGTATTTGAAGGCCTCAAAAGCCTGACAAATAGTCTAACTACAAAACTTTGATATCGCCAGTGGGTTGCGGAGGTCAGATAACAGTCGCTTCAGGAAAATATCGAACTGACTTGCTAATGAGGCCATACAGCGTATTATTCATAATTTAGTATGAGTATCCTCTTAAAATACTAAGAATTATGACTGTGTTATTTGTCTTATACATTGCTTTCTTCACGACAGAACACAGGGCTTGTGGCTAACTGTTAAACGAGTAGGTCTACATATTACAAGGTTAAGCAATACTAGCTGGTCAATCTTAGAATGCGTAACCATTCTTAACACATTGGGACACCTTCGTGCCTGGTAGGGCACGTTAAGACGTTAGTCCCGGTTGTAGTAGAAACATCTATGGCAGTAGTTATTCCTAAAAAGTGCCAAAATTGTCTAACTACAGAACTTTAGTATCGCCAGTGGGTAGTGACGAGTCAGATGGCAGTCACTTCACATATCAAAGTTCTGCTTCCCGACCCCAATTGCATTGGGAAATTCTCGGAGGAAGTTCATAATCTTTTTTAAATACATAGATAAACATGAACTTAATACAACAATGGAGTATTTATGTCTGTACTGTGGTCTTATTTGTTAGTTTATCACTTACTTCAATTATGAGATTAAATTATTAACTTTTTCAACATCACTTTCTATTTGAAAAATTATATAATTAAAATGAGTAATAACATTTAGATTGTATTCATGTACAGTTAGTGTCAAAAGTAGATAATCATTTTTAGATTTTGAAGACTACTTTTTACGCAATGTAATGTAGGTATTTATAAGTGAAAATAATGTTTAACTATTCAGGTTCTATTGAAGTAGAGTGGTAGAATGTTGAATAAAATATAATTTATAATTTTCATTTAGATTTCAATCTTGTAATCTGTGTTTTTAAAAAAGGAGGAGGTTCTCAAATTGACTGAACTTTTATGTTTGTTACTTCATAACTTTCGACTAGTGGAACAAATGTTGATGATTTTTTTTTATTTGATAGCTGGCACTTCCTGTGTGATCCCATTTCATTTATGAACATTAAAATCAGCTATTTTCTTTGAAAAGGTTTTCATCATCAACTGTTGATGCTCACTGTACATAGTTAAATAAAGAATATTGTTCTCAAACATTCTACATAGCACTCCCTAAACAAAACGTAATACAATCTGTATAACGAATCCTACAAACGGACACATATTATATTTATTTTACCAACTTCGGTAAAGGAATTTTACGAACTACCAACTTCAATGTTCATTATTGAACTATCCATTGAAGTGCCTACCTATTATGTTTGTATGTATGTTTGTCCGTGATTAATCATGAGTTGAACAGATTTTGAAACGGTTTTCTGAAAAGTATTTGTGTAAATTCTGGAGGAGGTTTTATAACACTTAACCTTTATAACAAGGATCTATTGTTTAATATATTGTTTCATGAGTACATACATGTTATACAAAGAAACACAAAGAGCAATGTAAATATAATATAATCATTTATTTAGAATGTATGAATTATGTATTTGTTTAACATATTTATTCCCAGTTACCCTTTACAACAACACCATTGTTATTTGCTCCAGCTCAAACAGATTCATACCAAGGTTGTCTGGAAGAAATCGCTTTAAGCGATAAGACCGCCCATTGTACACTGTACAAGTTATTAATTATGTATCAATATTGTTATCGGGTGCTATAGCGTGCATTGGGAGAGGCCTATTACCAGCGGTGGACTGCAATAGGCTTACTGAGATCGTTATAATTCACATATGGTACATCTTTATCAATATAGTATAGGTACTTTATATTTGTAAATAGAACTATTCATTCTTAATTATCTATGCACAGCACTGATACAATGTATAAGTGAAAGATTATGTAGTCAAAACAGTATACACATAAGTTATAGTATACTTCTTTACGATGTAGCATATTTCACAACAAGTATGACTCAGTATCAACTAAAAATATGTTTTCATTACACAAACATGTATTACAGAATCCTGTAGAAGCATGCTAATGAGTTTTTTGGCGCGCGAATCACTGTTATACGTGTAAATACGTAGTTTATGGCATAATCAACTGTATTACGTGTTTTTCTGGAAAATGTTTTGAGAAACAAACAACTGACATATAGATATCATGAAACATATAATTATAATACATATAGGTCGTACTGCTTAACTTTTAAGCGTTTGCCGCCAATTGATACAGAAGAATACAATGTGAATTTGCTTATTTTAGTGCAGAGCCAGCAAATATTATATAGAAAGTGAGAATGCTCAATCTTATAAAGAAATTGAACCAACCAAAGTGGCGTGCTGGCAAACATCCCTCGCACAGATATAAGGTTATTATATATCAAAATGATCGTCTTTTTACATATAACAACGTTTAGACTCACCGATACCGATGTATCGAACCCGAAGAAAGAATCTGCCATTGGAAATTTTCGTATATCATGGACACAAATGTCATGACTTGTCACGGTACATATGTCGCAATGGCGATCGCAGCCATGACATTTTGTATAGAGGAGTAATCAACCCACAGAATAAATAAATTATGTTTATACGGTATTGCGTATTATGATTAATGTTTCGGGAATAGAACCAAGGGGCTACTTTAGTTCAAATTGGAATTTAATGTAGAAAAATATAATTGAAATGTGATATAACATATCTCTGTCTGTGCACGGTCTGTGCCATCAGAAGTTAAAAACAAAAACAGCTTCGGCGATACAGCTTGTATTTATGCGGTACCTCGCACTTTGCATTAACAAAATAGTTCATATTCTATGATCCACACTTGGTGCGTTTGAAGAGAAAGCTTAAAATCACTATCTCCATTTGTCAATCTTAGGCATCCTCATGAAGCTGTTATAATATCCGGAGATTCTCCGGTAAAATGAAATGCAAAATTCAGCTTATATTCATCATTGTTTTCATCGTTTAAAATAACATACCTATTACTAATTATTTCCTTTATGTTATACATGAATACAATATTGTGTTTTTAAAATACATGAAAACCAAATATATGTTAAAGATGTTAAAGAATATAAAAAAACACTGGCATCGGGTAGTAAGGGATTAAGTTATCGGTAGGTACTGCAGCTCCAAAGAGAGATAGATAATCTTTTCAGAATATATCATGCCGTTTTACGGAGATAGTGATAAAAACATAAAAACAAATATTGCACAGTCCTATAATAGATCTATTCGAAAAAATCGAATCGGAGATTCACCGGTTTATCAACTGTGTCAAGAAAGTCCAAGTGGTCAAGTCGGTGTAAAGTCAATAGAGATGTTAAATTACAAGGGTCAATACAATTTCAAATAATCCTTAACCTATTCTATTAATGACTATTATGACTAAACCGATAACAGGTTTTCTACCTGTTACCCAGTAACAGTCAAATAATAGTCATTGATCCGTTACCTACATATTTATAATAAAAATCATCATCATTCATCAATTAAACGACTACTTATTTATTTTCATCATAAACATTAACATGAAACTTTTGCTTCATACTATCAATAGCACCATTTATACCCAAACGGTTCTAAAATGCAAATATATTATTCTTTCCGGTCCGTAAGTAGAGAATACATGAAAATTATTAATTGTCAATAATGAGTGGTCACTATTCACAACCACAGTCTGATAGTCATACACAGTCACATTTGATAATAGCGCTGATTCTATTACTAGACTATTATTTGTTTGGTATGTTGTAATTGTAATACACCTTCGTTGTTGGTTGTATTATGTTACTGGTACAATGTTCCTGTTATATTAGTCCAACTCTACAGGTCGGTCATGTCATGCATGTCATGTTTTGAAGTTTTGATTTTGAACTAAACATTGATTTGATTTCTTTTTATTACCTAGTTTAATCAACAGTGACCGCCCGCAGAAGAATTTATAAAATTATAAAGCTAAACTCTACAGCTAACTAAGAACGATACCTATATAACATGACTGAAGCAAATACGACTAAAATAATATTTTGAATATGAACTCAAAATTTTGAAAATTACAGATAACTGCTAGATAACCATCAAATTGATCGTGATACAATCAAATTGCACTAATATTACTTGTCTCTGCATCTATCAAGGCTACAGTGAATAGCGCTCACAGGTAGGTAATTATTATTAATTTTTTAAGATTTATATTATTTAACTAGCTGTACGACTATGCCGTGAATTTTTGTGCGGCGCCATAATTCCTTGTTTAAAATGAAAGTACCATATATTACGCCTTATAATATTACCTATTCGTTACTGAAAGGTTCTTCAAAATCTGCCCAGTCGTTTACTAGAGATTATTATAATTCACACAGACAGCCTCTGTGGCGTAGCGGTTAAACGCGCCGCTGCGCAGGAGGCGCGGGTTCAATCCCCGCTCAGTGCAAATATTTGTATGCATGAATATGGGTATTTGCATTGCACCGCGTGGAGGTTCCAGCCCGCACCCAGTCTGCGTACCCCCTGAGAAACCTTGGTATACATAGAGTATACATAACTATATACCTAAACCTGTGTGTGCCACCTGCGCGCACTGACCTGCTGAAACTTGCACCACTGGCGTGGGCGCTCAATGCGCTGTCACAGCGACTGTATATATAAACATGTAGTCTAAATGGATTCACAAAGGCGGCCATCACTATTTTTCGGAGGTATTATAATATTTGTAATTGCTACTAGTTTGTTATCATTAGGTTACGGCACTATCGAATTAGGGTCTCCTGTAAGGATAGTGTCAGTGTGTTTTTGAAATAAATAAATTAATAAATAAATAAAACTAAATTTGTTCTGGCTCATGTTGCTTGAATGACCGCTAAGTTACAGTTTATTTTACACCAGGTAAATAAACACAATTAAACATACTTATAGGCATAAAAGTAAGTTGGCATACCAAAAGTTGTTTGAATAAATTAATTAGTTGACACTTTCATAAGGTCGCATGAATATTTTGTCAAGTCCTATGAATCAGCATGACAATGCTTAGGGGTTAATGAACTTAATGCCGCATAAGAAAACATTTCTCTACAACAAACGGCATACCCATATTATCCCAACACTCCATTTGAGGTGATTCCATTTGACTGCATTTTACTGTGAGTCCATTTTACTGCATACAACATACTTTTTGATAAGTTTGAATAAAGTTCATAATATTTTTTATATTGGTCACGTCAATAAATCACCTCGCCTGATAGTAAGCTAAAGGTAAAGTCTCAGGAATGGGGGTCACCATAACAAACACTCCTCATCATATGCTTTTTCACGCCCCGCTTAATGGACCCGGGACTGTAGGAGGAAGGAAACTCGTTAGCTGACAGGATATTTAACATGTTTGTTTGTTATATTGAAACCGATATTTGGGCCCTGTTCATAAAGATAAAGATAAAAATAAATTTATTCGTAGACACATGTGTACGTATGATGTTACAAAATATTATATAAAGTATGGAGAGTTTCAAGATGTTCTGTCAATGTAGACGTTCAAATATTACATACATACATACATTACATAAGTGTAAGTACCTATATATACCCACAACATAATATAAAATAACTGCAAGGGACTGTTCGCGGTTTCAAGTCCCGTCCTTGAGATTCACCATTTCCGAGCTGAATCTATAAGAACATTATAATTATAGTACTTATGTATAGTTGGTATATATCAGATATGTACCTAGCGTTATCGTAGTGTAATAATATTAATTTATATTACAGATCAAGATAACTTATTGTAGAACTTTGATAAGATTTTATCGACGTTCACGCGGGCGGAGCCGTGTGCAACAGCTAGTAATATATTATATATCTTGGGGTGACGCTCGAGCCATCTACCGTAATTACCTAAAGTCATCATACAAATTATATAATTGAAGTCTCTAATTAATGAATAAGCGATGGTAGCTGGAATAGCTAATTATTTAGTTATTATTTAATTTTATTAGTCTGTAAATATACTCTGTAGATAACTAGGCACTCGTATAATTGGTCATTGTATATCTATACTAATATTATAAAGAGGTAAAGTTTGTGTGTTTGTAAAATTGTAAGGGGTAATCTCGGGATCTACTGAACCGATTTTAAAAATTCTTTCACCAATAGAAAGCCACATCATTCGTGAGTGTCATAAGCTATATATTTTATAGGAAAACTGGAATTTACACCCGGGCGAAGCCGGGTCCCGGGTTGCTAGTTATATTAAGAACCTTTAAGATAAGAACGAACAGTCAGAGTTTCTTTCTGACTGTTTGAATGAGGAAATCTCTGTAACGCCTGGGCCAACTTTGATGGGACTTTCGCTAGCAGTTGGGTAATTTTATAAGGCGTAATTTAAGCTACTATAATTAGGGCTCGCAAAAAAATTAGAACATCAAATCGCGGGCACAGCTTGTGTATTTCTTTGAACAAGTATTTCTGTTTTCAGCAAAATGTCTTGTCAAGTCAATGTGTCTCAAGGTGTCTTGCAAGGGAAGCAGTGCAAGACTTTCTATGGCAAGAAGTACTACAGCTTCGAGGGCATACCGTATGCTAAACCACCTATAGGACGACTTCGGTTTTCGGTATGTACCCATAGTTTACACTTGTACCTTTTTTGGCCATCTTTTTGGGGTCGGTGACATCCATCTTGCCCGGGATTCCCGCCGTGGGTTACCCCGGCCTGCTTCTGTTGGGGTGACAGGCGGCCTCACCTGCCACCCCAAGCCGGCAGCATGTATTTGTACGTTCCCATTATCTTTTTTTATGTCGGGCGAGTAAATATGACTTCATATCGCCACATGGTAAGCTAAAGGGCATGCGGGTCATCTTTGCAGATAAAAAATAATATTAAAATGGTGGTTCTTAGTTTAATAGCCTTTGTTTATTTTTTCAGGACCCCCAAGAACCGGAAAACTGGACAGGTATCCGTGACGCAACAAAACCAGGAAATATGTGTTGCCAGATAAATCCTTATACCAACACTCGGCTAGAAGGGTCTGAGGACTGTCTCTACTTAAACGTATACACACCAAGCTTGCCAGTAGAAAAAATAGAAAAACTACCAGTGATGTTTTTTGTACATGGAGGTCGACTTATATTTGGCCATGGCCATTACTACCAACCAGAGTATTTGATCAAACATGACGTCATATTAGTTACCATAAACTATAGATTAAGTGTTTTAGGATTTTTATGTTTACACATACCAGAAGTGCCCGGTAATGCGGGTTTAAAAGATACTGTTATGGCGCTAAAATGGATCAATAAAAATATTGGATGTTTTAATGGAGACCCAAATAATATTACTGCTATGGGCGAAAGCGCGGGAGGCGGCGTTGTAATGTCATATTTGACAACTAAAATGGCGGATGGTTTGTACCATAAAGTTATAGCTCAAGCAGGTGTTTCGATATCTGATTTGTATTTAGATGAAGAATATGATCCTATAAAGAGCGCGAAAACAATCGCAGCGAATTTGGGCAAAGAGTTTATAGATGAATATAGTCTATTTGAATTTTTAGTCGATGCTCCCATTGAAGATTTGATAATCGCTTTTAGCGTTGCTGAAATGAGTCGCCCTAGTGGTGTGATACGTGCCTACTTACTACCTGTAGTCGAGAAACAATTTGAAGGCATAGAACGCTTTTTTGAAAGCTACCCCCGAAATGACATGCCGTCGAATAATTTTAAAAAAGTGCCCGTATTATCTGGTATAAGCTCACACGAGGGAGCGCTATTTCTACAAAGAGACGGCGAAGGGAATGTAATTTACGAAAAAGATTTTTACTATTTTATACCACACTTCTTAAACATCAAACCAGGAGATAAAAGGGTTGCCACATTTGAAAAAAAACTACGCGAATTTTATTTTGACAATAGTGAGGTGAACGATACGAAAATAACGCAATATATTAATATGGTATCTGATCGATACTTTAGTTTCGATATAATGAATAATGTCGAGATAATATCGAAGTTTTCTAAAGATGTTTATGCGTATAAGTTTCAATATCATGGTAATATGAATACGAGGATTATGAAAAGTTTGGGTTTAAAAGGCGCCTGTCATGGTGATATGGTTCAATACCAGTTCTATAGAAAAAACAAACACGATAGGGCTACCCAAAAAGATATTAAAATTGTCGAAATGTTGAGCGAGGCGTGGTGTAATTTCGCTAAAAATGGGTGAGTTTTTAATATTTTACGACATTCTATACAGCGCTCTCTAGACCCAATGTAAGCATAATTTACCTAGCTTGTATTATGGGTTCTACCGCCGCGGTAGCCTAGTGGTCTGGGTAATGGACTGCTGAGACGAGGTCTCGGGTACAATCCCAGGTTAACCATGGCACACACCAATGACTTTTCGATGCTTTTCGAAGTTATGTGTGTATTTATCGCAGGTTTATAAGCCCGGTTAATGGCAATAGGCTGGCCACCTATTACATTGGGACCTAAACATAAACTGGCGAAATGTGGGTGCTAGCACCTCTGCCTACCCCTCCGGGGATATAGGCGTGAGTTTATGTTTATGTTTATGATAAGTTTTCGGTCAACTATAAGATATCAAAGAAATCCAAAATTTATAAATATTTGCTAGTGTATAATGTTTTAAAATATCTAATTTATTTTTTCAGAACGCCATCTTGGAGTGATCAAAAAACAAAATGGCTGCCCTACACACCAAAAGAAAAACATATGTTAGTGATAGATGATAACCTAGAATTAGTTAAATTTCCCGATTTACACAGATTTAAGTTTTGGCAAAGTATTACTGGGTCGTCTTCGAAATTATGAGGGGTTTTTCTATGAGGTTAGGTACTTTAGTGGGTCGAACGAAATAAGTGTCATTTACTTTTTTTCCCTACTTTGGCAAATATGTTGTGTCAAGGAACGAAATAAGTTAACTTATTTTTCCTACTTTGGCAAATAGGTATGTTATAAATGCCAGCTTCAAGGAATGTCATAAGGTATTGTTTACGGCATCTAACTTGGCAAGATTTTGGAGTAGTGTGGGCCCCACTACTCCAAAACCTTGCCAAGTTAGATGCCGTACACTATACTTGTTTGTGGCAAAATGCGTCGCATATAAACAAGTATAGTGTACGGCATCTAACTTGGCAAGGTTTTGGAGTTGTGGGGGCCACAATACTTCAAAATATTGCCAAGTTAGATGTCGTGCACTATAACCAACGTAACTTGATTCTAAGGCGGAACGAAGTTTGTTGGGACAGCTATAGTTGTCACAAAATAAAAGGCCCACTTTGACAGTTCGTGCCCATGAAGTTCTTATTTTTTTATCAATTGAAATGTTCTAAAGATAATTACATTTTTCATTGACAGGTACCGCCCACTCGGCTAAGTGCTGTGCATAACGATTTTTTCATGTAGTCCACAGACTATTAATAATCAGTTAAGGAAAGAAAATATCGAGTGAGATATTTTTTTCAAACCCGACGCGCACTTTTATTTTTATTTATTTTAATACTTGTGTTTAGATTCTGAAGACTGATTTAATTATTCTTGTTGTTTTTGTGATTGAGTGAATGTTATTGTAAAAAATATATTAAATATAAGTAAATTGACCTTTAATAACATTTTATTGTTTTAAAATACCTACAAAATCAAAGGTTAAGCAAATTTTTCTAATCAAAACTTTAATCCAATGCAGTTTACATACATATTCAAATCGATTAAATCCCCATGCAAACTGGATTCGATTCATCCTGAGTATCGAATACCGAATCGTATAGGTACATAACTAGTTACGCCACGAGAGCAAACGTCAAAACGGGCCTTTTATTTTGTGTTGAGTATAGTTTTTAATATTTCTTTTTTCTAACCTAGAACGGTGGCGGGTTAGGATTTTTAATGTGAAGAATGCATTAATTTATTAACCTGATAAACCTTACCAAAAACTCTTTAAGAGTTTGTAGCAAGGCCCATGGTTAGATATTAACATTATTTTTGTATGAAATTAAGCCAAAATACTCTTAAACGTTTTTTTAAAGATACTAACAACAGAAATTGCTAGTATCTTTATCCCAATTAGCTAATTGCTGTATCAATACTGAGTCAACGATCAAGATTCGAACCCGGCACCTCGATCGCAACCTCTGAACTGCCGACGCATAATTAACTACTTTTAAGCATTGTTAATTACTGATAGAAGTTTCGTTTAAACTGTGATACATTTATTTTAATAATGACACATAATAAGAATACTTAAAAAAGTATAAAATATATCTAAGGTAGGTATATATTGCTGCTAATTCTGTTGTTACATCTCTAAACTTAAAATTCTCTAGAATTTTCTGATTGCATCTGTTTCTTTCATTATCAGAAAGAAAAGGACAGATGATTTTATTTAAGTTAAGACCTGTCAAATTAAGACAGCGCCTTGTTGGTGCGTAGTAAGTTAAGTCGCATGTTCGTAGATATCGACTAAAATTGAAGGGTACCGTCAAGGCGCCGCGCCGACTTAATTTGACAGGTGTTCACTAACATAAATCATCTGTCCTTTTCTCCCCGTCAGAGATGTAACAACAGAATTAGCAGCAATGTTAATTTTATTGAATAAAATTTATAAAATCCGGTTATAGGTGACTCATAACTCATTTTATATTTATATTTTAAGTTTGTTATTGAGAAATAAATCGTTAATACATTGTATTTGTTTTTTTTTAAATATTTCTGGCATTAAATGTATGCGTTGGCGAAACACCCCACCCGTTGCATAGTCTCTACGTTACCCTCTGCTAGCCAGAGGGACACATGGAGACACGTACACGCAGTCGGCGAACTTGACAATAATGTGTCAGTTCAGAAACCATCTTTATAATAAAACCAAGAAATTTAATAAATAATATATATTTAATTAATCAGTAGGTAACTTTAATAATTGGCGATTATTTTTCTGTCAGTGATTATACACGTGTTCAATATTAAAATAGTAGTCTGATTACGATTTTAGATTGTCATAGTCATCCAAATGACTATGATAGTTCACGGGATACTTGTCAATGTCATGTTAATTTGTTCCGTTGAGTACCTATCCGATATGTCGGGAACATGATCGAGTGACGAGTGTACAGTAGTAGTGACGACGAGCGTCAGAAACGAAACGGAGTGCGGAGGAGGGTAGACCCGATATAGTCTAACCTAACCTAACATCCAGCTTTTTTTATACGCGGTCACCGTGGCTTATATGGACGTGTGACTATGTGACGTCACACTGGAGGGGGGGGGGAGTTTGGGAGATTAGGGGAGGGTGGAGTTTGTGAGCTCTGGCTACCCTACTTACCAGCTAGAACATAAAACGATGGTTATTATGGGGCAGTGTTCTGTAGGGCGGAGGTACTACCCCAGTTGGACAGCTCATTTCAGACGGGAGATACCGTCGTGTCCTAGCTCGCCACAAACCAGTATATCCGTGATTATAGCGCTTGGAACAGCGCCAAAATATCGGAATCAACAAAACAAACAAACATGGTATATATCCCGCCAAATATTGTAACAGTATTTATTAATCTGATTACGTCATTGCTTTTTGAGCGACTCAAAGAAATTAACAAATTTATTGACACCTATATTCTTCGGTAAATCATCTTCAACGACTTCATCAGCTTTCGCCGTCACCGCTGGTCTGACAGTATTAAGCATTTTCGCTCTCTTATCTTTGCTGTAAAGATCATTCCAGAACGCCGTCCTTTCTTTGTTCACATCGGACTTGAGGGAAATTTCCGTACCCAGATTTAGGTAGTTTAATTGATTTTTGGTTACTGGCAACCATGTTACGTTCAGGTAGAAGTCTTTTTCTGGTGTTGGGTTGCTGGAAAATAGGATACTCAGTTTAAGCATGGACTTGTTAATTTACTCAGCATTTTCAGAGTCAACTTTTTTCAACTCTGTTGGGGTCGGTTTTTGAGTCTAAATTATTAAAAGCAGAACTTTGACCTCCACATTCACATACATTAGGCAATACGAGTCAGTTAGAGCTCTCCATGCCCCGAAGAGCACGTTAAGCCTTGCATGCGGTTGCCGCAGAAAGATCTATGGCAGTCCTTGCGGGTAGTTGGAACCCTAAAATTTCGACAACTCGTCTAACTACTTCGATATCGCCAATAGCTTTTGGATGTCAGATGACAGTCGCTTTACGGAACATATCGAATTTCGTAGTTGGACTCAAAGCCACCCCAACTGAGTTGAGAAAAGTCTCGGAGGTTGAAAATACATACTCATTACAGATTCAAAATCAGCTACATGCTACTTTATAATTATATAGAGTAGGATTCTGTACTTATAACACGATATCATAGACTACTCACGCCTTTTTCCCATGGGGGTAGGCAGAGACAATATCTATCCACTTGCTACGATCTTGGCATACTCCTTTCGCTTCTTCGACTTTCATGATTGTTTTCATACATGCACGCCGGTTGCGGGTACTCTTGACCTGGCCTTCTGGATCTGATTAGAATATGTACGCCTAGGTCGACCTTTACCGGGTTGCTCATTCACCGCCTAACCTCATTTATATCTGTTTCGTCAATCTTCCTTCATCCATCGTCTCTACATGTCCGAACCATCTAAGCATCCCTTTCTCTATCTTGGTCACTACATCTTCAACCATACCACAACGTTCACTTCACAGACTAGCGCCTAGGTATGGTAAAATAAAGTCTAATATTCACCTAAATTTAGCGAAATTGGTCCATAGCCTTATCATTTTCTCCCTCATCTCAATATCGTGACGGGTATGCACCACATCTTTCTGGAAGTTATTCCTGAATAGATATCCCAAATCATCCGTATGTAACGCGGATTTCTCGTCTAAACCCTCAGTCTTGTGAGGGATGTTCAATGCGCCAACGTAGTCAAAATTGTAGAAGAATATTGGTTGTTTTGCTAGTTCGGCTAAATACTCGACATATTTAAAAGTATCAACTTTGACTGCACGGTCTGAAGCCAACTGGTAGTATCCATTCACCACATCCTTGTCCGCGTCATTCGCTTTGATATACAACTGCTTCAAATTTTCGGCAATCAGTAAAGACTCTTTGGAGTTCTTTGCAATTTTCAGTTCTTCAGGAATAAATACTTGTAGATCGTCACTTTTTTTCTCGGAATAGAACTCTAAAGTGCATGTTCCAATCATAACAGGAATATCAGCTACTCTCCCTGATCTTAATAAGTCGCTGAACGGTTCAATAATAAATGGTTCTACTCCAGGAAATTGCTGTTCAACAACAGGAACGAAAGGATTAAAACTGTTAAGGAAATTGTCACTAGGGCTTATCTCATCAGTGGCTTTCACAAGATCTGTAGCCGAACAACTCCTTAAGAACTTCAGAATTTCCTCTGGATCAGTAGACTTACATCCTAAGTGTTTAGCAAGTCTTTCAGCTGTCTCTTTTGGATTTTTTTGAACTGCCCAGAAGTTTAACGCCGTACCAGATTGAATGACGACCTTGTTTATCGATTTTTTCGTAAGTGGACTAACTGTTAGATAGCTGACTGCTGCACCGCCGGCGCCTTCACCGAAAATGGTGAGATTATCAGGGTTGCCTCCAAAATTCCTTATATTACTCTTTACCCATCTAATGGCTGCCACGATATCTTTCATCCCGGCATTTCCTGGAACCTCAGGGGTGTTTAAACTCAAGAATCCAAGGACACCGCTCCTGTAGCTCAAAGTTACAATGACTACATCTTTTTCTACTAAGTAATCAGGACCATATAGGTCGGTGTTGCCTGAACCAAATTGGAAGTTGTCCCCGCGTATGAAAACCATCACGGGCAGTGTTGCGCCTTCTAAGTTAGGAGTGTATACATTGAGGAATAAGCAGTCTTCATTGCCCAAATATTCTCGGTTGCCGAAGAAGTCTAGCCGTGAATAAGGACTTGTTTCTCCCTCAGACGTGGCGTTACGGATACCTGTCCATGTTTCAGGGGGTTGAGGGTCCTGAAAATGTATAAGAAAATTATTGAAAGACATAAGTAAAGAATGAACACTGCACTATTATATACAGTGTGAATTTTTTAACTGGGCGTGGATATCTAAATCAGAAATGACGAGAAATAGCTAAAAATGTTCAAAGAAGTCAGTACAGGTACAGTAGGGAAGTACAGGGCCGATTTTGACGAATTGCGTCATTGATTTTTAAAAAGAACATTAAACTTTACCTTAAACCTCAACGGTCCAATAGGAGGTTGAGCGTAAGGTACACCTTGGAAGCTGCAGTATGTCCTGCCGGAGGGGTTCGTGACGATCCGGCCCACCAGTTGACCCTGCTCCACTGATACGTTCGGTAGCGTGGACATTCTGGCCCCTCTGAAATTTATTTAACAAAAAACAAATGAATAATTATTAAATAGGTAAATCTTCAACATCCAAAGTTATTCGAACGCCAATACCGGTTCCATCCAGAACTTGCTCTCTAGAACGCAAGCTCCGCTCCCTCGAGGCAACGGAGACGGTAGCACCTCCCACTCACAGGAGGCGCTGCCGCCACAGGCTAATTGCAGTCGAGGTAGTGGCCCTGTATAGGGCTACTTGGAGGTTCTCCGCGTGGCCCTCTGACTAGCAGAGGGCACAATGAAGAGCAGGCAAGTGGCAAGCTGGTTCTCCGAGCGTAGGCGTAGGGGTGACAGGATGACCGCCTGACATCCTAGCGACACCGTTGGCGCGGGCGGTGCGATTCTAGCCCTACAACCTATCTGGCGGTCGAGGCGGGCCATCACAAAACCGCAGATGGTGCAAGGTCAGCCGGTCACTACGGTGACCACGTCGTTGTCTGTATCAAGGTTTAGACTTATCGTTACTATTTGAAGGCCGCAAAATGCGTAAATATTTATTTTGTCAAGTCATTATTCGATTAAAATTAAATAACATCGTGAAATCTTCAAAATGTAATCAAGT
The DNA here is from genome assembly GCA_963576445.1 of Lithosia quadra. Classification (NCBI taxonomy): domain Eukaryota; kingdom Metazoa; phylum Arthropoda; class Insecta; order Lepidoptera; family Erebidae; genus Lithosia; species Lithosia quadra. The sequence continues at coordinate 1,993,320 of OY754903.1, forward strand.
AGATAAAGATTCCTATTACATGCTTATCGAAAAGATAGAAGATTTAAACTTAGTTTTGAATAAGTATTCATAAATCATCATCTGATACGACACGATGTGTTTGCAAAAGACATCATAAAAGGAAAGAGAGGAAGGAATAGACCAAGAAGAGCGTTTATGCAATAAGTTAAGGAAAAGATACTAGTTAGGTCGTATCAGGAGGTGATAGGATTGGCAGAGAATGCCCTCTAGGTATATTCTAAAACAAAATGTGGTAGAATATAGAGGACATTCTAACATTATTATAAGATCTGAGTAACTAACCTATGTTCTACAAATAAATGATGATTATGATTATGATTATGATTATAGAGTGGCGATTACTCCACCGACAAGAGCAGTGCTCTTAAATTAGAGAGAGAGAGAGAATTCAAAATTGTCGTTAATTACTTATTATCAACTTAGGTACTACAATCAAGATTATCTAGGTATTTGTTCATCAAATTTACGAGGAATGTTTTAAACGATATGAAACACTCGATGCAGTGTAAATACTAGGCCTATATTAATATACAACCAAATATACTTACATAGGTACACATCATGCTACCTATGTAGGTATATTTGGTGAGATAGTGGTCAAACGCGTGCCTAATGGTTGCTGCTCCGCTCCCCTCCCCTGGGTAGTAGCGTGATGATACTCTATATCTCTGTTCATAGACTATATCTCAGCCTATGAAGGTTATCCTCAAATATCTTTAAATCTAAATTGACTCAGCAAGTCAGCAGGCTTAAATTTATATCTATTTGACCAATAATTTCTGACTGAACTGTGTAGGTACCTACTTATTTTTATTATTATTACGGCCGCCGGTCACCCTACACCCCACCGTCGGCAAAGTGGCGCGATGCTCGCCTCACCCCTCCTTTCGGGGGGTCGAAGGGCCATCTAAAAACCGTAGCTGATGGTCCAGTGTCAGCTGGGGTGCGAGGGATATGCCTGTTGGGTAACCTTACACCCCGGTAATTAAGAACTGAGACGGCGTGCGGTTTTAGTCGATTCGGTCCCGACATAACCACCCCCGATGGCCGACGGGGTGGGTATCCATGGGGATTTCCACACGATAAAAAAAGGAGCGTCACCCTCGCGCTGCCGACCCTGTACAAACCTTGTAATGCCCTTCTTAAAGAACCCTATATTTCGTAGATGCGAAGAAAAACACACACGGCCTCGATTCTGCTAAAGACAATTGTCTTTAGCATTTGCATAGCATAGCATTTTTTAGTGTCAGTGGTAATAAACCACTGACACTAAAAAATGCCATTTAATTATTTTAATTGTAGACTTTACTATCAACAGGTTAAAGTCTAAAGTCAAATGATATTTTGCAGAGCGAATGAAAAAGTTAAATGAATTCTTTTCATTTGATTTTAGACTTTAACTGTTTAACGGTAATATCTATAATAGCATTTTTAGAGTTTCAGTGGTATTACAGTGGTTTGCCTTTAGCAGAATCGAGGCCCAGGGAGATTATTCCACAGCCTACCTATATAAGCAAGCTGTCTCACACACACTGCACTCTTATTTTATTATAGTTAAAAAAATAGACATTTTACTTACCAATATATACCAGTGGCACTCTCTGAGCTGATGTTCTACACAAGAGTGCCGATATCTCTCAATAATTTAATCAGTTAATTGATAAATTTATCGTAGGTACTATCTTATCAATAAGTCTGCTATGTTATTTATTGGTTTTCAATTCTTAATATAAATATTCTAAATATTCTACGACATTCTACACATCGCTGTCTAGACCCAATGTAAGCTTAGCTTAGCTAGGTTGTGTAATGGGTTCTAGAATGCGGATAAACATACTTAGGCATACTTTTTTTTGTAAATACATATTATTATACATATATCGATGCTTTTCGATGTTATGTGTGTATTTATCGCAGGTTTATAAGTGCCCGGTTAATGGCAATAGGCTCGCCACCTATTACATTGGGACCTAAAACATAAAATGGCGAAATGTGGGTGCTAGCACCTCTGCCTACCCCTTCGGGGATATAGGCGTGAGTTTATGAGTAGAAACACCCAGACCAATGCAAATAAACATTCATGCATATAAATATTTACACTGAGCGAGAATTGAAGCCGCGACCTCTGATTTGGCAGTCGAACGCTCTACCGTTACGCCATACACACAGATCGTAAATAGAGTAAATAGGTACCTATATTCTATTCAAATAAATAAAATTATAATTAAAAGCTATTAATATAAAGATTACAAATTAATAGACAGCTCAGTCTATTTTTTAATGTTAAAATAATAGCTTTTTAATTTGAATGTCATCATTATCATATCCGCATTAGTCACCTTTTTTATACCACTTAAGTGGCAGACAAGCACACGGCCCATCTTATGGGAAGCGGTCACCGTGGCCAATGGACTTGTGCAAGATCAAGCGCGTCACACTCGCGCTGCCGACCCTGTAAAAACCTTCTAATGCCCTTCTTGAAGAACCCCATATTGTAGTCGCTAGGGAAAACCACGGTATGCAGGGAGATCATTCCACAACCTAAGCGTGCGCGTCCGCTGAGCCTTTTCCCAAACCAATAGGTGTCGGTTTTTCAATCTAACTACGAAGCTGTGTACTTCGAATGTTCCGTGAAGCGACTGCCATCTGACCTCCACACAACGCACTGTCGATATCGAAATTCTGTAGTCAGTTGTCAGACTTTTTACGGCTCCAACTACTCGTAACGACTGCCATAGATTTTCGTATGACAACTGGAACGGACGGCTTAACGTGCTCTCCGAGGCACGGATAAACCCAGTCCAATGTATAAATAGACATATTTATGCATGCAAATATTTGCATTGAGCAGGAATCGAACCCGCGATCGCCGACGTAGCAGTCGAAAGCTCTACCGCTACACCACAGAGGTCGTTAGATTAAAAATAATATTAATGATCTATTAACATTAACGATTGATGCACAGAATGACTCATATAGTAGGCTATTAAATGTAGGTAGGTACTATTAAATGATGATAACTAGCTGATTTTTTTTATGCAACTTTGGTGGCAGACAAGCACACGGCCCACCTGTTAGGAAGAGGATTTTTCTAATTGGGTACCTACCTCAAATGTACAGACAAGGCTTCTTTACAATTTCATAATAGTAGGTTAGGTTTAGATAATTTTAATACTTGGTACCTACTTTTTTTTAACTTTCGCCTTTACAGCAATCCCACACTCCACAAAAATAAGTCTGGTTCCCTTTATAGCGTAGGTATATTTTAGCCTTTTACTACGTTAGTACTATTCAATATTCTGTGCTTTTACTTTCTAATATTACATAAATAAGGACTTACCTACTTCGAGTTGCTTATTTAATAACATAGGTACTTAAAGTCTAACGCGGAAAAGCAAAATCATTTATAGCGCCTACGTCCTCGCGATTACACTTTGGTATCACAAAACCCTGTCTTACTTTATCATGTTGTAATTATGAAACGAGTTTTCGTCACGAGCGAACTCAACTAGTCTAGCATTGCCTATAAACGAGAATAGTTCATTAGTTTGTGTGATATTATGTGCATAACAGTTACAATTTACAACTGATAACAATTCATTTATTAGATTTATACAGAAATATGTTGCGATTACTGTTTACTTTGTGCGTAATCGCAATCTGCAGGGGTAACCAATTAAATAACCTTAAATTAACTCAAGTTTTAGTGATAAGTCGACATAATATTCGTACGCCTTTAACTACGAACCTAGAAAAGTTTTCGCCACATAAAATTTGGTCAAAGTTCAACGATACGGATGCTAAATTAACGCAAAAGGGCGCTTTAATGGAGAGCTACATGGCTGAATACTTTGCGGATTGGTTAGAGAAAGAAGATTTTATAAAAGGCTGTCCAAAGCAAGAGGATGTACATATTTATAGTAATACAAAATCACGCACAAGAAACACAGCTAAAGCGTTTGCTGATGCCGCATTTAAATCTTGCAATATATCTGTTCATCACGGAGAGAATATAAACGTCTTTGATCCAGTATTTCATCCAATATTTCATAATACATCTAAATATTTCATACAGCAAATTATGAGTGAAATGGAGAAGACTATCGAGGATACAGATCTGACAGAATCATATATGGAACTAAACAGAATATTGGATTTGCAAAATTCTGATGTATGTAAACAGAAGTGCTTGTGTGATTTTAGCAAGAATAAATCTCAAGCTATATACGAAGAAGGAGAAGAGCCAGACGTGAGTGGACCTTTATATTTTGGAACTCAGATTGTTGATTCATTTATAATGAGTTACTATGAAGGATTCCCCCTTGAAAGTGTTGCGTGGGGAAAAATTACAACGGAAGACCAATGGCGGTTGCTGTCACAGATAATGAAGCAAAATCAAAATGTACGTTTTGGCTCATCCGGAGCGCAAGATTTCGGTAAACCATTATTAAGGTATATATTCGATATATTTAGAAGTGGCACTCCTAAGTTTACAGTTCTTGTCGGACACGATTCAAATCTTTGTGTGACTTTACGAGCGTTGGAGTTTGAAAAGTTTATTGTTGAAAATCAGTTTGAACCGTTCCCGATTGGCGGGAAACTTGTGTTTCAAAAGTGGTCACAGGGAACTGAGAATTTCTTGAAAGTGGAATATGTGTATCCAAGTTTTTCACAGTTAAGGAATGGTGAAAAGTTGTCATCAGCTCAGCCTCCGCAAAAGGTTTTACTTGAGTTAAAAGATTGTAAAATTGACGACCGTGGTCTGTGCCCGTGGGAGGACTTTATGAAATTAAATTTTTAGTCAACTAAGTATTACTATTGAATCGCGCATAAATGTACAATGACTTTAATATACATACTTTACCTATATTGTAATATGAATTTTTAAGAGCAAGATAACGTCAAATCAGTGTAAATCTTGCACACTGATCCGCAGGTACAATGCACGCACGAAAACACTGTTTTTTAAGGGTTTCGTACTCATTATCGAAAGACATATTTTGCGAAGCCCATTTATTTCTACAAACGCCAAATCATCGAAAAGCCATTTAACCGATGGGCGGATGGGTCTTTTGATCTATGGGCCATTTCATCGAAAAACCACTTGCTCGAACTCCCATATCACCAACAGCACATTTCTTCGAGTGCTACATGTTCGAGGGTCATGTTGGACTTCGCAAATATGTCTTTCGATAATGACTACGAAACCCGTTTTTTTACAAATTGCATAATTAAGTATGATTTGTTAATTGATCAATTTTATATAATTTAGCAGTGATTTGTGCAAATTGATTGATAATACCTACTTAATTATACATTGTCATTCAAACTCCAATCTCGTTTGGATTGAAATTGAATCCCCGGAAGTTTAATTAATTATTTTCATTTGATTTTAGACTTTAACTGTATAATGGTAGTCTACAATTAGGTAAATAGCATTCTTAGAGTGTCAGTGGCATGACAGTGGTTTGCCGTTAGCAGAATCGAGGCCCTGATTTTGAATCTGTCAATCAGCAAATGTTTTTTTTTTTGTTTTTGTTTTTTGTTGTTGTTGTTGTTAGCATGCAATTGCTTAAAAATTTCATTCAATCAGCAAATGTACCTAGTGTCTTGCAATTTATAAGATTTATTTTAATAAGGGTGATAAAGTATTTCTAATCGGTCCTAAGGTCGCATTTTAAGCGATAGCAGCGGTAGTGTTGACCTTCTGCACGTGTCCGATTCGATAATACACATAATTATGCATAGACCGTACAATGCCTATTTACAACACCTATGCAAAAATAAAATAATATTTACCTATCTAAGTAGGTACCTGAGGCGTAAGCAGACTGCGCGGCGAGCAGTGAAGTAATAATGACCGCGTCTGCCCGTAGATGCCCGCGACTGCCCTCACCGCGAAAACAAAGCGCCGCCAGTGCCCGCCGGGCACCCGCGGCAATGTCTTTTTTGACCTTCGTGTGCGTTGGTAGTACCTATAGGATTCCTTTTGCGCTATCGTTCGTGGTGAAATTGACCGGTCCTGCCCGCACCTCCGTGTGCTCGATGCCTTATTAGACCTTATAACAAATTTAGGTACAAAATATATCTTTACATTGAAATAAATCAATAAATAATAATTGAGGAGGTAGGACACGACGGTATCTCCCGTCCGAACTGAGCAGTCCGACTGGAGTAATACCTCCACCCTACAGAACACCGCCCCATAATAACCATCGTGTTGTGTTCCCCAAGGTAAGTAGGGTAGCTAGAGCTTACTGGAGGGATTCTGTGCTGTCAGTGGGAAGACCAGTCTCCTGCATTGTCAGCACACAAACTCTTTCAACCACCCCTCCTCTCCCATTTCCCCTCCAGGGTCGGCAGCGCGCCGGGTCAAGCCGGGGTGCGAGGAAAATGCTCTTTGGGCCACCTTACACCCTGGCGTCAAAAGACCCTAGACGGCGTGGTTTTAGTCGGTAAGAGTCCGACATAACCTGCCCCGCTGCCCGCGGGGTGGGTATCCATGAGGATTTCCGCACGGAAAAAAAAGGGTCAGCAACGCGAGTGTGACGCCCCTGGTGTCGCACACGTCCATAGGTCACGGTGACCACTTCCCATTAGGTAGGCCGTGTGCTTAGTATGTAGAAATCTGCCGTATATAGGTATAATTGCATTTGGTTGAGTAGAACCGGAGATATGACTAAAAGTAGCTATGACCGACAGTCATGCTGATGCCTGGTAGTATGAACATAGATAAAATTTATCTATCTATTTCTCTATACTCTAACAATAGTTGGAGCAGTGAGAGCTATAACTGATAAAACGGTCATTGCATTGTAATAAATCTATTAAATATGAGGGCAAGTACGGGTATAAGGGCCGGTGCCCACTGTCGGTACGGCACGGCATGGCAAAGGATTTTATCACCAATCAAGCCGACCTAGGCGTACATATTCTAATCAGATCCAGGACGTTTTGGAGAAAGGCCAAGTCAAGACTACCCGCAACCGGCGTGCGTGTATGAAAACAATTATGAAAGTTGAAGAAGCGAAAGGAGTATGCCAAGATCGTAGCAAGTGGAAAGATGTTGTCTCTGCCTACCCCAATGGGAAAAAGGTGTTTTGTATGTATGTTTGGATGTCAGTTATTTTGAATCTTATTTCAGTGGCTTTAGATTTTTTTTATACCTACCACTTAGGTGGCAGACAAGCACACGGCCCACACTGATGGAAAGCGGTTACCGTGGCCTATGGCTTATTGTTATCAGGTTTAAAGTCTTATGTCAAACGATATTTTGTAGAGCGAATGAAAAAGTTAAATGAATTCTTTTCATTTGATTTTAGACTTAACTGTATAACGGTAAAGTCTACAATTATTATAGCATTAGCATAGAGTGTTAGTGGTATTACAGTGGGTTTTCTTTCGCAGAATCGAGGTCCTGGACCCATTCTAGATGCTCGAAATTTTCCGATATATTCTACGGCTTAAGGCGCCGGTGGAGCCATCTACCGTAATTCGTTTAAACTACGGAATGATGCCAGAGTAGCTGGGCTTGCCGCGGCACGTCACTAGATGTCGCGGCGCTCCCTGCCATGCCATGCCGTACCGACAGTGGGCGCCGGCCCTAAATTCGATCTATCAAATGACACTTAAGATAACAATGTTAATTATAATGGCCGCAGCTACGCAGAAAGGGTTTTAAGGTCGCTTTGGTTGAAGGGCGGGGTGCGAGGGCACGCTAATTAACTAAATTTAGAAAAAGAATTATAGACCCATGAAGACCAGCCTATGAAGGTTATCCTCAAATATCTTTAAATCTAAATTGACTCAGCAAGTCAGCAGGCTTAAATTTATATCTATTTGACCAATAATTTCTGACTGAACTGTGTACGTACTTATTTTTATTATTATTACGGCGGCCTGTCACCCTACACCTCACCGTCGGGGAAGTGGCGCGATGCTTGCCACACTCCCCCTTTCGGGGGGTCGAGGGGGCCATCTTAAAACCGTAGATGGCCCGGGGTTAGCTGGGGTGCGAGGGATATGCCCATTGGGTAGCATTACACCCCGGTAATTAAGGCCCGAGACGGCGTGCGGTTTTAGTCGGTTCGATCCCGACATAACCACCCCCGATGGCCGACGGGGGTGGTATCCATAGGGATTTCCGCACGATAAAAAAAGGGGCGTCACACTCCCGTTGCGGATCCTGTAAAAACCTTCGGTACCCTGTAAACCTTTGTACACGTCTATACGTCACAGTAACCGCTTCCCATCAGGTGGGTCGTGTGCTTGTCTGTCATCAAGTGATATAAAAAAAGGAGTTTCAGTGTTTTCTATTAAATAAAAAAAAATGTGCAATGTTAACATTTAATAATACGTATCACAAATGTGTTTATTAAATTATTAATAATAATAAGTTAATTATTGGAATATAATATTACATTTGAAGTCCTATAGCAGCATTTTTTAATGTATCGGTCACGTCAATATGACTTCATCTCACCTGATGGTAAGCTAAAGGTAAAGTCTCAGGAAGGGGGTCCCCATTACATACACCGACAGTGACATAATGGTGGCCCTCAACTTGACGGCCTCATGAAAGAAGAGGTGATTGTCGTCGCAGCACTGCGTGACAAAGCGCAGATATTGGTTTAGACTACGCCAATACCTACTGGTCTTTGGTCCTACTCCACTGGAGTTTGACAGTTAATAGGAATATCGATCTTAAGCTATCCATGCCCTTCATCCATATTCGTAACTGAAATCTCGTAGCCAGCTACAAGAAAATAATTATTTTTCATGGTTTGGTAACTAGTTATGAGAGGAGAATTATTATTCTACTTTGGTAACTAAACTCACCTAAGCAGTGTTACAAGAGCAGATTTTTCTATCGCTGTTTGGTAACTAGTTGCGAGACAAGAATTATTATTATAAATTTTTGTTAGTTACGAACGTAGAAATTAGTAAATAGGTAAGTTTGGTTACCAAAGCAGAATAATAATTTCTTCTCTCATAACTAGTTACCGAACCGCGAAAAATAATTATTTTCTAGTAACTGGTTACGAGATTTCAGTTACGAATATGGATGAAGGGTATCCATGCACTTATACGGCTGACTGTACATTACACAGTAAACCCACTACATTTTATCATAAATCTAAGTACTTATACAGTTATATTATTGCAACCATACACATCACAAATGCATTAAATAATTTAACACTATTAAACGAGAAAATTCTTGTATAAATATTTAGTACAGTCAACAAAAAAGTAGCTTAACAAATTCCAACTTATTTATGAACTTAGCTGTACCTTTTAAACTTGAAACACTTACCTACATCAATTACTTAATAATAATGTATTCCAATTTTAAAAGGGATTGTAGGTAAATAATAATAAATAGTGATGTGGGGAAATAAATATTAGTGTTACTACTTTTTTCACTGACTGTAGCCGAGCAAAAAATATATTTAAATAACAATTATTTGCCTATATTTTTCCGAAAATATTACACTTTTCAGACGCTATTTCATTATACAACGCCATCTAGCGAATGATCAAGGTACTTGCATTGTTGGTGTACTGGTACTTCCAAACTCTACGAGATGGCGTGGAAAACAAGAAAAATAACAAGCTCTAACATCTTAACATCTTAAACTACGAAATAAATAAGATCACATTATACATTTTATTCTCATAAGATAAATTGACTACCCCTCACTCTCTTAAAAGGTTTTTACAGGCTCGGCAGCGCGAGTGTGACGCCCCTGGTGTTGCACGCGTCCATAAGCCACGGGGACCGCTTCCCATCAGGTGGGCCGTGTGCTCGTCTGCCACCTAAGCGGTATAAAAAAAAACTCTCGGAGCGGGCTTTCCTTTCGAGTTTGGGGGTAGCCGAAGACATTGTACCAGCAACTGGAAGCCCATAAGAATTAGAGTATTATCTACCAATGGTGAGAGAACTCTTCGAGTAATTTCCAATGCAATGATGATGAATATTATTATCATTATCTGGTACAAAGGATGACCATCGCTATACAGCGATGCGGCTAGCGTTATGGTCACCTTTGAAATTTAACCTGACCTAAATAATAAACCCATGATGGGTTTCTTAATTATCTATTGTGATATAAAATCATAATACCATCGGAATGTAATATTCTCCTAGTTTTTAGTAGCCGCAGATCTAGTAGTCGTAGGCCTAGTAATAGTCGTCGTGGCTTGATCAAGTAAGGCCAGTTGGTGACCTAGGCGTTCCTCCCGGGCGCGCCTGGCCTGTCCTAGTGCTCGCTTTTCGGCGAATTTGGCTACAAATGTCTCTACAGGCATGTTACCTGAAAAAATAAAAGAGGGTTAAGTCTAGCAGAATGGATAAGGACGCGGCCTCTACTTAGAGGTAGCCGGCCAGACAGTAGTAATGTGAATTTTACTTTCTGGAATTTATATGTGCTAATCACATGATTTACCATCTGCTGACGGTGAAGGAATAACATCGTGAGGAAACCCACATGTCCTAGAAGAAGTTCTAAGGACATGTCCGATCTACCAACCCGCATTAGGCCAGCGTGTGTGAATTAAGGTCTAATCTTCTCAGCTCTCTCGTTAGAGGAGAGGAGACCCGTGCCCAGCAGTGGGACATTAATGGGTTGCTATTTTAAGTCTAGACAACAATAGCTTTTAGAATTGAAATGGGATCACACGGGAAGCCAGCTATCAAATAAAAAATCATCAAAATCGGTTCACCCAGTCAAAAGTATTGAGGTAAATAAAAAAAAAATACAGTTGAATTTAGAGAACCGCCTCTTTTTTTGAAGTCGGTTAAAAACACATCCAAATGGTTTAACTACTAACCGCTTGTCAACCAGGTACACGGCTCACTTCATGGGACAGCGGTCACTATGGCCAACTATACACATGTGCAACACCTAAGGCGTCACACTCTTGTTGCTGACCGACCTTATAAAATTTCACTTACCAGTAAGAAACTCTTCAGCAATAAGCTCGGACTCCTCATCTGCCTTCATCGCAGCCTCCTTCAAGTAATCCCTGATCCTATACGGATCATACATTGCGGACAGTTTCTGGTGTTTACGATTCATTTCCTGGAAATTCATTTTCATTTGTACGATAGTGGATATTCGTTCCACTACTTCTGACTTGAGATCGTCGAGCATTTGTTGCTTGGCTATGTTCTCTTGAGCTATTTGCTCGATGCTGTTCATCAATTCTTCAGTTTCAAGATCTAATTCCACTATTTGAGGGTTGATTTCTATTATTTTGTCCTGTAATTTTATGAAAATCATACTTAATTATGAACACAAAAGTTTGTATGCATGTATAACACGTGTGCTATAAGTTGAGACTTGGGCTCTTCGCCCACTTCCCCCTGCACTGCCCCTCAGTCACCCGTGAAGTACTGTTCGCAAAAAAATAGGTAGACAGGTAGGTAACTTCTCGGGCGAAAGCTTCTTTACGATATTTTTTTGTGCGCTGTACAAACACGTGCCGGTGAAGTCTAGCGGTCAGGTCTCAACTTATAGCGCACGTTGTAGTATTGACAAAAATATATTCTCATAGAAATGGTTAAACAGATCTGAATGAACTATGGTAAAGGGATAGGTCATAGTCTGAAATAACACAGGCCTTTTTTCATCCCTGGAATGGGATCCAGCGGGAAGAGGTGGTCGGAATCGCATGCAACTGCTAGTAATATATAAATCACAACATGATATTGGCACTCTACCACAGTGATAATTACTAATCTTATTTTGCTACTTGTTTTTTCTTTTTTTTTTTTGTGTTCTTATCTGCAATCAGTAACTAACTATAAGCAGGTTTTTTGCGTGCGATTTGGCTAATCGCATGCTACAACTTTTGAGAATGACATTTGGTACAGTTTTTATAATATACAATAGATCAGGAGTACAGTGCTGTATTTGTTACAGGTAGTTGAGACCCCAAAAAAGGTTTGAAAACATGTTTTAACCATAGAATTTTAATGTCGCCGGGGGTTATGGGTTTTCATCGATTCAATCTGACATAACTGCCCAACTGGCCACTGAGGTAGTATCTGTGGGGATTTCTACATGAAAAAAATAAAAAGGCGGTTTTGGATGGTCCCATGACAGTTGCTGTTGCTTTATAGAAAATATCAAAGCTTGGGTATTTCATAGTTACACTTAAAATCAACATAACATAACATAAACTCACGCCTTTATCCCCGAAGGGGTAGGCAGAAGTGCTAGCACCCACATTTCGCCAGTTTATGTTTAGGTCCCAATGTAATAGGTGGCGAGCCTATTGCCATTAACTGGGCACTTATAAACCTGCGATAAATATACACATAACTTTTTGAAAAGCATCGAAAAGTCATTGGTGTGTGCCATGGTAACCTGGGATCGAACCCGAGACCTCGTCTTAGCAGTCCATTACCCATACCACTAGGCACCCGTGGTGACTTAAAATCAAATCCAACTGAAATAGGAAAAAGCTTGGAAGATAAGCCCTTACCTGTAAATCAGTATTTTCCAATATATCCTGCAACTCTTCAATACTCCAATCATTCAACTCCGGAAACATCTGCGGCTGACTGACTTGTGATTGTGGACTTGTATCATTAGATTTTACAGGTTCTTCAGTACTAACAAACTTCGGCATTGATTTCTGAACCTCCCTTATTATAGCTTGGACTACACGACCTAAATCTGAGTGCAAAGTGTAATTTACCAATCCCGGAGCCCCTACAACTTGATTCGAATTTTCTCCGACCCAAGGATGGGGTATAGCTGGATTTATGTATATGGAAGGCTTTTCATTAGGGAAATCAGGTCCTAATATCACTGTAAGACTCATATTTTTGCCTTCAGCTAAGAATTCTACTCGATATTCGGAGTTTTCAGCCACCTCTGTAACATGATCGTTGAATATTTTCAATGTGTCGATTTGGCGCTTTCTCAAGTCTTGCTCGTTATAATACTGTCGAGGTAACATCTTTGTCTCTATAAAAAACTGAAAAAAAAAATCACTTTTCTTTTTAATTTCTTTCATTCATTATTCGTCACCCGTTTTTTTTCGTATATATCCAATGATTTTATTTCAATGAAACTGTAAATAATGTATTATATTACCTAGATCCTTGTTTCCCAAAAAAAAGGATATTTGTAAATTGTTATCCTTTGTCAAAATATCAATCAATAATATTATTTTCAACAACAGAAGGAAAAATCGTACAATTATGGTTCAATGACAGAATTGACACTGTATTTGACATTTTGACTTTGACAACTTGACAAGTACCCGATATGGCATTATTGAGGACTCTGGCCTTTTGGGTTTCGCCTAAGTTATCAAACAAAAATCATTTTATTTGTTTATCTACAAAAATTCTATTATTAGACACTGATCTGTATTATCTAGTGATTATAGAATTTCAAAATACGTTAGGTATATAAAAAATATAATCTAAATTATTTATTGTGCAAAGTGACATCTATCGACAGTCAAAAGTATCAAAACTACTATTTTCTAATTTAAGATTGGAGCCATAATAGGAAGGAACAAGAACATTAGAAATTTCCTTGTTTGGTTGTAATATCCTTGGGAAGGAATCAAAATTAAATATTGCTATGAGAATTATGTAAGGTGCTTTTTCAACTTGGGCTGAATTTCGATTCGACAGTGATAAATCCGTTCAACCAAATTGAATTTTGCTCAAACCCACGAACCACTTCAGCTATATTATGTTCATTATTCGGAGTGAGCAGATGACCTATGCGCCTATGCCTGAGTCTGTTGCACACGTCCATTAAGGCCACGGTGACCGCTTTCCATGAGGTGGGCCGTGTGCTTGTCCGCCACCTAAGTAGTATAAAAAAAGTGAACCGGTTACATCTAGGCAAGCGTTTCACCGTCGACCCCATCATTACTTACCAACAGGTGAGAGGAGAAACGTAGGCCTATCGACTACTTATATAATATTATTTTTCAAGTAAGTACAAGGTACCTATTGCTATTTCCTCGCACTCCGGCTATATGTCGTTGACTGTACCTAATTACAAACGTTTAAATTTCAAAATAGATGTTTCATGTGAAATTAGTGTAATTTCGTAAATTACTAAGATACCTATACACGTTTCGCAGTAAACGTGATGAGAAATGATTTAGCATAATATCACCAGTAATCTTACAAATTATGGATTTCAAATTATGTTATCATTTTTAGGGTACCGTGCCCAAAGGATAAAAACGGAACCCAATTCTAAGATAGTAAAAAAATGAAGGCCTACAGCAATGGGAAAAGGCGTGATTTGTATGTATGTACCTCTATGAATGACAAAAATCTAAATACAAAAAATAACTTGAGGTTGACGGTCTAAAATAAAAAAATAACTTGAGCTCGACGGTCGCCAGCATTTAAGAAAATTACTTATCGATAAACTATTTAAAAAATATAAGGGTCCCATTACATCACATTACTTCTTCTTCTTCTTCAACCTAGCGTTAATCCCAGTCGTATCCAAAGCTTTCACCTCGGAGTCTGGGGTCCGTTTTACCAGTCTTAACTGCGGATTTGGCTGGACCTCGATATTTTACAACACATTACATACACCGATAATGCTACAATTGTGGCCCTCAGCTTGACGGCCTTATCAAAATGCTTTTTCATGCCCTGCTCAAAGGACCCGGGACTGTAGAGTGTGACCACGACTTTATCGCGAACAATTTGTCACTTGCTACAAATAAAAAACAATAAAACAAAATGTGATGTTCAAATTGCTGAATTATCTTACCTCATTACAGAATATTTTTTTATGATTCCAAATTATCATAATCTATCTATACTATTATAATATTGTAAAGTACCTGTGTCTGGTCTGTACATTGAAGATATTTAAAAAAGAAACTTATGAACGATTCTCTACCTAACCAAAAAAAAATTATCTATATAGGACACGTTAAAATGACTTCACCTCGCCTGATGGTAAGCTAAAGGTAAAGTCTCAGGACCGGGGGTCACCAATACATACACCAGTATTGCTACAGTAGCGGCCCTCAGCTTGACGGCCTCATCAAATGCTTTTTCACGTCCCGCTTAAAGGAGCCGGGACTATAGGAGGAAGGAAACACATGCGCTGGTAAAGAATTCCAAGTCTTTATGGTGCGGCAAATTATAAGAGGCACCGAACCGCTTGGTTCTTGATGAAATTGATTGCACTGTGTGAGGGTGATACCTCAGTCTGGCACGTGTAGTTCTGTATAGAAAAGGCGATGGCTGCAAAAAAAATTGGTTGCCTGTAAAGTCGGTATACGGGCGAAAGTTTTACGTGACAACGACTTTGAGTGGTAAAATAATTTTTATGTCTGTCTCTCTCGCTCTTAGGCGGGCTAACCATGCCCGAGTGGAAGGGACGCGTGCCTCTCACTCGCTCTCATTGTGAGCGCATAACGTGAGCGGAGCGTAACGCAGTTTCTTGAAGTGTCACCCGGCAAACCAATTTATAAGACGTTGTCACATCAAAACTACTGAACGTATTCTGATGCGGTTTTTTTGTTTGAAAGGTCTTGTTCAGCCCTAAAAACTTCAGCTCAGCTCAGCTTCAGGTCAGCTGGGGTACGAGGGATATGCCTATTGGGTAACCTTACACCCCGGTAATTAAGACCCGAGGCGGCGTGTGGTCTTAGTCGGTTCGATTCCGACATAACCACCCCCGATGGCCGACGGGGGTGGTATTCATGGGGGAATCCCCGTCGGCCACTTTTATAGGCATATAGACAAAGAAAACATAATGCTCATAAAAGTGCCCGGTTAATGGCAATAGGCTCGCCACCTATTACATTGGGACCTAAACGTAAACTGGCGAAATGTGGGTGCTAGCACCTCTGTTTACCCCTTCGGGGATATAGGCGTGAGTTTTATGTTATGTTATGTTAAAAAAAACAGGTAGTAAAACCAGAGATATAGTCAAAAAGCCCGAAAACTGAACGTCCAAGCAGGCGGAGCCGCGGTCATAGACAAGTTGGCATATATATCGTCTATGATGTTGAAAAATTATTATAATAATAGCTACAAAAATTATTCCTTTCAACAGTCACTTGTGGGTGGTTTTCACCGATGACAAAATATCTGTAATCACAAGCTCATTAACAATGGTGGATGATGATCAACATCCTTAACAAACATCTCGTGTGTCGTAATGTTGGGTGGAAGCTGCTCAGTGATGGAGATAATGATCGTGACGAAAATTTTTTGGTGGATTTAATGACTGGATTTATTGCTAAAGACTTAGGACATTAGCCTAGCGGTATGGACTGCTGGGACGAGGTCTCGGGTTCGATCCCAGGTTCACCATGGCACACACCAATGACTTTTAGAAGTTATGTGTGTATTTATTGTTTATTAGTGCCTCGGAGAGCACGTTAAGCCGTCGGTCCCGGTAGCTATACAAACATCTATGGCAGTCGTTACGGGTAGTTGGAGCCCACAAAAGTCAAGTTGAGGGCCATCATTATGTCACTGTCGGTGTTCATAATGGGGACCCCTTCTGACACTTTACCTTTAGCTTACCATCAGGCGAGGTGAAGCCATATTGACGTGACAGGTACATAAAATAAGGGTAGAATGTCGTAGAAAAAATCTTGCTCTAAAATAACTTAACATAAATAACTTAATCTTAGTCTTCTCGTGACCATGGCCGCTAAAAATAGCCATACTATGTAAATAATAACAAAAAAACACAGAATAAGTCGAGTTGTAGCGTTAACAATAGTTTTAATTCAATTTACAATTCAATTCATTGATAAAATCATAATTAAATAACAACATTACTCAAAACAACAATATAATTACGCCCACCCATCCATTTCCAAACCTCGCGTTACGCGCTCAACGCTGACCGCAAAACCTCCTTACACCGTATCATCCGAACCGCGACCTTGATAAATCTGTAATACCAATAGACAATAATTACTTGTCGACGACGTTCGGTCAGCGAGCTGTCGTACGGTCATACCCCCACTTTCTATAATATAGAGGGGACAGGACAGACAGACGACAGTATCGCTACATTCGCGCCCCGCCATCTTTCATATACAACCGTATTGCCGCCACAAACTTACGTGTGTCTCAAAAACAAGTAAATAAAAATAAAACAAAAAAAAAAATCGCACTCGACTACGCGGCTTCGATAAAATTCCAATTTTAAATTTAAAATTCGAATTTTATTTTTTTTTGTCATTTTTTTTTTCAATTTGTTTTTATTTGTTTTTAATTATAAAATAGGCCGCATAGACCTGTGGGATAAAAATTATCGAGACAACCTCAAAAATCGTGCTCTTTGCATAATAAAAATCGTTGTGCCGTCGGCAATTTTTATGTAATCCAATGTAATAAGTTACATAAGTATCATTTTGGCCTCATATTTTGGCGGTTACGATAGTCAACGGTATGCCATGGAGACCGACGCGCTTTCCAACTAAAAACACTGTGTCCCAAATTTTTAATTAAACAGTTTAGTGTAGTGACAAAGTGTTGTGTTTAAAAATTGTTTTTGCAAGTAAGTTATTTTTTTGTTTATACTTTTTTTGTTGTGAAAGTAGTATGGATACGTGCCTTTTATGTATGTGTTGTATGGCTGACTCTAAGTTAATGTGTTGCCCAATTCGTGTGTTAGATAATGCATTGCGATACTATAGCCTACTTTTTTAAATATCAGTCTTGTTGAATTAGAAGTTAAATGTATTATTTTGTAATATTATTATCTAGTATGGCAATAAATTTCGTGTCTACATTAGCATTTAAAAACATTAATATTATAATTTTATATTCTTAACTAGCTGTACGAATTCGTTCACATGGTTTTAGATTTATAAGATTTCAAATAAATTCATAACTCACGCACATGATAGCAACCCATTTATGTCCCACTGCTGGGCACGGGTCTCCTCTCCTCTAACAAGAGAGCTGAGAGGGTTTACACCTTAATCCACACACGCTGGCCTAATGCGGGTTGGTGGATCGGACATGTCCTTAGAATTTCTTGTAGAACATGTGGGTTTGCTCACGATGTTTTTCCTTCACCGTCAGCAGATGGTAAATCATGTGATTAGCACATATAAATTCCACAAAGTGAAATTCACATTGGTACTGTCCGCTGTCCGGTCGGATTCGAACTCGATACCTTTGAGTAGAGGCCGCGTTCTTATCCATTCAGCTACCATCGCATTACCTGGCTCTCTCACGCACATGGCGTCATAAAATTCCTCCGCATCATCACTGACTGGTAATGTGCCCAGAAGGCTGGCAGTATTGCCACGCTGAATGACAATGCTGATTATTTGTGCAAGATAGGTCCAGCCTTCTGGTCATTAAAGAAAATAATATTTACATAGTAAATAATGATAGTTACGACCCTTTTTTTTTCCGTGCGGAAATCCTCATGGATACCCACCCCGCGGTTAGCGGGGCAGGTTATGTCGGACTCTTACCGACTAAAACCGCACGCCGTCTAGGGTCTTCTGACGCCAGGGTGTAAGGTGGCCCAAAGAGCATTTCCCTCGTATGTGAAACCTTAGTGTTGCACACGTTCATAGGCCACGGTGACCGTTTCCCATCAGGTGGGCCGTGTACTTGTCTGCCGCCTAAGTGGTATAAAAAAAGTTAGTTAAACATTACAAAAAAAACATGCTTTAATAGAAAACCGAACGTGTTTTGTCAGATAATCATTGATGTAAGCTCCCCACGCTTTTTAACAATAAAGTACTTAAATTGTTTTGTTATTTACTCTAAGTATTTTAAATCCATTAACCCATAATACAAGCTAGTTAAACTATGCTTACTTTGGGTCTAGGGAGCGCTGTGTAGAATGTCGTAGAATATTTATTTATTTTAACCGACTTCGAAAAAGGAGAAGGTTCTCAATTCAGGTGTTTATTTTTTAAATATATATTTGCTTGTGCAGGCATAATTCTGTCATATTGTTTTGCATTTTTTTTGGTTTGTCTGTCAACATTTATTCCGTAATGATTGATTGATTTATATCAACCCATTTATGTCCCACTGCTGGGCACGGGTCTCCTCTCCTCTAACGAGAGAGCTGTTTAGTTAGACCTTAATCCACACACGCTGGCCTAATGCGGGTTGGTGGATCCGACATGTCCGTCGTTTATGTACCGATATGTTTTTGAAGTCCGTTTCATTTTTTTTTATCAAATACCTAGTACTTATTATTTTTAAGCTTCCTTTGCATGTTTTTTCTTCATTATTAGTTTTGTTAAATATCGACATCCTGGCGGTGAAGCGTTCGCTTGTTAAGTCAACAGTCATGGGTTCAATTTCCGCTCGGTACAAATATTTTTTAAACATGAACATAATTATATATGCTTGCGACTCCATCTGTCGGAGTATTATCGTTTTTCGGTTATATATTTTTTTATATCGGTCATGTCAATGTGACTTCACCTCGTCTGATGGTAAGCTGAAGTTAAAGTCTCAGGTAGGTCTCTTCTCCTTATCTCTATCTCTACTCCATCTTCATCACTATAGTCGAAATAGACGGAATGTACCACCACTACGCCACAGAGATCGTCTAGATACCTGTATATATTAACACTGTATACCATCTAGGGTATTGGCAGAGTACCAAGTATTTCTTATATTCAGCCTTGTACTGTAGGCTGTAATAATATTTCTGTTGAATAGTTTGTCAATAGCGCGTTGATGTCTTTTGTATGGAGAGCACGCGCGGAATAATATATTAATTCATTATTGTGGAATACGGTGTAATAGACCAACCTATAAGGTGCTAAATGTATTTATGTTGGTGTATGTTTATCAATTGACTTCAAATATTATATATAATAATGTAATTAATAGCAAAAAAAGTGATTGAAGTCACAGACTCTTACAATTTTTTTTTATTGGTAATAGGCTCGCGTTTGACCACGATCTCACCTGTTGGTAAGTGATGATGTGGTCGATGGTGGAGCATGCTTGCCTAGAAGTAACCTATTCACTCTAGACTTGAAGACTCCCAGGTTGTAGCTTTCTGGAAGTACAGACTCAGGCAGGGCATTCCACTCTTTAGCAGTACGCACAATGAACGTACTGCCAAAACGTTTCGTGCGTCTGAGTGGGATATCCACCATGTACTGGGAGCGCGTTGCCGTACGTCTGGTCATTCGGTGATACAAGGTAGATCTTAAAACTACAAAGGGGGCCAAAAGGATTTTCGGTGCCCAGAAGCGATAGTTTTGCTTGTTCACGTACCCGCTGAGGTGGAAATGAGTCTCATCGCTCATTTGGAGGAGGTAGGACACGACGGTATCTCCCGTCTGAAATGAGCTGTCCGACTGGGGTAGTACCTCCGCCTTATAGATCACCGCCCCATAATAACCATCATGTTTTGTTCCCGGCGGTAAGTAGGGTAGCCAGAGCTCACTGTACCCGTCCTGCCTCCACCTCTTACTAACCTCTCCACCCCGTCCTAGCCCTCCCCCTTCCCTTCAGGGTAGGTAGCGCGTGTGTGACACTCTTAGTGTTGCACATGTCCATAGGCCCTGGTGACCGCTTCCCATCAGGTGGGCCGTGTGCTAGTCTGCCACCTACGTAGTATTAAAAAAAAATTATGATATTGGTCGAAAACTCGTCAACTTAAATAGACACGATTATGCCGCGTTCTTGGGGGATGTGTCGCTCCATGGCTTGTACACTTGTATTCTATATCTGTCTATACTATATTCATTTGGCCGTGAGACAAAACATAAACAAAGAAAACAGTAGCTGTCAAACTTTCTTAGCCGACTTTTCTATTTGTATAAATGTATAACCCGGCTAACTACGGAAACTATTAATTCTACTTTCATTACTTAAAATGACTGTTCACCTCCATGTAGTAGTATTAAAATGCGTTCATAGTAGCCTAAAAATGTAGTGATTCACAACATTTTTAGGTCTTTTATAGGGCAATTATTATGAGTATTGAAATGTGATTAAAAAGTATGAAAAGTGTATTCGTTTCATTATGACAACTAAAAGAGCCTTTTTACGGTTTGTTTACATTTGTCTCACGGCCAAATGAATTCAGTATAGTTCACAAATTCAAAACAGATTTGACAATTGGCCACCATTTGCAAAAATAAGAGCATCTTTCAATAGTGTGATTTCTTTAAGCCAACCTTGCATTTGCAGTAAGGTACAATCTAGTGGTAACCGATTTTAAAAGGAGGTTCACAGTTTGATCTGTATGTTTGTATGTATATTTATCCACGATTATCTCGTGTTTTCTTGGATCGATTTTGATGTGGTTGTCAGAAAAGTATTTTTTACGTTTAGAAGAAGGCTTCAGTATGCTTTACGGATTAAAATAAGTATATCTATGTATTTATAAAAAAACCAAGTGTATATTGTAATAGGTAAATAACAGGTTTTGAATGTACGCTATGAGTATAGTACATACATGTTATAACAAAAAAACATTTTTTTATCTATCTGTCTGTCTGTTTCAGTCAGTCTGTCTGTCTTTCTGTCTCTAAAATCTCTGCAACGGTTAAATCGATTTTGACGTTACTCCACTGCCACATAGATAATCATTATTAGGCGTAGCATAGGCAACTTTTATTAAAAAAAAAAGGTTTAGCACAAACTTAATTTCAAATCTAATCCACGTAAAGTCACAGGCATAACTAATAATTATTATAAGTAAAGATATAATGTATATAATTTTTCGTCCCAGTGAACTGTGTAGCATCGGTCACGTGTCGTAAGAGCACGTGTGTCCACGCATAGCTGCGCACACGTTACTACACCCAGAGGCGTATGCGCAACTATGCGTGTAATACAAATAACTATATTTCTAGGATTCCATATCTAACTCAAAAGGAAAATAAACAAAAATAGAACCGAGTTTATTTTTGTTTTTATTTTATTTTATACATAAATAAATATTCTACGACATTCTACACAGCGCTTATTAGGCCCAAAGTAAGTATAGTTTAACTAGCTTGTGTTATGGGTTCTAGAATGCTGATAAACATACTTATATACTTTTTTTTTGTAAATACATATCTACTTATTATACATAGAAACACCCAATGCAAATAGACATATTCATGCATACCAATGCATACAAATATTTAAATTTTAAATTTAAAAGTTTGATTAGGAAAGATTTGGTTTTCGAATGAATAAAAAAAGGGCATCTACAGTTCCATACAACTGTCTACCAACTATAAAAAAAAAACAATTACGCTTTAACAACTCGCTAAGACATTGCCAAACATCTGATCCGCTGTTCAAATGAGTCTCGGTTGTTACAACCTGAGTATAATGAGGCAAGTTACGCCCTGAATAATGTGAAGTAATAACTGTGTGTAGTTAGATAATAACATAAATTGTGACCTTAATGTTAAAACCGCGGAATAAACACAACATTCCGACCCTTGTTTCAAGATATTGAGTGTTTTGAAGGTCATCCGACAAAACTATTCTTTTTAACACTTACCTAGGTGGCAGACAAACACACAGCCCTAAGGGGAAGCGGTCACTGTGGCCTGTGGACGTGTGCAACGCTATGTGTGTTACACTCCCGAGGGGGCCATCTCGAATCCGGAGATAGCCCGGGTCAAGCCGGGGTGCGAGGGAAATGCTCTATGGGCCACCTTACACCTTGGCGTCCGAAGACCCTAGATAGACGGCGTGCGGTATTAGTCGGTAAGAGTCTGACATAATCTGCCCCACCCACTTAGGTGGTATCCATGAGAATTTCAGCACGAAAAAAAAAGGGTCGTTACACTATCGCTGAAGGGGGAGGTTGGGGGGGATTGGAGAAGGGTTTTGAGGTAGTTTCTGTGCTGAGAACGCAGGAGAGTTTGGTCTCCCCACTGACAGCACAGAATTCCTCTAGAGAGCTCTGTCTACCCTACTTAGGTACCGCCGGGAACACAATATGATGGTTCAATGAAATTTTAAAGCAATTGTATGTTAACCATTCCTATAAGATTTTTTGATCGGAAAAGTGATCATCCAGGACGGGACTTGAACCCGTGACCAGTCCCTTACAGGGGGAAAGCTCTAACCAACTGAGCTACCTGGATCCATTCTAGATGCTCGAATTTTTCCGATATATTCTACGGCTTAGGGCGCCGGTGGGTGCCGGTTTTTTCGCCTCGGCCTGCTTCTGCTAGGGTGTGTGCTCATGGACTTACGGCTTAACAAAGCACGAAGGGCTCTCAATGTTCTTGACACCCATCCTAAGACTGATCTAGCTAGTATTGCTTAACCTTGCAATGTGTTACCACTTAACCACCGAAGATATAATGAAACTAATTAATTTCTAGGCGACTGTAGACTTCTATCGCAATAGTTTAAATCCTAGAGATCTGTTGATCAATTTCTTAGTGACGGAAGGCCGTAGACTTTCTGATTTCATCATTTGTATAATCTTGAGTTTTTTACACACTATTGTCTGCAGTTTTTTGATCGAAGGTAATGTATATCTACACTAATAAACACTAATATTATAAAGAAGCAAGATTTGTACCTATTTTTGTATGTTTGTATGTTTGTAATGAATAGGCTCAAAAAGTACTGGGCCGATTTAAAAAATTTTTTCACCAATAGAATGCTACATTCTTCCAATTTGACATAGGCTACATTTCATTTTGAAAAAAATTAGGGATCCTTGGTAAAATTTGAACAATGTAACCGAAGGTGTAGAAAAATGAAAAATAAATAATTGTCTACCCCGTGCGAAGCCGGGACGGGCTGCTAGTATATAATATAAAAGAAAGACGTCGTGTTATGTTCTGAAAAGCGGGGCGTGAAAAAGCATTTGATGAGGCCGTCAAACTGAGGATCACCATTGCAGCCCTATCGATGTATGTAGTGGTGACTCCCGGTCTTGAGACTTTACCTTTAGCTTACCGTCAGGCGAGGTAAAGTCATGTTCATGTGTCTAACATAATAAAAAATCTGTAGTCTGTAAAAAAATCTAGCCGGTCGAGATCAAAACTGGTGGTGAAACGAGCTGGAGCTCTACGCGGTACACCCGGGTAACAAAGGCGCTACCACCTGTGGCAAATGCTGGTTGAGGCGGGAGTGGCCCTCTAGAGGGCTGTTCAAAGGCTCTTCACGTGTCCTTCTGACTAGCAGAAGGCACAGTGGGAAGCAGGCGTACGGTTTTACGCGGACTAAGTGCCGAATGACAAATTGCTGTCACGATCATGTGAGATAGCTAGTAACTATTGAACCCAGGACCTCTTGGTCAAGAGTTTTTTCATACTATTTTTTATACCCATCAGTCATGAAAATAATTGTGAAAGTTGAAGAAGCGAGAGGAGTATGCCAAGATCGTAGCAAGTGGAAAGATGTTGTCTCTACCTACCCCAATGAGAAAAGGCTTGATTTGTATGTGTTACGGCTAATACCCGAAGTGCGGCTGCACCTAGTTTTAGCCGGTTAGAACTAGGTGTAGCCACTTACTCTTGGTTAAACCTAGTATACCCAAAGTGCGGCTGCACCTAGTTTTAGCCGGTTAGAACTAGGTGTAGCCACTTACTCTTGGTTAAACCTAGTATACCCGAAGTGCGGCTGCACCTAGTTTTAGCCGGTTAGAACTAGGTGTAGCCACTTACCCTAACCTAACCTAACCTAACCGGCTACAACTAGATGCAGCCGCACTTCGAGTATTAGCCGTAACATATGTATGTATCTATGTATGTATGTATGTATCAGTCAGAGTATTTCCTCTCAATTTTAAATTCTATGTTTACCCTATAATAATAAACAAAATCTCTTATGAATTCACTCTTAGCAACAGCGAAGTTACCTACCGAATTCTCGCGCCGCTCAGAATCGAACCAACGACCCATTTCACTAACCTTGTATGGTGCGCACGCAACCTGCATAACATATGATCGACCACTAAATATGCGGACTTGCACAAATAATTGTATTGTTAGCATGTGTGGGGTAAATTGAGTCTGTCGTAACAAGTCGATCAATTGTGAATGGGACCGGCATTCTTGGGCCGTGAATAAATAAAAAATATTCTACGACATTCTACATAACGCTATCTAGACCCAAAGTAAGCATAGTTTAACTAGCTTGTAATATGGGTTCTACTATGGGGATAAACATACTTCAATACTTTTTTTGTACATAGAAACACCCAGATCAATGCAAAATATACGAGCACATACATGCTTACGTCTTTTTCCCTCCGGGGTAGGCAGAGACAACAGCCAGTCATTTGCTTCTGTCCTTACATACTTCACGCGCTTGCTCTACTGTTATTAAACCTTTCATGCAAGCAGGTTTCGAGTGCTTTTGACCTACCCTTTCTTCAACAACTCAATGCAAATATATAATTATTATAATACTTATAATAATTCGTCATTAAATATTATGATATAAATGTATTTATTACAAAATAAAAATATATCTAAGTATGTTTATCTGCATTCTAGAACTCATAACACAAGCTATTCAAACGCAATAGCGCTGTGTAGAATATCTAAGAATATTATGTTTATATGCTGTGAACCCAACTGTGTCTGTATACAAAGATTAGTGACACCAATACATGAATGAATTATTAAATAATCTCACTCCGCCAGGCCAATGACCATAACCTTTCGCAATAGACCATTGGGTAACTCAAGTGTGAGAAAATTTTACATTCGTACACTTTAAAAAACAACAGCTGATAAACTTTGGCGTGTGTTAATAGATACTTTTATTTTTAGATTTGATTACGTAATATTTTATGTGTTTTATGGAAATTGTATAAATTAGGTATTTTGTCTTTTTATTCCACTATGTGAAGGAAAGTAATATGCTTAGCGGTCCACTTATCTATACAAATAAATAAAATTGAAACGTCTGCTTGTAATATTACATACATACATATATGCTCACACCTTTATCCCTCCGGGGTAGGCAGAGAAACTGACCGCCATCTGCCTCTGTCCTGACATACTTCACGCGCTTCCTCTACTGTCATTAAGCCTTTCATGCAAGCCCGCCGGTTTCGAGTGCTTTTAACCTGCCCTTTTCGCAATAACTCCTTAATTTGGTCAGCGTATATGGACCTATACGAGGTCGAGAATCAGTGGCGTAACTATACCATCTGGGGCCCGTGGCAAATTCTGTGGATGGGGCCCTTTTTTTTTTTTTTTGTGCTGAAATCCTCATGGATGCCTCCCCCGCAGGCCCTATCAGTAAAAATTGTCACGTTGTACTCAGTTTGATTTTAATATTTATGTAACCAAAACCAATGTCAAAATAATTACACAAAGAATACGCAGTCAGTACCTAGAGCCCTTTTTTACATACATAGGTACATACATACATACAAATCACGCCTGTTTCCCATTGGGGTAGGCAGAGACAACATCTTTCCACTTGCTACGATCTTAGCATACCCCTTTCGCTTCTTCAACTTTCATATTTTTTTTCATACACGCACGCCGGTTGCGGGTACCTACTCTTGACCTAGGCCTTTCTCCAAAACGTCTTGGATCTGATTAAAATATGTACGCCTAGGTCGGCCTTTACCGGGTTGCCAATTCACCCTCACCTCATATAGGTATCTGTTTTGTCAATCTTCTTTCATCCATCCTCTCTACATGTCCAAACCATCTAAGTATCCCTTTCTCTATCTTGGTCACTACATCTTCAACTATACCGCAACGTTCCCTTATCACACTGTTCCTCATTCGGTCCATCAGCTTTACTCCAGCTATCCTTCTTAGACTTCTCATTTCTACAGCATTCAATCTACTTTCATGCTTCTTCTGCCACACCCAACATTCACTACCATACATACCCATACATCGATGTGGGAACGAGAACTCCTCTATGTACAGCAAGTCGTGCCTCTTTAGACATTTTCTGTTCTGACTGCTCATAAAATTATGCAGTGCGCCATTCACTTGATTACCTGCCAAAACTCTTCGCTCAGTTTTTTCCCTTTGTTTATTGTGCGGAAATGGATACCACGGAGATGGTTATGTCGGGATCGAACGCCGTCTCGAGTCTTAATTAAAGTCTTAAAGTGTACCGCAGGGGTCCGTCTTATCTCTCTTTCTTCTGCATATCAATGACATGCTGTCAGTAGGCAGCATTCATTGTTATGCAGATGATAGTACCGTGCATGGGCGTTATCTCGGTCACCCTGCGGCTAAACAGGCTGACATCGAGGAAAAAAGGCAGCTTCTTGTCACTGAGCTTGACCGGGTCCTGAATCACATTTCTCAATGGGGCTCTGAGAACCTGGTCGAGTTCAATGCCAAGAAGACGCAGGCCTATGCGCTTACAGCAAAGAAATCTCCTTTCCTTCCGCTCCCTACTCTTCGGGACACACCATTACCACTGCAGGACAATCTCGATATACTCGGCATGGATGTTCGCTGCAAGCTGAACAACAAAAACTACATCGAGAGCATCATTAAAACGGTCTCGCGTAAATCGGAGTCCTGAACAGGGTGAGGTGGTTTTTCACGCCGGAACAGCGGTGTCTTTTGTACAAGACACAAATCCGTTCCGGGGTGGAATACTGTTCTCATCTCTGGGATGGCTCTGCACAGTACTTATTAGATGCTCTCGACAGATTGCAGCGACGTGCAGTCCGCATTATTGGGAGTCCAGAAATCACGAACACCCTCGAGCCTCTACAGCTACGTAGAGATATAGCGTGTTTGGCAGTTTTTTACCGTCTCTACCATGGCGAGTGTTCCGATGAGCTCTTCCAATTAATCCCACCCTCTCCTTTCCTACACAGAACTACACGTGCCAGACTGAGGTATCACCCGCACACGGTGGAATCAATTCCATCAAGAACCAAGCGGTTCGGTGCCTCTTTTATTTGCCGCACCATAAAGGCTTGGAATTCTTTACCAGCGCATGTGTTTCCTTCCTCCTATAGTCCCGAGGCCTTTAAGCGAGGCGTGAAAAAGCATTTGATGAGGCCGTCAAGCTGAGGGCCGCCACTGTAGCAAGACCGGTGTATGTGGTGGTGGCCCCAGTCCTGAGACTTTGCATTTCGCTTACCATCAGGCGAGGTGGAGTCATTTTGACGTGTCCTATATAAAAAAAAAAATAATTACCAGGATGTAAGGTCCCCCCTGGGTGGTGCAAAATGAGCGACAATGCCGAGTCTCAGGCGGCAGTAAATAACCTGACTCAGCCTGCCTAACAAGCAGACTTGTTGGGGGTAGGAAATGACCTCCGAAACCCGTAACTCCAAGATGGAAACGGGGGCATTGGCTTCACCGCCTGTGTTAAGAGGTAGAAAGCCTCTTCAAAATTCACCCTAATCTCAAAGTGGGAAACGCGCTGAAGAGATGTATGGCTTGCAGGTAGCAAGTTCTTAGCGCCAACCTCAACGGACCCGGCTAACGTTGTTGTATTGTGCCTTCTTGAGGGAATAGGCGTCACCCTTCAAGCGACGCTATATTTTCGACCTTACTCGTGGGAATAATATGAGCGAAGAAAATAAAAATAAAAATTTAAAATTGAAAAGCACGTCAAATATGGTACAGCAAACTTTATATAGAAGCATGTTTACCAGAGAGCGAAGTAATAGCCTACCAACATTGACTCACTATGGCAATGAAATAAAAGACCGAAACCAAAGTGAAGTAATGGAGCTAAGCCCAACTCCAGCTGCCGATAATACCATGGCAAACCAAAATGATTGGCAAAATGACAGAATGCCACAAAGAAATAAGAAACGGAAGACTGAGAGCCAAATACACAGTAATAAACCTAAACTAGCCAAGAACATAACTGGAATACCTATACAAAACAGGTTTGATATCCTGCAATGCGACAATACAGAGAAAACTGTGAAAGAATACGTACCAAAGCCAGAACCGATTTTTATAACTGGAGTCATTGACATAATGGCCTTGAAAAAAACTGTCAATTCACTGGTGGATCAACAAATGTACACTCTAAAGACACTAAAATCAGGCCATGTGGTAAAACTAATGCCAAGTGATATAGCAACATATAAATTATTAAGAGAAAACTTCACTGCCAAAAATATTGCGCATTACACATACCAACTCAAATGCGAGAGATCCTACAGAGTAGTACTGAGAGGCTTGCACTCCACTGAAGATACCCAAAACATAAAGGAACAAATTGATGCACAGGGTCATGAAGTTAGACAGGTGGTGAACGTGAAGCATAGAGTCACCAAAAATCCACTACCATTATTTTATGTGGATCTTGAACCACACCCAAATAATAAGGATATTTTCAATATCAAATACCTCAACCAAATGAAGGTAACTATAGAAGCCCCACACAAAAAGAAAGAAATCATGCAGTGTAAAAGGTGTCAGAGATTTGGACACTCCAAAAATCAGTGCTGCCGACCCTTCAGATGTGTGAAATGTGGAAATGATCATCCTACCTCCACATGCAGTAAGACGCCTGAAACTGAGGCTACATGTGCAAATTGCCAAGAAAAGCACCCCGCCAGCTATAAAGGCTGCATAAAATATAAGGAGTACAGAGAAAAGATACTTAAGATAAAACCCAAGACCAAGGAGACCAACACAAATATAGAACCAGCACAGCAAAATAAAACAGTCATAAGGCAACAACCGACAATTACTCAACCTAAACAAAAAAGCTACGCAAAGATAGCAGCAATCCCCAAAACAACAAACCAAGACAACGAACTAACACATACCTTAGACACAATGTTTGAAAGACTACAACAATTCATGTCAGACATGATAGACAAAATGATGGACCGCATGCTCCAGCTTATCGCAAGTCTAGCTGTAAAGGCCTGACCAATTTGCGAATAATCATATGGAACGCCAACGGCTTGACGGAACGTCGTCAAGAACTACTTGTATTCCTGCAAATGCAAAATATAGACATAGCTCTGATATCGGAAACAAGATTCACCGAAAGGACCCACATCTCTTTTAGAAATTACAAAATGTACACAACCAACCACCCGTCAGGTAATAGCCACGGAGGGTCGGCTATAATCATAAAAGAAAATATTAAACACTACACTCTTGAGGAATTCCGCACTGACAAAAT
The DNA here is from genome assembly GCA_963576445.1 of Lithosia quadra. Lineage (NCBI taxonomy): Eukaryota > Metazoa > Arthropoda > Insecta > Lepidoptera > Erebidae > Lithosia > Lithosia quadra. The sequence continues at coordinate 2,023,387 of OY754903.1, forward strand.
ACAGGCCACATCAATTAGAATTCAATCGAAGAACAATGCTGAGACTACGATATCTGCTGTCTATTGCCCACCTCGACACAAAATAACAGAAGAAGATTTCAACTTCTACTTCTCCCGCTTGGGCTCTCGATACATATGTGGCGGGGATTGGAACGCAAAACATACTTACTGGGGCTCAAGAATAATATCTCCTAGAGGCAGACAACTATACAAAACCATCACAAAATGTCAAATGGAATGCATGTCACAGGGAAAGCCAACGCATTGGCCTACTGACCCACATAAAATCCCCGATGTAATAGACTTCTTTATTGTAAGAAATATTAGCCGTAACTATATGACCACACAATCCTATACCGATCTGTCATCAGACCACACACCGGTGAGACTAGATCTAAATTCATATATAGTGCTACGTGAGCCTTCGTCTAAGATATATAACAAACATACAAATTGGGAATTATATCAGAATATTATCACATCCGAGATAAAGCTACAAAACCCAGTGGTGACAACATGTGATATAGATAGAGAGATAGAAAATTTTAACAGGGTTATACACACTGCAGCTTGTAAATCAACTAAACCACGGAAAAGAGTAGGCCCGGAACAAAATGAATACCCTAAATCAATTAAAGACAAAATAAAGGAACGGCGTAATCTCAGAAAAATCTGGCAACATACCAGATACCCCAGAGACAAAACAGCTTTCAATAGATGCTCTGAAGAAGTTAAATGCATGACCAAGGAATTTATAAATTCAAATGTACAGTCGTATCTCTCTGGTCTGACTCCGACTGCAGATACAAACTATTCGCTCTGGAAAGCCACAAGTAAAATCAAACGGCCAAATAATCACATCCCTCCAATCAGAAACTCTAATGCTAGATGGGCAAGATCAGACTCAGAAAAAGCAGCTGTCTTTTCAGATCATCTGGGTATAGTCTTTGCGCCTTTTCCTGAGGCAATCTCGGGACAGAGCGCAATGATTAAAGAAAATTTATCGAGTGCACTTCAAATGTGCCTACCACTTAAAAACACATATCCGGCAGAGATAGTCAAAGAAGTAAGGAGTCTACAAGAGGGAAAATCACCAGGCTACGACTGCATAGATGCAACCCTTCTGAAGAAACTACCGAAAAAGGGTATTATGGCGCTCGTCAAGATATTTAACGCCTGCCTGCGCATGTCTTATTTCCCTGGACAATGGAAGACAGCTCAAATACTAATGTTTCTCAAACCTGGCAAAGTACCCCAAGATGTTTCCTCATATAGACCCATTAGCCTCCTGGCAGTAACAGGAAAACTCCTCGAAAAAGTTATATTAAACAGAATGAAAGAACACCTTGTAGATATCATACCGAGTCATCAGTTTGGCTTCAGAGAAAACCATGGCACAATCGAACAAGTGCATAGAATTGTCGATGTTATAAGTGGATCGCTTGAGAGGGGGGAGTTCTGTTCAGCAGTGTTCGTAGACATCAGCCAGGCGTTTGATAGGGTATGGCACGAGGGATTGCTTTACAAAATCAAGAAGTTGCTACCGCACTCCTTCTTTCTAATCCTAAAGTCATATCTAGACAAACGCTGCTTCGAAGTGAGAGTTGGAGATGATGTGTCAAATCTAAAAGAAATAAAGTCAGGAGTACCCCAGGGCAGCATACTTGGACCTACCCTCTATACTATCTACACATCTGATATCCCGATAATGGACGAAACCAAAGTGGCAACCTATGCTGACGACACAGCCCTATTGGCTACCCATCGTAATCCTGGTGCAGCATCAAGGCTGTTACAATTGCACTTGGATAGTCTTGAAGTATGGCTTAAAACTTGGAGGATAAAAGCTAACCAGGCCAAATCGGTACATGTAACCTTCACACTAAAAAAGGACAGCTGCCCACCAGTTATGCTGAACAAAGAAATAATTCCCCAAGCAGACCACGCAAAATACCTGGGCATGCACCTTGATCGAAGGCTGACATGGCAAAAACATATTTGGACGAAGAGAAAGCAATTGGATACCAAATTGCGCAATATGTACTGGATTATTGGAAGACATTCACAGCTTAATGCAAACAGCAAAATCACCGTTTACAAGGCCATTCTGAAGCCAATATGGACATACGGTATCCAACTGTGGGGTACAGCCAGCAACAGCAATATAGACATACTAGAGAGATTCCAAACCAAGACACTGAGAGCTATACTTAACATCCCACAATATATTGCTAATAAATATATCTACAACGATACAAAGCTCGATACTGTTCGCCAAGAAATCACTAAACATAGTGCAAAATATCAAAAGAGACTGATAAACCACAAAAACCAACTAGCCATGGAGCTCGGTGGTGACGGGAGCACCAAGTTTAAAAGGCTGAAAAGAAATGACGTCCCAAGTCTTGTAGAAAGATTTACCTGCTCAGAGCGAAGAAGCTCTATGTAACAAGGACAAAAGGATGCGTTGTGTCAACCAAACTAGTGGCTTATTGTGTAGACAGATCGCCACAATTGCAAAATAAATAAACAAGAAAAAAAAAAAAAAAAAAAAATGGATGTAAGGTTGCCTAATAGGCATATCCCTCGCACCCTAGCTGACCCTTTCTCGCGCCGAGGCGCTGCTCGCCTTCGTTGCCCGGGTGCACCACATGCCCTCATAAAAAAATATAAAATCCGGATGCCCGGGATTCCTCTTTTTTTTCCGTGCGGAAATCCTCATGGATACCCACCCCGCGGCCAGCGGGGCAGGTTATGTCGGACTCTTACCGACTAAAACTGCACGCCGTCTAGGGTCTTCTGACGCTAGGGTGTAAGGTGGCCCAAAGAGCATTTCCCTCGCACCCTGGCTTGACCCGGGCTATCTCCGGATTCGAGATGGCCCCGTCGGGTTTGGGAACTACGTGGTTCCAGTCAAGCCCCCGGAATAGGGGGGCGCTTTCGCGCGCCGCCGCCTCGGCCTGCTTCTACTAGGGTTCCACCCATCACCCCCAGGCCACCGCTCATGGAGGACGGAGTTCGTTAGACCTCCGACGCCTTCGGCGTCCGCACCCGCCGCCGTCCGGGCGAGCTCTGTGCAGCCTCTCCCAAACCTTTTCCGACGCCTCGAGCATCACTTGCTCGCAGAAGGAGGCGGCGCGCGGTCGACCACGCGTCCGCACTCGGCACCATCGCTGCGATCAGCACCGGCAGTGTGAGGACTCCCACTCCGAGGGCTGCCAGGAGGGCCTGTCTCGGCACCTTCCACGCCGGACACTCGGCCAGCGTGTGCAGCCCTGAGTCCTCGCCCGCATCGCAGTGATGGCACTCGGGCGTTGGCTCCTTCCGAATCAGACACAAGTGATCCCCGAAGCACCCCTTACCAGAGATCACCTGCGTCAGCTGATACGAGAGGCCCCCGTGAGGCCTCTCCAGCCAGTCCTCCATGACGGATCTTACCGCCGCTACAACGGCGTGCCCCGCGCTTGGTTGCCCAAATCGGTCCTTCCACTCCAAGTCGGTCCTTCCACTCCATGCCCGGGATTCCCCTAACATAGTGTTTGCTAGCTCGCCTGCGCTACCCACGGCAACGTACTGCGACAAAATATTTGTAGAAACCTATGGATGCGTTCTAAAATGAATATAAATGTGCTATTTACAGGTATTTTGGTTGACGGTTTTTGACGGTCATAAGTGAAATTACGCGTCACTGGTGGTAATATGTAGGTACAAATGTACATCTCTAAAAATGAATCAACATCTTTTTGTTGAGGTTGGTTGAAATGCTTAACCATTAACTTGAAATTGTATGGTCTTTAGTTGTCTCACTTTAGATTTTAAACAGGGCCTCGATTCTGTTAAAACAAGCTACTGTCATACTACTGACACTACAAGAAATGCCATTTAATTTTGGTCTTTATTGTTATCAGGTTAAAGTTTAAAATTACTTAAATGATATTTTGTAGAGCAAATCGAAAAGTTTAATAAACTCTTTTCATTTGATTTTAGACTTTAACTGTATAACGGTAAAGTCTACAATTGAATATTATCAGTGACATGACAGTGGTTTGCCTTTAGCACAATCTAGGCCCAGAAATTATAAATATATACTTTTCAAATAAAATAAAATACTCAGGTACAATGCAAAAAAATATTTTTTACGCTCGCGGCCTCTTGGGCCGGGGCCCCCTTGGGTCGGGGGCCCGTGGCATTTTGCCACCCCTGCCACCCTATTGTTACGCCACTGTCGAGAATATTAATATAATATTAATGCATAATAACGAAAAAGCAATTTTTAAAACTTTTGTCTGTCTTTCCGTCATTGTAAATGATTATAATCTCTGGAATGGCTGAGTCAATTTGGTTGGAACTTTTACTGGCGGACAGAAAATAATAAAGGCGTAACATAGGTACTTTAACTGTAGAAAAATATATAGGGTTCTCCACAAAAACATTTTGTATTTTGCTTGTTCTTATATATATTTTGATTTAGGGTAGGCAGTGCGTGTGTGACAAAAGCGTTGTCAGTTGCATCACATAAGTCCTCAATAGTGCAGGTGGAAGGGCACACTGGGCAAAGTTAAAGTCAAAAATCATTTTATTCCGTATACACCATTATTTGCAGTACTTACAAAACGTCGAAATCAAAAATATTTAAAACTAAATACTAAAGAGCAATACGTCATCGACTGGTATGAAGCACCGCATTCGCAGGATATGACTTGTGTGTGTGACATGCACACACTCAAACTCTTCGAACAACACTTGAATGTCAAAGTGGTCCAAGTTCATAGCATTCATTGTATAACCAGCTGATTTCTCTGTGTCGCAAGCAGATTGGTGATATTGGCCGTTGGGTGCCAAATGTTTGTGCCAATCAAGATGTTTTTTTAACATTCCATGGTACATTTTGGAACAGGGATACCTTTTTAAGACAACTTAGGTGGCAGATAAGCACACGGCCCACCTGATAGGATGCTTATTTACCACCTAAGTTGTATAAAATTAAAGGTATCACTGTTCCAAATCTCCATGCTTCACATAGCACGCTAAGCCGTAGGTCCATGGGCACACACCCTAGCAGAAGCAGGCTGAGGTGAAAAAACCGACACCCACCGGCGCCCTAAGCTTTAGAATATATCGGAAAAATTCGAGCATCTAGAATGGGTCCAGGTAGCTCAGTTGGTCAGAGCATTCCCCCTGTAAGGGACTGGTCACGGGTTTAAATCCCATCCTGGATGATCACTTTTTCCGATCAAAAAATCTTATAGGAAATAGTTAGCATACAATTGCTTTAAAATTTCATTGAACCGTCGTATTTTGTTCCCGGCGGCGGTACCTAAGTAGGGTAGCCGAAACTCACTGGAGGGATTCTGTGCAGTTTCCTGCATTCTCAGCTCAGAAACTACCTCAAACCCTTCTCCAATCCCCCCCAACCTCCCCCGGCAGCGCTAGTGTAACGCTCCTAGTGTTGCACACGTCCACAGGCCACGGTGACCGCTTCCCATAAGGGCTGTGTGTTTGTCTGCCACCTAGGTAAGTGGTAAAAAAATAGTTTTGTCGGATGACCTTCAAAACACTCAATATCTTGAAACAAGGGTCGGAATGTTGTGTTTATTCCGCGGTTTTAACATTAAGGTCACAAATTAAAAACCATAAAACTACACCAGTTACAGTGGTGGGAATGAGGATGGGATTAGTCCCGTAAAAAAGTAGGTTTAGTGGAGGTAGGACACGACGCGACGGTGTTTCCTTCCTCCTACAGTCCCGGGTAAAAGAATTTGATGAGGCCGTCAATGTGAGGGCCACCATTATGGCACTGTCGGTCTATGTAATGGGGACCCCCTTCCTGAGACTTTACCTTTAGCTTGCCATCAGGCGAGGTGAAATCATATTACCGTGACCATTATAAAAAAAATAAAAAAACGGTTTATAACAATCAAATGCACTACCGTTACGTCACAAAGGCCGCCAACCCCCACAGATGACGAGAAAGATTTATTTTTTGGACGCCAAAATGTAAATATTTATCGATTCTTCATAAGAACATCCGGACAAATATCGTATTATGAGGTATTAAGTTGTAGTTCTTAGAGTTACTTATTTATGCTGACCTAGATGACGCATCCAAGAGGCGTTTGCGCACTACATCCGCACGTACCAGAAATATGCTGATGTCACGGACAAAATAAATATTTTATATTGACGTTAAATCGTGGCGATCGTTTTGCAAACCGCATCAAAATCTGTTCAGTAGATTTTGCGTCCATCGCTAACAAGATATAGACAAGAATTTACCTACAAATATTTTTGTGTTCATAATCGTATATTGATAGATTGATAGATGTCTTCTTCAACCTAGCGTTAATCCCAGTCGTATCCAAAGCTTTCACCTCGGAGTCTGGGGTCCGCTTTACCATTCTTAACTGCGGATTTGGCTGGACCTCGATATTTTCCGTGAAGCAACTGCCATCTGACCCTCACAACCCAATGGTGACATTAGGCGATATCGAAGCATTGCAGCTAGACCGTTGTTGTTGGACTTTTTGGGGCCCCAACTACCCGTAACGACTGCCGATGTTTGTATGGCAACCGGCACCGACGGCTTAACGTGCTCTCCGAGGCACGACTGATAGATGGATAGACGTATGCCATATTAGTATGAAAATTAATTGCTCATATATTTTTTTTTCACTTTACTAACCTTGAATAGGATTATGATTTCAACCATATTCATATTTTATTAATTTATAATACTATTTTTTTTCTGATACCACTAGCTGTCGTTACGGCCATGGTTGTTATGGCTCTGCCCGCGCGACGTCGGTTTTCACGTTTTTACCCGACTGCCGAAGAAAGGAGGGTAATGTTTTTCGAGACTATGTATGTATGTATGTATGTATGTATGTATGTATGTCCATTTCTTTGGCACGGCCTACAGCCTAAACGGCTTGACGGATTTTGACATGCGAGGTATCATTTGATTCGTCGTGATTGTGTGAGTGACACCAGGAATATTAAAATTCCTAGAAAATCAAAATGGCGGACTTATGGCGCCAAAATGAAAACTTTGAAAATTTGTCTTCCACGTTGTTCAGCCTAAACGGCTTGACGGATTTTGACAAACAAGGTGTTGTTTGATTCGTCGTGATTGTGTGACTGATACCAGGTATATTAAAATTTCTAGAAAATCAAAATGGCGGATTTTTGGCGCCACAAATATTTGATCGCGTTGGATGCAAAAACTGCTGAACCGATTTCGATGCGGTTTTATTTATTTAAAAGATCTTGGTCAGACTTAAAATCTTACGTTTGTTTGATTGCAATCGGTTGAGTAAATCCGGAGATATGAGCAAAAATATAATAATTAAGGTGGAATTTCGGTGATGTCACTTCACTACTTGAACATTATTAACTCCATAAAAGATATATTTACACTTTATTATTATCCGGGCAGCTATGTAAATAACTAAAAAATATAAAATAAAAATAATAAATTTCAAAATCAAAATACCCGACTGCCTAAAAACTAAAAAGAAAAAAAACAAGCACTTAGATTAATGTCCGGTGGTCTAGAAACATAACAACTTAACAGTCGGGATCCGTTGAAATTAGATTGGTTGTCGAATAAATGGATCCCGACTGTTCAGTTGTTATGTTTCTAGACCACCGGACATTAATCTAAGTGCTTGTTTTTTTTCTTTTTAGTTTTTAGGCAGTCGGGTATTTTGATTTTGAAATTTATTATTTTTATTTTGACTATATCTCTCGTTCTACTCAACCGATTGTGACCAAACAAGATTTTAAGTCCCACCAAGACCTTTAAAAAAACCATATCAAAATCCGTTCTGTAGTTTTTGTGTCCATCGCGAAAAAAATTTTTTTTTATACCACATAGGTGAAATAAAAAATATCTAAAAAATAGACAAGAATTGCAAAAAAAAATATTTTCGTGTTCAGAGAATCATTCGTATAACATAACCCAAGCTTTTTTTATATATAGGACACGTCAATTTGACTTCACCTCGCCTGATGGTAAGCTGAAGGTAAAGTCTCAGGAAAGAGGGTCTCTCTCACTCAGCTTGACGGCCTCATCAAAAGAGGATTGTCGTCGCAGCACCGCGTGACACTCACCGGTCCCACTAGTGCTGCGACCACAATCCCCCCCTGCCCGGCTTTACACTTGCTGCCCCCTGAACGCAATCCAACCGAGATTGGATTACTATGGAGGGTTTTTCGTAATCGTGCACGGTGATGAACCTACCCGGTCGAATTTTGTGAGTGCAAATCAAATTTCTACCACCAGTAAAAGTATTTCGGACGGTATGTCCCGTCCGAAATTGATGGAGGTAGGACACGACGGTATGTCCCGTCCGTAATGAGCTGTCCGACTGGGGTAGTACCTACGCCCTACAAAACATCGCGGCTATAATAACCATCGTGTTGTGTTCCCGCCAGTAAGTAGGGTAGCCAGAGCTCACTGTAACCTTACTCCTCCCCGCCACTTAATAGCCTCCCCACCCTTTCCTACCTCCGCCCTTTCCCTTCAGGGTCGTCAACGCGTGGGTAACGCCCGTGTGCTTATCTGCCACCTAAGTGGTATAAAAAAAAATAACATCTCCAATGTACAAACACAGTTATATATGTTATAGTGCTCAAATGATCCGTGCCCAGCTTCCGCAGTTCGCTGCCGGGGCGGACATACCTTACGTAAAACATTACGTGGAGACATTCATCTCAACAGATTTAGAGTGAGCTAGATAACGCAAGTTTAAGTTAGATAAAGCAAGTAACAGACCGCGGTAGCCTAATGGTCTGGGTAATGGACTGCTGAGACGAGGTCTCGGGTTCGATCCCAGGTTCACCATGGCACACACCAATGACTTTTCGGTGCTTCTCGAAGTTATGTGTGTAATCGCAGGTTTATAAGTGCCCGGTTAATGGCAATAGGCTCGCCACCTATTACATTGGGACCTAAACATAAACTAGCGAAATGTGGGTGCTAGCACCTCTGCCTACCCCATCGGGGATATAGGCGTGAGTTTATGTTATAGATCACGCAAGTGTCCGTCCTAGCGTGTCACCGAAATGGGCCTCGGTTCTGTTAAATCAAGCCTGTCGTACACTGACCTGAAATAATAAATCGCTAGACTGGCTATGGCATAGCAAATGACAGATATTTTTTGTGCCGATTTGAAGCGCCGCGTTTGACAGACGAGTGTACTGAGAACTAATTAGTTTGCAAATGGCCGTTGTAAATAGGGATGTCAAAATGTATATCGATAATTTTCTATCCAATGCCAAAATTCGTAGGTATACTTTTAAAAACAAAAGACTTGGTATATGTACTATAAATAATTTTATGAACATATTAAAATGGTATTTATCATTAATAAACACTTCAAATTGAAGTAGGTAGTCGAAACAGTGACATTTGAAAAAGTTTCATCGATACCAAGACAGTTGTTGTCCATCATTATTATTAGTTCCAAGTACACTCACGGCTGCTGTCAGCGCCAAAATGGCGATTTTCAATTAGGCACACTTTATTGGGACTGATCGCCAGTCCAGAGTACTAATTCAGGTCTGTGCTGTCATACCACCGATACTCTTAGGCGCTGCGCAAACGTGTTGCCGACACGGCACACCGCCACAGGAAACCGTAGTTGCTGTGTCCCGTATCGACAACCGGACACTTGCCGGTTCCCTGTCACCGACACGGCACACCACAAGAAACTGTAGCTGTAGTTGCTGTATCTGCTTGTTTTCCGTAGTCTCATGATGGACGTTTGTGAATGTTGCTTGTGTCTTCAACTGACGACTTTTAGTTTCCAGTTACCGACACCGAACACTTTTTGATCGTCCTGAATATAGTGTTAAGTGGAAGCAACTGGACTCACGTATGCGCAGGGAGTTGAATGATTTCATACTTATTCTTTAGAATTCAAATATTCATCGGTAGCTTGTGTCGGACACAAGAAACAATGTCTACGTTTGCGCAGCGCCTTATCCACAAATATTTGAGAACAAAGCCACAGGAATCAGCTAGTGAAATTATAAAGTAAAACTGCAGTGCTTAAACTTAAACATAATATCTAATAGTGAGTGAATAATAAATAAACACCTTGGCTGTGTAGTATCAAAACACAGTATCTGCGTAAAACCAAAGACGATATGATAACTAGCTAGCTAGCCGGAATTAGCGGCGTACGAATTTTTCCAAGGGATTGTCAGTCTATAGTTATCATATCGTCTTTGGTAAAACTAAATTTTACAGGACAACCAAAAATTCTTTTATATCTTTGACAGCGTGCCGTTTTAAAAACACTAATCCTATATTCACGGGAATAAAGGCTATCTATCTTAATATATATAAATCTCGTGTCACAATGTTTGTCCTCAATGGACTCCTAAACCACTTAATCTTAATATATATAAATCTCGTGTCACAATGTTTGTCCTCAATGGACTCCTAAACCACTTAATCTTAATATATATAAATCTCGTGTCACAATGTTTGTCCTCAATGGACTCCTAAACCACTTAACCGATTATAATAAAATTCGCACACCATGTGCAGTTCGATCCAACTTGAGAGATAGGATAGTTTTTGAAACGGATTTCGACATTCACGCGGGCGGAGCCGCGGGCAACAGCTAGTACTATTATAAAATTGTAAATGAACTGTGTCAGTACATTGGAGATATTTAAAAAGTTGGGTTATGTTATATGAACGATTCATGTTTTTTTTTAATTTTTGTCTGCTTGTCCACGATGGACGCAAAAACTACTGAATGAATTTTGATGCTATTCTTTGGTTTGAAAGGTCTTGGTCAGACTTACAACCTTACGCATGTTTGATCACAATCGGTTAAGTAAAAATGGAGATCTAGGTATATACCTAGTCAAAAATTACGAAAATCGACATCTAGGCAAATAAGTTAGTCACAATATCTAGACATGATTTTTGCTAGCCTGGGCCTCGATTCTGCTACAGACAAACCACTGATATACCACTGACACTTTAAAAAATGCCATTTAATTGTAGACTTTATTGTTATCAGGTTAAAGTCTAAAATCAAATGATATTTTGTAGAACGAATGAAAAAGTTAAATGAATTCTTTTCATTTGATTTTAGACTTTAACTGTATAACGGTAAAGTCTACAATTAAATAGCATTTTTTAAAGTGTCAGTGGTATTACCGTGGTTTGTCTTTAGCAGAATCGAGGCCCTGGTATATGGAGGGTGGTTAATAAGGTCGAAAAATGCAACAACAATCGTTTTATAAAGTTGTCAGGTACCTGGTTTTTAAATTGGACAGCCGGTTATTGAGTTTAATGAGGCAGGGTCAGATACAGGATGAATATTAATTTGATGACGTGAAAATTATATTGTTTAGTTCTATAATACGGCCCTTAGTCACAGAATAACTAATAGTACTACGTACAGAAATTGCATTCCTTGGATTTTGAAGAAAGCCGCCGTTTTAATAACCTACAGATTAGTTACCTATCGCCTTTTGTTCTGAACATACCTTCGCCACGAACTCGAGTGCAAGGGTTATCACTTTGTGGGTGAGGGCCGGAACCTCCACGCAACACACAAATTTCAACTTTTTGACAAAGTGACAACCCTTACACTCGAGTTAGCGGCGAAAGGTATATTCGGAACCAAAAACTGTTCCCTCCTTATTTTTGGAGTTATTAAAAATGATGACTTTCTTGAAGATCAAAGGAGTTCAACTTTTGTTTATTGTACTATTATGTACTCTGTGCTACGGACAATAAATAAACCTAAATGCTGCGACGTCGATGCGTCACTGAAATTCTTTCGAAAAACAGTTAATTGATTACCTGTTGATAATTATTCGTAGTTATGCCGGCAAAACATTATATTTACGCATGTACACAATGTTTATTTTAAAACGATACTTATATTGATACTTAGTTAATTAATGTTTAGTCTCTCGTTAGTGCTTCGAAGAAGTTGATAGTGTGCATCAGGTATTAAATATCATAATATTTTCTGCAACGTAAGTTTTTTTATAGCTGACCCGGCGAACGTTGTTTTGCCATTATTTATAATTAATAAAATTACTATTACAAAATAAGGGTCAAAATTTAGGGTTGTATTTTTAATGCCACATTAAAAAAAATTGAAAAAAAAAATGGACAACCCGTATCACTTAGGGGTATGAAAAATAGGTAGTACCTAAGGCTTATTTCTTTGAGAAATCTCTTTAAGGTCTTGTACTTTTTATCTACGTAGAGAGAACTGTACATATTCCTTTTCATTAGTTTTTTTTTTACTAAACAGGAAGTCATGTTGACGTGCCCAATATATATGTTTTATATACTATGTAGGTGGCAGACAAGCACACGGCCTACCTGACGGGAAGCGGTCACCGTGGCCTATGGACGTGTGTAACACTAAAGGTATCGCACACGTGCTACCTATCCTGAAGGGAAGGGGTGGGGTAGGAGGGTACAGTGAGCTCTGGCTACCGTACTTACCGGCGGAAACACAACTCAAGGTTATTATGGGGCGGTGTTCTGTAGGGCGGAGGTACTACCCCAGTCGGACAGCTCATTTCGGACGGGAGATACCGTCGTGTCCTACCTCCATAAACATTAAAGTATCGACTAGTCCGTATTCTTCAAATATTTGGATTGGTTGCCCAACTGTTATATAATTCGTTGCGATGGTCAGTGGGCCGCCTATGAGCATACATTACGTGTAGCGACTGGTGATAGCAATGTTTTGAGTGTGATAGGAATTGATAACATTTAAAACTATATTTTTTTTATACTACGAAGCTGGCACACAGGCACACGACCCACCCCATGGGAAGCGGTCACCGTGGCCTATGGACGTGTGCAACACTAAGGGTTTTACACACGAGGGAAATGCTCTTTGGGCCACCTTACACCCGACTTACTGGCGTCAGAAGACCCTAGACGGCGTGCGGTTTTAGTCGGTTAGAATCCGACATAACCTGCCCCGCTGGCCGCGGGGTGCGTATCCATGAGGATTTCCGCACGGAAAAAAAGGGTTTCACACACGCGCTGCTTACCCTGAAGGGAAGGGAGGAGGACTAGGAAGTAGTGGGGAGGCTAGGAAGGGGTGGGAGGAGGAGGGTTACAGTGAGCTCTGGCTACCCTACTTACCTTGGGGAACACAATACGATGTCCTCATTACATATTATGGGGCGGTGTTCTGTAGGGCGGAGGTACTACCCCAGTCGGACAGCTCATTGTAGACGGGAGATACCGTCGTGTATCTCCTCGAATATATAATGGTAATGGGTCTCTTTGTGAGAAGAGAGCACTTTAAGCCATTCGGTCCCAGGTTTTTTTTTATATCGGTGACGTCGATATGACTTCACCTCGCCTGATGGTAAGCTAAAGTTAGTCTTAGAAAGGGCTCCCCATTACATACACCGACAGTGACATAATGGTGGCCCTCAACTTGAAGGGCCTAACTAAGCCATTTATTTGATTCCAATAATATGCATGGGAGAAATGCACGGAAATACACTAAATACATAATATGTACATTGTATTCTTGAAATAAACAAAGTAAAATAAAATCTATGCAAATAAATATAAATAAATTGCCTGTAATATTAAAATAACAAGTTTTAAATAAATGCATATGGATGTCTATGTGCGATACATTATAATAAAAAGCATTTTTTTTTTAAATTAGTTAAACTTTTTCTGTTTAAATGAGGTAATCTCTGTAACGGCTGAGCCTATTTAGACAGTACTTTCACTGGCAGATAGGTAATATTATCAGGCGTAATTTAAATGAGTTTTATTTTCCAAAAATCCGCGCAAAACAATTAAAACTTACCTACACCCCGGCACGGCTACTTAAAATCATAAGATATTTTTTATACAGGATACGTCAAAATGACTTTACCTCGCCTGATGGTAAGCTAAAGGTAAAGTCTCAGGACCGGGGTCACCACTACATACACCGATAGTGCTACAGTGGCAGCCCTCAGCTTGACGGCCTCATCAAATGCTTTTTCACGCCCCGCTTAAAGGCCCCGGGATTATAGGAAGGAAACACATGCGCTGGTCTCTTTACCAGCTCTTTCCAAGTATTTATGGTGCGGCAAATAAAAGAGGCACCGAACCGCTTGGTTCTTGGTGAAATTGATTGCACTGTGTGAGGGTGATACCTCAGCCTGGCACGTGTAGTTCTGTATAGGATAGGTCAAGAGAATATTACCTCAAACAGATAGAAAGACAGACAGACGGACAAAAAACTAAAAATTGCATTTTATGATAATGAACATAATATATGTACCTACTTATAATATATGCATTTATTTAAATAACCCCGTATTTAAATACTACAGACAGACAGTGTTTATAATATAATTATATAATTTTATTCATTAATATATACCTACCTAAGTAAATAAATTTATAAGTACATAATTTACTAGCAAAATTACTAGTCAAGTCATGTAGGCAGTACTAATAATATATAAATTTTCTTTTGTTGCAGAAAAATGCTCTAGAATACCGTCAAAATGGCAGCCACAAAACTTATCTACCCGGATTCGAACCAAGACACCACCGTCAAAACAAATCCGTCCGAAATAATTGAGAAAAATAACCACTGTGCTGTGTGTGAAAGTGTTGATGAAAATATGAACAGTAGTCATGAAAATGTGTCAGAAGTGTCCAAATTTTACGACGGGAAGAATGTGCTGATCACTGGAGCTACAGGTAGGTTTTTGAAGGGAGAACTCAATTCAAATCAAATCCTTTATTTGCGAAACACATCATCATCATTCTCTGAACCTTTTTCCCAACTCAGCTGGGGTCGACTTTCCAGTCTAACTGTAATGCGGCTGAACTTCGATATTTTCCGTGGAGCGACTGCCATCTGACCTCCACAACCAATGGTCATTATGATCAATGGCGATATCGAAGTTTCAAGTTAGACTGGTTGGTCTTTTGTGGGCTCCAACTACCCGTTACGACTGCCATATAGATGTTTGTATGGCAACCGGGACCGACGGCTTAACGTGCTCTCTGAGGCACTAATAAACCTCACACTCGAAACACAGGTTTTATAAGATGTTGTATATATGTAACTAACTGTATCCCACGGCTTCACCCGTGGCATACTTCGATCCTGTGGCAGGATGAAAAGTATTCTATGTCCGTCTCCTAGTTCTAAGCTACCTCTCCATCAATTTACAGCCAAATAGGTTTAGCCGTTCTTGAGTTATAAATAGTGTAACTAACACGACTTACTTTTATGTAATATAATACTAGCTTTCAACCGCGGCTTCGCCCGCGTGGTAGTCGGTATCGCCACCAATTAAACCACTATCCACTCGACTCTCTACTCCACTTCACTATCCACTCCACTTTCATCTTCACTCTCCACTAAAAAAAAGGATAAAAAGTATCCTATGTCCGTCTCCTGGTTCTAAATCCTCCCTATTAATTTGCAGCCAAATCGATTCTGCCATTCTTGAGTTATAAAATAGTGTAACCAACTAAATTTTAACTTCAATTTCATTTTACATTGTATAATATTAACCTACTTACAATGAAATCTAAGGTATTACAGATTAAACGTTTTTATTTTCTCCTGTAAAGTTGTCATTTTTCGATTGCAGCATCAATGGAGCCATCGGTCTGTCATGGGGTAAACCGTTGGACACAGCTAGTTCACACACAAGTAGATGTATTACATTAAGTCTTATAGTACCGCGGTAGCCTAGTGAACCGCGGTAGCCTAGTGGTCTGGGTAATGGACTGCTGAGACGAGGTCTCGGGTTCGATCCCAGGTTCACCATGGCACACACCAATGACTTTACGGTGCTTTTCTAAGTTATGTGTGTATTTATCGCAAGTTTATAAGTGCCCGGTTAATGGCAACAGGTTCGCCACCTATTACATTGGGACCTAAACATAAACTGGCGAAATGTGGGTGCTTGCACCTCTGCCTACCCCTTCGGGGATATAGGCGTGAGTTTATGTTATGTATGTTATGTTATGTTAAGACTTATAATAACACTATAACAAGCATACGTGTGCCCCGTCTAGTATAATCCTATAATTCCTCAACCCCTTCAAGTGTTACGAGGCCGCGACCAACTTACCCGGTTCCGTTTCACGACACAAATAGATCCATTTACGTATACCTACATAATCCTGTCCATCAAGTGTAAATGTACAAGGGTGCTTGTCCCATACATTGTTTTCTTTTGAGCTTAGCTCATGGTAGGGTTATTGATAATAGTTCCTGTAAAGAAATGGAGGTTGGACACGACGATATCTCCCGTCCGAAATGAGCTGTCGGATTGGGGAAGTACCTCCGCCCTATAAAACACCGCGGCCATAATAACCATCGTGTTGTGTGCCCGCCGGTAAGTAGGGTAGCCAGAGCTCAATGTACCCCTCCTCCCCCACCCCATCCTAGCCCCTTCCCTTCAGGGTAGGCAGCGCGTGTGTGGCACCTTTAGTGTTGCACATGTCCATAGGTCACGGTGACCGCTCCCCCTCAGGTGGGCCGTGTGCTTGTCTGCCACCTACGTGGTATAAAAAAAATGTGCTCAGTATATCGACTTTGGGGCATTAGTGTGACCTATGTTGGGCATAACAACTCTAGATGCTTCGAGGTCGTGATAAACTCCTTACCAAGAAATATTTGCGTTCAACTAAGTAAATATTATGTTGTGTTAGCTTTGAGTTGGAGTATTTGTTATGTTGTATAGTTATAAACGTTTAACAGGGCACCTCGAAAAAAATAGTAGATTTTGGATTTATTTATTCGGTACAAAACATTCTTAGATAAGAATATATTTGTAGGGGGTAGGACACGACGGTACCTCCCGTCCGAACTGAGCAGTCCGACTGGGGTAGTACCTCCGCCCTACAGAACACCACCCAATAACCAGCGTGTTGTGTTCCCGCCGGTAAATAGGGTAGTCAGAGCTCACAACTCACCCCCCATTCCTCCCCTCCAACCCCGTCCAAACTCCTCAACCCTCTCCTATGATATTGAGATGTTAAGATATTTAGATACAGTCAACCCAGCCCCATCGCTAGGGTGACAGGCGGCCTTCCTATCACTCCTCCTGCGCTTGGAAAACCAGCTCACCCCTTGACCTACTCTTCACTGTACCCTCTGCTAGACAGAGGAACTTAAAAAGAGCCTTTGAGCAACCCTATACGGTCCTACTCCCGCCTCAGCCGTAATTAGCCGAGGGCTCTGCGAGATGGTGTGCGGTTTTAGTTGGTCCTATATAACAACCCATAAATCGCTACGATGGTATCTGTCCGTCTCAATGAGGACTACCATAATATACAACGACTAGCTGACCCACCCCGGCTTCGCCCGTGGCGTATTTCGAACCCCGATGCACCCTTTTTAACTCACATAATATGCTCATAATTTATCAGTTTTCCTAAAACGTATGGGAATCTACCAGAATTGTTCACATCTATGATTATTGCTCCGCTCCCTTGGGCAGTAGCGTGATGATATTCAGACTATGACATTCACGGATAATTTGGCTTTCTATTGGTGAAAGAAATTTTTAAAATCGGTTCAGTAGATCCCGAGATTATCCCTTACAATTTAACAAATATACAAACACACAAACTTTACCTCTTTATAATATTAGTGATAGTGCTATAATGGTGGCCTTCAGCTTGACGGCCTCATCAAATGCTTTTTCACGCCCCGCTTAAAGGACCCAGCCTTGACCCAGGATTACATTAATTGAAGTTATTGTACCACTTTTCAGGTTTCCTTGGCAAGGTCCTGGTGGAGAAACTGCTGAGGAGCTGCCCAGGTGTGGAGAACTTGTACCTTCTGGTGCGACAGAAGAGGGGCAAAGATATATACACAAGAATGGAGGAGATTTTTGATGACCCTGTAAGTGCTTTTTTAACCAATTTCTCAATACAATAGTATTTTTTTTACTTTACTTACCTTTATTTACAACAAAAAGTATATAGTATGTTTATCAGCATTCTAGAACCCATAACACAAGCTAGTTAAACTAAGCTTACTTTGGGTCTAAGGAGCGCTGTGTACAATGTCGTAGAATATTTATTTATTTATTTATTTTTACTTTGCTTCCTAAAGTCCCGGATACTAAGCGGTGCGTGGAAAAGCATTTTTTTATACTACTTAGGTGGCAGACAAGCACACGGCTCACCTGATGGGAAGCGGTCACCGTGGTCATGGACGTGTGTAACATCAGGGGCATTCCCTTCAACGCGCTTCGTCTATAGCTTTTATAGGTTCGTGAGACGAGTCCCATAATAATTGGTTATTTATACACTCTCAATCACATTGTGTTCATAAAAATTACAAGCGTCTTGACCCATTCACGGTCAATACCATTCAAAAGTTATAGTCTAAGAGCTGACTGCAAGATTAATATGTGCATGTGTTTTTATTTAAAACTGGATCTTGCGTGAGACTACGCACACTACGCGCACGAAATTCTGTGCCCGTTCCCGCTTCCCATGGGATTTTTACCGGGAATAAAAAGTGAAACAATCGTATATGAGTTATTCAAGACTATAATCTATTCCTGTGCCAAATTTTAGCCAGATTTTCGTTTGAAAGAATGAAAAACATCCATGCCATACATCCAAAGATCCATACTC
This sequence comes from Lithosia quadra, assembly GCA_963576445.1. Taxonomy (NCBI): domain Eukaryota; kingdom Metazoa; phylum Arthropoda; class Insecta; order Lepidoptera; family Erebidae; genus Lithosia; species Lithosia quadra. Next base: position 2,042,027 of record OY754903.1, read on the forward strand.
ACAAACTTTCGCAAAAAAAGGGACTAAATATTACCTATTTCCGTGGATGGTATACTGAAATAGTCGTTAAGTTTACTAAAATTACTCAATTTTCTCAATTTTTCTTTTTTAAAAAACGTATTCGAAAACAAGTAATTTAGCTTAACTGAAGGGTTTAACGCATAACTCATTCATTCATAATCATAATACACATAATTTTTTTTCATTTTTCGCAGTCGGTAGGTAATAATAATTTATCATCAATTACATTTTTTAACGGTAATAAGCTAAAAAAAATTAAATTCATGGTAATAGTAATCTTGCTGCTGGCTCCTAGACTATTATTGTTTGTACGTACTTAACTTTTTTTCAATATGACCTTAGCCTTTTGGCAAGCAGACGTCCTAGCCACAAGGCCCTAAAGATGCGTAATGTTGTCAGTTTAATTTATAAAAATTATGGACAATAAAATCGATAAGGTCAAAAATAATTAAAATTGGTAGGTTATAAATATGATATTATACCTAAGGGAAATGCTACCGGAAGTAATTTTAAGGTTTGGAAGGTTCTTAAGCCATGTAAGGAGGCTTTTTGCATACCTAATTATACTCGACTTAATTTTAACCGACATCAAAAATTTCAACAAAAAGAGGAGGTTCTCAATTCGTCCGCATTTCATACATTTTTTGCATGTATGTTACGCGATAGCGACGCCAAATTATGGATGAATTTTGAAAATCCTAAATCCTTGAATATGACTAAATGACGAAAACGCTGCAACTTATTGCATTCGTAATTAATTCTAACTTGATTTATCAATTTACTTGACACTGGCATTCATACAATATTTGCCAAAGTAGGAGAAAAAAAAAAGATTTACGCGTTCAACCAAATACACAAACTCTTCAGCTTTACGAGTATAATAAATATGTTAGTATATTTTATTCGTGTTTTAATGCACCTTCAAGAGAAACCCATTAAGTCCTGCCAATGGGCCTTAACAAATATTTGGCAGATCAATACCAGTACCCTTCATATACACGCCTTGACCGATTTGTCTGTTTGTTTAGTCATAAAGTTTTGTTGATAAAAGGATATACAAATAATACCAAAATTAACGCATTGCCTTGCCCAAGTACATGTGTGCGAATCACGGTAGCATTAGTTCATGGTTTTATTCACATACTAGCTTATATCCACAGCTCTGCCCGCGTGGATGTCGCTTTCGCGTTTTTAGACTAAGTATATCTCCGGTACTGCTCAATTCAATTAATCAATCAATCAGCCTTTTATCCTGAACTATTAACTTTTTTTCTTTCTTTTTCTTTTTTTTTTATAGAAAGTCTCTTAGTTTAGTGTGCCTGTTGACATAGGCCTCCTCTAACGTTTTCCATTGCTTCCTGTCTTTTGCAACTCTCCTCCAGTTGGGTCCAGCTGTTAGTTTTATTTCGTCTTCCCATCTTTTTCCTTGCCTTCCATCTTTTCCATCTCTAGGGTAGGGTAGGGCGGTATAAGACTGCGCACTTTTCATTCTATTGTACATAAATAAAAATATCATGAATTTTTTCAACAGATTTTTATTAATTTCTAATTCGTAATTATTTGGCTAAAGATAATCAGTCTCAAAAGGGGTTTAATCCTATTACGTTTTATAGCAATCAACGAAAATATAAAGTTGTCAAATGCGCAGTTTTATCCACCTGGGTTGGTAAGAATGCGCAATCGGGTGGATAAAACTGCGCAGTAATTATATGTGCATTATATGCACATATTATTATTTTTTGCACATATCGCATTTAAATGTACCAATGCCGATATAATCCGAGCATTTTTCATGCCACCAATCCTTGCAATGATGGCATTCTATCCAGTCCTCCGTTATAGGTTCTCTATATATTTCACTACATCCTCCACATCTCCATATTTTCTTATTTTTAACTGTCTTTGGCTTTTTAAATTCCTTTTTGGCCTTGTTAGCCACTTGCTCAGTCTTTAGTTTCTTTTGTTGACTTTCTTCTTGTAGTTGAGCTTTATATGGTGAGCTGCTTATAATATCAGATTTCTTTCGTTTTCGGTTACAGCTTCTGACGTGTGTAGACTTGGGAATCGGCACTACATCTGCAAATGAAGATCTTTTTTCTTGAACATTGGTATTTTGACTTGTAGTCACTGAATTCCCTTGGTAAAGACAAATCATACAACAAAGATGTGTAAGTCTGCGCGCGCAGGCTTATACGCCTATGGGTTGCGCAGTTTTACACATTTCTCTATGTTTGAAAAATTATTGACATTTATTCCATCTAGTGACAAACACTCAAACTATCTTGTATCTATTCAAAAGTAGGTTAAAGAAGCCGACTAAAACAAACTTTGAAATACTTTAATTCCTGTCAATCACTACGTAAAAATAGTTTCATTTGAAGGAAAAATTAGATGAAATCATATAAAAATCTTCGGAATTACCTGGAGCTCTCGTTTTCCACAGTTTCAGAATTTTTTTTCGGCTGCACAAATAACCTTGACCGACGTTCAAAACACAACTGAAGTTAGCCACGAACTTCATTTCGTTGTCCTGATATTACGTGTGCGCAGTTTTATCGGCCGCGCAGTCTTACACCGCCCTACCCTACTCAGGAACAGTAGGGCACTAAGATGTACTCAGGAAAAATGGAGCTAGGTAGTTACTGAAGGGTACTGATCAATTGCTTGTGATCAAATATGTGTAAGATTTTAAGTTTGACCAAGAACTTTCCACCGCATCATAATCTGTTCAGACAAACAGACAAAATTCCAAACAAAAAAAAAAAGTGGTCAGAATCGTTCACGTAAAATGGCGTTACCACACTTCGCTATTCGCCTTTATTCAGGTGTACAAAACGAAATGAGGAGGGCTTATTCGTGTATATTTACTTTATTCGCACGAGTATTCGCCTTAGTCACTCTTCAGCACGAATTGTGGCGAGTTTAGTCATCTATAAGAATTGCCTCGATTACAATATAGGCGAATAGCGAAGTGCGGTTCGACCATTAAATATTTTCAATGTACAGACACAGCTACTTTAAAATTTTATAATATTTATTTATTTAAATATGTAGTATAGAAGTCGCGTATTTTACCTAACTTTTTATTTTATAACCAACCTGTCCCCCGCGGTGTCACCCGTGGCATACGTCGCCCCCGTGGCACCAAGTTTTTTTAAAATAAAGGACACGTCAAAATGACTTCACCTCGCCTGATGGTGAACTAAAGCTACAGTCTCAGGACTGGGGTCACCACTACATAACCGGTAGTGCTACAGTGGCGTCCCTCATCTTGACGGCCTCATCAAATGCTTTTTCACGCCCGCTTAAAGGCCCCAGGACTGTAGGAGGAAGGAAAGGAAGTTATCCCAAACATGCCTGTAATTTATTAGCTCTTTGCTCGTACCTTAAGATCTTGCTTTATTTCGACTTCCAGGTCTTCAGCCGGTTAAAAGAAGAAGTGCCTAAGTTCCGTCACAAAGTAGTCGTGGTGCCAGCGGACTGTGAAGCAGCAGGTCTTGGCCTCACGATCACAGACAGACAGATGCTTACGGAGAAGGTATGTGGTATAAGTGATATTTTGCCAATTATATACATGGAGGTAGGATACGACGGTATCTCCCGTCCGAACTGAGCAGTCCGACTGGGGTAGTACCTCCGCTCTACAGAACACGGCGCCATAATAACCATCGTGTTGTGTTCCCGCCAGTAAGTAGGGTGGCCAGAACTCACTGGAGGGATTTGCGCTGTTACTGTGTTGTAAGGTTACCCGATAGGTAACCCTCGCAACTCAGCTGACATCGCACGCATGGGAGGGACAGCAAGACAGGTGGTTGTCCTGTCATCCTCCGTCTGCGCTCGGAAAACCAGCTGGCCCCCTGCCTGCTCCCCACTGTGCTCTCTACTAGTCAGAAGGACACGTGGAGAACCTCTGAGCAGCCTTTTGACCTGGCGAGTGGAAGGCAACGCCACCTCCGTTACCCGGGTGCACCATTACTAAACAGTGTACCTATTAGATAGCAACCCATTTGTCCCACTGCTGGGCACGGGTCTCCTTTCCGAAAGGGTTTAGACCTTAATCCACACACGCTGGCCTAATGCGGGTTGATGGATCGGACATGTCCTTAGAATTTCTTCTAGGACATGTGGGTTTCCTCACGATGTTTTTCCTTCACCGTCAGCAGATGCTAAATCATGTGATTAGCACATATAAATTCCACAAAGTTAAATTCACATTGGCACTGTCCGGCCGGATTCGAACTCGATGCCTCTGAGAAGAGGCCGCGTGTTTATCCATTCAGCTACCATCGCTTTTTACAGTGTTTTAAAAAGAAGTATTATTCCTTCTTCCAGGTGAATATAGTGTTTCACTCAGCAGCGACGGTCAAGTTCGACGAACACCTCAGAGCGGCACTCGTCACTAACGTCAGGGCACCACTGCACCTCCTGAGCCTGGCCAGGGATATGAAGAAGCTAGATGTGAGTATAATGGATCTATACATTATTAAGGAACTAATCCCCCTCATTACATACAACTACCCGTAACGACTGCCATATCTTAATATATATAAATCTCGTGTCACAATGTTTGTCCTCAATGGACTTCTAAACCACTTAACCGATTATAATAAAATTCGCACACCATGTGCAGTTCGATCCAACTTGAGAGATAGGATAGTTTTTGAAACGGATTTCGACATCCACGCGGGCGGAGCCGCGGGCAACAGCTAGTATGTTCGTATGGACCGGCGACTTAGTTAACATGTTTTTCACAGAAATACCCAGAGACTTATAGACATATTCATGCATAAAAATATTTTAACTGAGCGGGAATCTAACCCGCGACATCCGGCACCCCATGCCGTCGTTTCAGGCAACAGCTAGTAACTCTATACCTTGGTTCTCTCCCCCAGGTACTGATGCACATATCAACTGCATACTCCAACTCACACTTGACCAAGATTGAAGAGCGGTTCTACCCTTGTAAAGTAGACTGCGAGCAACTCCACCGGATGATAGACAAACTGACAGACGATGAAATTAACGATATATTACCTACGTAAGTATGACTTAATATAATTAAACAATCAAAAACCCCGACTGCGTAAAAAAACTAAAAAGAAAAAAAATAAGCACTTAGATGTCCTGTGGTCTAGAAACATAAAAATTTAGCAGTCGGGATCCATTGAAATTAGATGGGCTGTCGAATAATGGATTCCGACTGTTCAGGACCCATAGACAAGTGTCAAAAGTCTAAATCGCTAAGGAAACGAATAGACTAGGTCGACCAATCACACTCCAGCTCGTGATTCCGCCGCGGTGCGCGCCTCGTATCGGACGAACTTGGATGTGATTGGTCGACCTAAGCTATTGTTTCCTTAGCGATCGTTAGCGATTTAGACTTTTGACACTTGTTTATGGGGGCTGAACAGTAGAATCCATATTATTGTAATGAAATGTGTATTGTAATGTAATGTTAGTGCATGAACTTTTCTATTTTGTTAATTTTGCATGCCGAAAGGCCAAATGTAGTGATACTTCAATATTTATAATGAAAATGTAACAAATTTTACCTACATTTGCAAAATAAATAAATAAAAAAAAAAATTAGTTTAGCTGTCGATTAATGGATCCCGACTGTTCAGTTGTTATGTTTATAGACCACCGGACATCTAAGTACTTGTTTTTTTTTCTTTTTAGTTTTTTACGCAGTCGGGTTTTAGATTTTTTTTATACCGCCTGCTATGTTGTTGTGGGCTTTTTAATAGCAGTCGAGTTTATTTATTTTTTCCAAGTATTGTACAATTTCGGGCCCAGGGTCCATACATTTGTGAAACATCTCCTTAGTTAGTAAATATGTTTATTGCCCCTAATGTATGTTCCAGGGTACTAGGGCCATGGCCTAACACGTATACCCTCACCAAAGCACTGGCGGAGAAGGAACTGCGAGCGAATGCGGGAGCTATGCCTGTAGCCATCTTCAGGCCGGCTATAGGTAAGGTTTTTTTTATATTCAGTCCGTCAATTGACTTAACCCCGCTGGATGGTAAGAAGCAAGGGTAAAGTCCAGAGGTTACGGGCCGCCATTCCAGACACCATTCGTCCCAAAACGGCGGTCCCTACCTTGACGGCCTAGACGGATACCTATTCACGCCCCGCTTAAAGAACCCGGGATTATACTAATTAGGTGGCAGACAAGCACACGGCACACCGAAAGTCTTGGTCTATGGACGTGTGCAATAGGGGCGTCACACTCACGCTGCCGAACCTGGAGGAAGGGTGAGAGGGGGGATAGAGGTGGGGGAGGGGGAGTGGTGCCGTAGGTACGACAGTGGTGGTGCCGGAAGTTAGCAGACATTTTTAATTCACGGGAGTTGCAGACGCAATATAGGTAATTTATTACTGTAAGTACGGCATTTGTGTAAGCCTTTTTTTATACTACTTAGGTGGCAGACAAGCACACGGCCCACCTGATGGGAAGCGGTCACCGTGGCCTATGAACGTGTGCAACACTAAGGGTGTCACACACGCACTGCCTACCCTGAAGGGAAGGGGGAGGGCTGGGATGGGGATGGGATGCTAGGAAGGGATGGGAGGAGGGGTACAGTGAGCTCTGGTTACCCTACTTACCGGCGGGAACACAACTCGATGGTTATTATGGGGCGGTATTCTGTAGGGCGGAGGTACTACCCCAGTCGGACTGCTCAGTTCAGACGGGAGATACCGTCGTGTCCTACCTCCTTCAAAAGCCATCTTGTATACACATACAGATACTTTATCCATGAACGTCGTACATATTGTGAGCGCAGGGGTCGAAAGCCAAGGGTTGCAACCCTTCCCCTATACCCTGTACTCACATGAACCGCTCAGAAATTGCAGCACAGTACCTACTCAGAGTTATTTTATGATATAGTAACAGCCTTCTAGGTATTATTCACGATGGTTCATTTCTCAGGTTTTTTTTTATTCATGGGCTTGTAGTGTAAATATTAATACATAATAATTATTTCAGTGATATCAACCGCAAAGGAACCGTTGAAAGGCTGGTTAGACAATATGTATGGACCTACTGGTATTGCAGTTGGCAGTGGTAAGTATTTTGAGTAGGTCAATAGGCTATTTGACAATATTGAAAATAAACTACAAAAAATATACCTACTACAAATTATGGTCATCCTATGAGACAATAATGTTAAATAATAAATTAAGTAAATAATGTTTTAAGTTAAAGACTTTTACGCACTAAAAGCAGCCATATTGGATATTCTTTTTTTCACAGTGAACTATAATATTCTACTATTCATGCCCTTTCATTTAATATCCATATTGCGGTAGTTGTGGAAAAACGTAAGCCACCATTTTGTAGCGGCGGCCATCTTGGATTTACAATGATACAGAATAGATTATCTTGTCTTGTCACCAGAACTAGAGATATGTGCTAAATATCAGAACAATCCGTCGTATATAAATACATAACATACATACATACGAATCACGACTTTTTCCCATTGGGGTAGGCAGAGACAACATCTTTCCACTTGCTACGATTTTGGCATACTCCTTTCGCTTCTTCAAGTTTCATGATTGTTTTCATACACGCACGCCGGTTGCGGATACTCTTGACCTGGCCTTTCTCCAAAACGTCCTGGATCTGATAAGAATATGTACGCCTAGGTCGGCCTTTACCGGGTTTCCCATTCACCCTCGCCTCATATATCTGGTTATATATAAATAAGTACTAAAAATTAACTCAAACCTCTTATTGCAGCCACTGGTATCCTAAGAACGGTTCATTGTGACGCACAGGTTTCAGCAGACATTGTACCAGTTGACTCTGTAGTCAATTGTCTGATGGTAGCCGCTTGCCATGTACATAACTCCTACAAAACAAGGTAAATACCTCTTGGTCATTGGGACTTCTCCCACCAAAATTCTCACCAGACTTCTATAGGGGTCAATGGCATCTGCGAGCAAGTAATCTTCGAGAAAGAGGCGGCGGAACGGGCCCAGGAGAGACTAAGAACTTTTCCGGCTCGCTCGGTCGCTCGACGGCAGCGTCTGCCAAGAACGCAGGCCTGGGGGTAGCAGGTAAGGCCGCCTGTTACCTGAGCAGAAGTAGGCCAGGAAAGCGGGATGGGTAGTGATCCCCTTCCCCTTTTATGGGCAGGTTGGGGACACCGTTGTTCCCACACTCGAAGGGGCCATCTGAAACCGTAGATGGCCCAGAGTCAGTCGGGGTACGAGGGATATGTCTAATGGGCCACCTTATACCCCGAAGTGTGTAGACCTAGGACGGCGTGCGGTTTTAGTCGTTTCAAGAGTCGACATAACCACCCCCGCTACCTAGCCTACCTGGGTATCCTACGGATATTAATATTATCGCATTGCAGATACGTAGGTATTTCAACTAAAATCAGGAAGTGCTTCAAATTGCATTTCCAAGATTTGATCCAACAAATTAATAAACAACAGAGAAAGTTAAATAATTAACTCTACGCTTGACCCTCACAGTTCCCCGCCTTCAGAGCCCCCTATCTTCAACTACGTGAGTTCAGTGGAGAACAGGATTACGTGGGGAGAGTTCGTGACGAATAACATGGCCAGGATTCACCACTGTCCATACTCTGATGCCGTTTGGTAAGTGGAACCTATTTTTCGTGCGGAAATGGAGGTTGGACACGACGGTATCTTCCGTCTGAACTGAGCAGTCCGACTGGGGTAGTACCTCCGCCCTACAGAACACCGCCCCATAATAATCATCTTGTTGTGTTACCGGCGGTAAGTAGGGTAGCCAGAGCTTACTGGAGGGATTCTGTGCTGTTAGCGGGTAGACCGAAGTCTCCTGCGTTGTCAGTACAAAAACTCTCTCAACCAAACTCCAACCCATCCCTTTCCTATTTAAGGTGGGACGTGTGCTTGTCTGCCACCTCATCCATACATTCCTGTCAGATGTCATCTCCTCAGTCACTCCCTTCCTTTCCATATCGTCTTTCACGCATTCCATCCATCTTTTCTTAGGCCTACCTCTGTCCCTGAAGCCCTCAACATTCATACTTTGAACCTTTTTAACAACATTACTTTCATCTCTTCTCATAACATGTCCATACCACGACAGTCGCTCGCTTCTCAATTTTTTTTAATTTGTATAAAAAATGACTGCATATACCAGCCCCATAAGCCATTTCTTTCATAATTAATGTATGTATGTAATTCATTTCAGGTATATCTCCTTCCAACTGACCAAACATGCGTGGCTGAATAGCGTCTACATATTTTTCCTACATCTGATACCCGCGGTGTTAGTTGACGGACTAGCTGTGTGCTTAGGACGAAAGCCAAAGTAAGTATATTACCCACGTGAACAAGGTGAAGACAAGTTGACAAAATGTCCTATCCATCGTTATATGGAGACATTCTGCTGATACGTACGAATCGCTTCGGCAATACGTTCATTATGCGTACAGCTAAGGATTGGAATGCCATGCCTGAATCTGTTTCCGGAAAGCTATAACCTGGGAGTCTTCAAGTCTACAGTGAACAGGTTACTTCTAGGCAAGCGTGCTCCACCGTCGAACACATCATCACTTACCAATAGGACGGTAATATTGTGGTCAAACGCGAGCCTATTACCAGTAACTGTAACCATCTTTTTGGTTGGGAACCTCCACGGATACCACCCCCGTCGGTCATCGGGGATGGTTATGGGGCCCGCCCCTTGCCTCCTAGTCAGAGGGACATTTGGGGAGCCTTCGAGCAGTCCTCTACAGGGCTATATGCCAGCGTTCCCGCTGCGAGTGAGTGTTACTGCCGTCTCCGTTGTCCAAGGTGCATTGCGTGGAGGTTCTGGACCATACAACCCTTCTATGCTCACCTAAGAATCTCTTTAGTTATTCTGTCTTTTAGAAATACTCAAACATCTTATGCAACTGCTGTGAGCAATTTAATGCACCTAATTCTTAAAATAACCCGCCTTTCTTGATACAGGATGTTAAAAGTTTATAAGAAGATTCATAAGTTCTCATCAGTACTGTCATACTTCTGCACGAGGGAGATCACGTTCCACAACGAGAAGACACGGGAGCTTTGGGAGAAGACTTCTGCGGTTGATAAAAAGGTACGAGAAACACTTGATTTCCCAATAGGCATCATCCTACGAGCTTTTTCTCTGCTCAGTTGGTCGGCTTTTTAGTCTATAGAAGCGGCGTAGGTACTTCGATATGTTCCGTGAAGCTACTGCCAGCTGACCTCCACAGCCCACTGGCGATATCAAAATTCTGTAGTTGGTCCAGTTGTCAGACTTTTTAAGACTCCAACTACCCGTAACAAATTTGTCGTCATGTGATCTGGCAAATACTCTGAAGTCTGAAGATGGAGACGGTAGGTGGTCATAGGAACTTCTGAACTAAACAAGATAAACCCGTCATGTTTGGGTTCATTTGATTTGTCAGATCATGCATTTACCAGAAAGCATGTTTTTCTTATTACCTCTATATCATGTGTCTAATTCAAGAACATTAGAAATTTCCTTGTACTTAGCTGGACGATTCATTTCGAACGAGCGGTTGTCTCCAGGATTTTTGAATCTCGGCCGGAGGTCATCTCTCTCGCACACTGCCTAAAATTGCCATGATACGTTAAAATTTCCCAATCCAAACCTGTCAAAGTCAAATTTACGCAAAGGCTGAGTTCTTCGGAGCTTCATTTTGATTCTAGTTGAGCTTTATGAAAATTCACAGAACACCGTACATATCAATTATTATTAATTGAGTAATATTTATAGAAATTAATAAAAAAATTGACACATATTCGCTTCTTAGATTGTGGGTGACAGCCATTTTAATAAAGAAGCAACACTGTTTACCAAAAATCGTAAGGTGACCAACCATCCGTATTTTGCGGGATAGTCTCCTACTAGAAGCTCCTGCATTGCAATAAATACATAGCATAGTCCCACAAAACGTCAAATGCTTTCCGCACGTTTACAATATCCATCATAATATATTACAATATTAACTGTAGAGAGGTCAATTCTATACATCCATACTAAATTATTATAAATGCGAAAGTAACTCGGTCTGTCTGTCTGTTACGCTTTCACGCCTGAACCGCTAAACTGATTTTGATGAAACTTGGTATAGGAGTAGATTAGACCTAGATAATGAACATAGGCTATGTTTGGTTGCGATAACCGACATCCACGTGGGCGGAGCCGCGGGCAACAGCTAGTTGAATATATTTAAAAAATAACTACATATTGGGAAATAATTAGTGATCGATACTAATGCAAAAAATGCAATCAGTATTTTTTTTGTCTTTCTGTCTGTCTATCTGTATGTGCACGCATGGATCAAAACTACTGGAGGGATTTTGATCAAACTTGATACGATTATAGTTCATACTTCTGGGCAACATATAGGCTACTTTTTATACAAGCTGATATACCCATGGCTTCACCCGCGCTTCGTTTTTAGGTCGCTTTTGGTCATATCTCCGGTTGTACTTAACCAATTGCAAGCAAACATACGATAAATTTTGAGTCTAAGTAAGACCTTTCTAATAAAAAAGCCGCATCAAAATTCGTTCAGTACTTTTTACGACCATTGCTAGGAAGCTGGTCATAATAAGTATATAATTTCAACTTTGACGCTTATTATTTATTGCTTTCTAGACATACCCTATACCGACTCAAATAGGTATTAAGTTATCGTTTCTAAAAACCACTACACTTTTTTATTTGTTCACGACTGTACATACTTAGACCACGGTAGTATAAACTTACTGTATTCAGGTTGACTCAAAATATTATTATATATTTATTATTCTTCACATACAGACAGATAGAAAGACAAAAAATTTACTGTTTGCATTTTTTGCATTAGTATCGATCACCAATCATCCCCCAATAGTTATTTTGTAAATATATGCAATGAACAGAATTCACCTCTCTACAGTTTTATTATAAGTATAGATCATGTATTTGTCTTATTTTGTTCCTTAAATTTACGAAAGAAAGTATAATAATGGGACAGGGATTCACCTGACGATTTTTAAAATTCACATTATCTTTCAAGTCCGTATCGATTCATTCGTTTTAATCGACCTTTTTTAACAGGTCACCTCATTATGAATATAAAACTGACAAACGTCAAATGTTACCTATTAATGTGACGCTACTATAGGAAACACCCTTTTGTTGCTACTCTATCGCATTGGGTTTGCCTGTAATGACACCGTATGTATAAAATAAATAAATACATAATCCTTCATTTAATGTAAATAATTTATTTTGTTATTACATGCTTACATAAGTAAGTCTCAATTAATTAATAAATAAGTTACAAAATTACTGTTTTCATCTTTAATAGCTTTTAAATAATTATATTATAGTAAAATAACCTTTTCAATGAATTTGGCCTCTCTTTATAGTATTAGTAAATATGGAAACGTAGACTATACCATTTATTTTCATGAGCAAAGACGTAAACTACATCATATATCCCAACCTTGCAATTAAACATGGTCACCGCAAAGAAAGGTACGCAACCCAACCAACTAGATGGAGACACTGCAATGTATGTCCTTGCAGTATCCATTGGTTCTAATATTCTTGGTCTAATTACTCTCATTTCACTGTTAGTAGTATAACCTAATGTCATTGTTCCAGTTATATCCATTCAGCATGGCCGAGATGGACTGGAATGAGTACTTCGATGTGTACATGGCCGGCATCCGGCGATACCTGTTGAAGGACAGCGATGACACACTGCCACAAGCCAGGATTAAATGGAAAAGGTAATCCAATCTAGATCACAATTAAAAGGGTTACTCGAGGATCAAGCAAATTTCTTTTTCGTTTGGCAATCTTCATACTGTCTCCGTCGGTATCCGCAGTGTTGATTATGTCTGAAATAAATAAATAAATTTTAATAGGAGGTAAGACACGACGGTATCTCCCGTCCGAAATGAGCTGTCCGACTGGGGTAGTAAGTACCTCCGCCTTACAGAACACCGCGGCCATAATAACCATCGAGTTGTGTTCCCGCCGGTAAGTAGGGTAGCCAGAGCTCACTGTACCCCTCCTCCTCCCATCCCTTCCTAGCCTCCCCACCCCTTCCCAGCCCTCCCCTCTTCCCTTCAGGGTAGGCAGCGCGTGTGTGACACCCTTAGTGTTGCACACGTTCATAGGCCACGGTGACCGCTTCCCATCATGTGGGCCGTGTGTTTGTCTGCCACCTAAGTAGTATAAAAAAAAAAAAACCGACTGAAATTGGACATCAATTACCGGGGTGTAAGGTTACCCAGTAAGGTATTTAGCTCGCACCCCGGCTGACCTTCATCGACCCCGGTAGTCCTCACCCAAAAATTAAATGGGGTGCCCGGTGCATTCTTAGACGGAGTGGATGGCTTAGTTCAAGTATCATCTACCCTTTTTTTCCGTGTGGAAATCCTCATGGATACCACCCCCACGCAGCCAGCATGTCCATGGCCATTATGTCGGACTCTTACCGACTAAAACCGCACGCCGTCTAGGGTCTTCTGACGCCAGGGAGTAAGGTGGCCCATAGAGCATATTTCCCTCTATCTCTGGATTCGAGATGGCCCTCTCGGGTTTGGAGAACACGGTGTCCCCGTCATGCCCTCAGAAAAATAGGTGGGGGGGGGGGGATAGTTTTAGCCGGATCATGTACTCCGTTGTATTTTCGAAAATAGATACTAACGCAACAACGACGAGGTGTTAGAAGTAGCATGGTAGTTCCTAAACGGATCAACCGATATTGATTTCGATTTATTTTAAATGTGAATTAGGCATATCGTAGGTTTATAACTTCTTGTTTTCTTTACAGATTATACTATCTACACCAGATAGCAAAATTTATTTTCATCGGTCTGGCGATCTACGCGTTATGGTCGACACTAGCGTTGCTCTGGTGATACCACCGTCTCCGATTTTAATAAGATGTATTTTCTGCAAGGAAAATCAGTATAGATTGCTGCTTAAAAGTGGCTACTGGCTACTCACTCACCTACCGCAGGGGCAATCTAGGGTGTAAATGTGGGGATGACCCTAATTGCCACCAATCTAGGTAGTTCCTGCTTGTCTACACACAGGTGGCAATTAAGGGCATCCCTCCTTTAGAACTTACCGAAGCTCACGGTCACTTCTGGTTATACTTAGATTCTTTTTTCGAGAAAACAAATTATATTACGAATTTTGACAGACTGCAATATATTGTAGGTACATCGAGGACAAAAGGACCGATTACTAAATTAGAATTTGTTCAGCTACTTTTGTTGTAATTGTACCTACATTATGTCGCAAGTCTAGAAATAAATTTTCAATTTCGATGTATACCTTCACAAAATTAGTTTTTCAGTGTTGTTCAAGAATTTTTGCATGACGAATGGTACGATTTCTGCTATTTTCAAATGTTTAGGTATTTATTTGCAGACCACGATTTTCATGTATATATCTTTTTTTATAATCGACAATAAAACTAATGTAAATTATGGATTAATGACAGTACAAAGTACAAAAATGTAGTAGTACGAAAATGTCCAGGGTGTGGGTGGACATTTTATTTGAAGGGTATACTTGCGTAGGATCACATAAATAAATCAAGATGGAACTAATAACATTATTATTACACCTAAGCAATTAATCGTTTCATTGCTACCTTTATTTTTACATACTGGCCACAAATATTTACGCATGACGCATATATGCGTCATTGACGAAACAGAATTTTGACGCATATATGCGTCATTGATCACGCACGCGTTAAACATAATAATGCACTTAAATAAATAAGTGATGTGCTACTGTTACAGAGTAGACGGTACGTTCAAAGGTACCGTCGTAAGGTGTCGGATATCTGTTCCCCCTGTCCACTGACCTGTCGGGTATTTCTGCCCTTGTCAGATGTTTGATAAGTTAAATAGTTACAATACACAATGTTATTCTATCTTAATTTAGTTCTGTGAACATTGTACAGTTTTGTGTAAGAAAAGGTGATTTATTAAATAAATTAATTACGGATGATTAAAAAGATGACAGACATGGGATTGAGACCATGCAAAACAATTTTAAACTGCGGTGCACACATCAAAGAATTTTAGGTTGACTATAAGATTTGCTTTTTAACTAAGCAAAAAACCTGGTATAAGTATCGGCAAATAAATTGAACAAAACTCGGGAAGTTCGTGCACGTACCATCGAAAAAACTGATCATTATAAAGACAAATTATACCTATGTCGTACCGTGAAGTCTAGGAAATTTTGTTGGTAATTATAGTAAATAATTTAAAAAGAACACAATTGATATTGATTTTATACTTTTTACTTGTTTTCATGGTCTCGTTCTGCCAATGTGGAGTTTATTATACAAAAAATAGGGTTGGCATATTGGTATTAATTTATTTTTAAGCCAAAATATTTTGTAAAATAATATTATAAGGGTAGGTAGGTGATATGCATTAGGTACTGAAAACGAATGTTACCAAAACCTAATTATTGTATGAATATAAATAAAGAGTATTTTCTAAGTATTGTCATCTTTTTATAAACATCCTGTCCACGTCTCTCGCACTTTTAGGCCAGGCCACACTGGTACTGGGAGATTGTCACACGCAAAAGAAATGTCACACTTCCAAAAGATATCGATTCTAAAATGGTCATTAGTTAGACAGCCTTGATAGGTGTCTATTCGCACTGTTTAACCGATCCATTGCCACCCGTGATTGCCACCATTTTCAAATTGGCTACAAAGATTTTCAACCGACGCACATATGCGTCATTGATATGACCGATTGTTTTTGACGCATATATGCGTCATTAATAAAGAAGAGCCTGGGTTTATATAAAGGGAACACGTGTGAGTAAATCGTTCCAATTCTTTTGAAAAAAGTACTGAACTACACTGAGATAAATCAAATATAAAACGCAATATCCATCAAAATATTTATTTATTAAAACAAAAAACTGCACAGAATACATTGGGAGACAGAGTGAGATTCAACTAAGTATACAATTTAAAGCAGTCTACATCAAAAGATACCTATTTCTAGATATCTCAACGCACATGTTCTAACGAAACACTACATCTTCACAAGAAAATTCGTAGTTTGTTTGGGAAAACAAATATTTCTATTGAAAGTTACTAAAGCCACTATTATTATACATTACTCAGCTTTCATTGACACGTGGCGAAAAAAAGAGTCGCCTTTTCGGCTTTTCTTATACAATTTAGGTGACAGACAAGCAGACGGCCCACCTGATGGGAAGCGGTCACCGTGGCCTATGGACGTGATGTAACACCAGGGGCGTCACACCCGCGATGCCGACCCTGTAGGGGAGTTGGGGAG
Organism: Lithosia quadra; assembly: GCA_963576445.1. NCBI lineage: Eukaryota > Metazoa > Arthropoda > Insecta > Lepidoptera > Erebidae > Lithosia > Lithosia quadra. The sequence continues at coordinate 2,058,389 of OY754903.1, forward strand.
AAATGGAAGAGGTAATAAATGATGGGTAGTTGAGTTTCTGTGCTGTCAACGCAGGAGACTATAGATATTTTAAGCCGAACTCTTAATCTCGACGTACCATAGCGAAAGCCGGGTAAGAACAATATTGTTAATGCTTTTTGATGTTTCGTAGAAAATATGCGCTGTATTTAATATTTAACACTAAGAGGAAGCGTGACAAACACAGAAAATTGATATAAATGCATTTACAATCTTAAAACTAATACCTATTTATGTTCAAATCATTTAAAATGAAACAATCTGTGTACTAGCTGCAAGTTTTCATGAATTATAACAACAAAAAAAATTGTAAATTGAAAGTTTTTTTTTTTCAATTTACAATTTTTTTGTTACGATATTTACGTTTAGTACACAGATAATTTTAATAAAATATACATCGCCGTGGGCAATTTCATAGGCCTATAATTATGTTTAGTTGCCAAAAATGCATAACATTAAAAAAATACCGGTCGATTATGTTTACTACATACAACATATTAAAATAGTAAAAATGCTACCAAAATTAGTCTTTCGAAGTGATAAAATATTAAGATATAATCACAATTTATATATCGTCTAAAAACAAGTCTCAAAACTGGATGGAATTGATAGAAAAATTATTATTTAAAAAGATAGCTACTAAACATGTTTGCATTTCAATGAAATTTTAAAGCACTTAGTATGCAAACTTTTCCTAATGATTTTTGATCGGAAAAAGTGATCATTCAGGACGGGACTTGAACCCGCGACCAGTCCCTTACCCGGTAAGTCGAAAATTCGAAGATCCGGAGCAATAAGCTGTAGAATATATTGTAGAAATTCGAATATCTAGGACGTGTCTGGGTAGTTCAGTTGGTTAGAGCATTCCTCCTGTAAGGGACTGGGCCGTTCAAGTCCCGTCCTGACTGTTCACTTTTTCCGATCGAAAATCATTATGAATGTTTGCATGCTTTAAAATTTCACTTTCAATACTTTTGTAGTCTATTTAAAGAAAATTGCGCTTAAAACAACCTGAGTCAATTTTTGGTAAAAATTTGATTATCTCAAAATAGGCATGAGTTGGTATGTTTTGGTTCTAACGTAAATTAATTTTATTGGTAAGTAAATGCTTAAACTTGAGATTCTACAGTTAGAGAGGAATTGAAATTACAATAATAATTGTAATATAAAATATAGATTTACCTACATTACATGAAAAATAGGCCGGCGCTAATCTTACTTTATAAACACACTCAGTGAATAAGAGTAATAAAATAAGCCGTTTGTACACACTCTTATAATAGAAAGGAGAGTCCATTAATTATATGAAGCATTTAGGGGAGGTTGAGGCGAATCGCACTCGATCTCACGTAGGGTGGGTACCATCCACCCCAGTCACTCTACCCCTTGAATGGAACAGTCCGGAAATATTGTTTCATCGACCCCGTCATGATTTGTTGCCATCTTCATTATTATAAAAAACTACCACTGGACACAAAGTTTGTTCGATGACGCATATGTGCGTCATCCAACAAACTTTGTCCTGCTAAAGGATAACGTTCTAATAAATTTCATTCTAAGAAGAAAGTTGTTTTGGGTCTTGACAAATGTAATTTTTTTTTGCTTCGCGTAATTAATGGACGCACCCAAAGTACTCGTTATAGAAGCGAAGCGAAGCTATATTTTTTGACTATGATATGTTATAAAACTACCTTTCTTATGGATACTAAAGTACGGAATGTTGTAGTCTTTTAGGTTGATCTTACGATCGAAGGGTCCCAAGTTCGGATCCTGGCTGGATTCGTGAGAACTCACTCTTAACACAAGCAATATAGCTTACCTTAGTGTTAGTAGAAATATTAATTTTAGTTTTTTTTTAAAGCTATAAGTTTATCCAAAATACAATTCTTCAATACTCGAGTGACAGATACATTTTACTCAACATTACAATATAGCATCGCATCGCCTTGTCACAACCCTAAATATTAAGTTTCGTATAAAAATACATATTAAATATAACACACACATCTACAAGTACTACACACTATCTTTGTTATTCAAAAGGTAAAAAAAAACCGTAGTTTATTGACAAAACTGTAGACAATATCATCTATTTTTTTTATATTGGTACGTCAATATGACGTCACTTCGATATGATTGATCAAAGAATACAAACTCAAATATACAAAGTGACGTCACCCCGCCTGATTTATTGATCAAAGAATACAAACTCAAATATACAAAGTGATGTCACCCTGCTTGATTTGATGATCAAAGAATACAAACTCAAATATACAAAGTGATGTCACCCTGCTTGATTTGATGATCAAAGAATACAAACTCAAATATACAAAGTGATGTCACCCTGCTTGATTTGATGATCAAAGAATACAAACTCATATATATTTATTTATACAAATAAGATGTTCCTTAACAATTGATTGCACTTAACTAACGATAGTACTTAACTAACACTGGATTTGGTTAACTAAATCATGATATATTCCACTTAAAGTGCCTAATGATGGAATAAAAAATACCTTGGTAAAAATTCGATAGCATTTAATTTTTTTTTGCAATTAGAAAGTACTGTATTACAAATTCAACTCAAAAGAGTTCTGGTGATCAAAGAATACAAATATATATAGAGTAAACATTTTGTTTGTATAAATTTACCAATCATATTAAGCGTTAGTAAATACATTACATGTAAAAATGTTAAGTTTTGACGATCAAAGAACACATACAAAAAAGATTTTCTTAAATTTAGCTGATCGTAATAGCTACCTAGTACTACATTTAGGCTTAAATATATGACTCGACTGGGTTTTTGATCAAAGAATACAAACTCATATTTGCAAAATACACTTTCACCAAATATTGAAATGCATAATTATAACTGCTGAAGGTAACACTAAACTGAGTGAACCGATTACATTTTCGACTCAACCGTATTTCCGATCAAAGAATATAAAATCATATATAACAAATAATACATTCTCAAAGTTTCGATTGTTATTATTGTATATTTAACTCTCGTAATGTGACTTTCCATAGCTAATAGACACAAATATTGTATATAGTTTTATTAGTAAACCATAGTAATGAATATATTACTAATATTTGCAAAATATACTAGACATTCATTAATCTAAGTGCTTAAAGTCCGTTTAATAACTATTTTCTTCACTGAGATTCAAACTTAGGACCGTGTACGATAAATATTTATATTATAAGCTAAAGCAGTAAAGGTTGTCAACCCTTTTTTTTTATCGTGCGGAAATCCCCATGGATACCACCCCCGTCGGCCATCCCTTTTTTCCTTTTCTTGTCAACCCTAAGGGTGGCTTTCCACCAGAGATGTGCTATAGATGCTATGCATGCATTTGATTTCCACCAATCATATTCATTGGTGCACATAGCTTAGCACTGGTGGAAATGGATTCAACTAAGATATGTTTTTTATATGGAAGGATGCGTGCTATGGATGCGGGCTATGGATGTGTGCTATGGATGCGTGCTATGGATGTGTGCTATGGATGCGTGCTATAGATGTCTGCTATGGGTTATCGCGAGTGGTGTGTAGGCCCCCGCCGTCCCTACTATCGATACTTAGCATAGCTCGAGATACACATCTATCTCGTACAGCTACCTAGCGTAGTATTGGTGGAAATGGTCACATATTTTCGTAGCGTAGATTTCACAACTTCGCAGCATAGCTGTATCATCTCTGGTGGAAAAGCACCCTAAAGTTGGGTCTACGCTAGACGAGCCGAACACGAGCGAAGCGGAGCGAGTTTTTAATTGAAATTAAACCTCGTTCGAGGCTTGTAAGTCGGTTCACACTAGACGAATTTGTGTTCGACTCTTGCTCGGCTCGCCTAGTGTAGACCCACCTTTACGCTTCGATAGAGCGTGTGTGCCATTGCTGCCAATTTTGTTGTTACATCTCTAAACTTAAAATTCTCTAAAATTTTCTATTTGCATCTGTTTCTTTCATTATCAGATAGAAAAGGACAGATGATTTATTTTACTGAACACCTGTCAAATTAAGTCGGCGCCTCGACGGTAACCTTCAATTTTAGTCGACATCTACGAACTTGCGACTTAACTTACTACGCACCAACAAGGCGCTGTCTTAATTTGACAGGTCTCAACTTAAATAAAATCATCTGTCCTTTTTTATCTGATCATGAAAGAAACAGATGCAATTAGATTTTTTTTGAGAAATTTAAGTTTAGAGATGTAACAACAGAATTAGCAGCAATGTTTCAACAATTAGGCCTAGTTTCCGTACTGCATTATCTTATAATATTTACTGTGGTTAGTAAAGCGTGTAATATACTTCAATATATAAGTTATAGTGATGTTATTTTGGCACAAGACTAAATACTTTTGTCTACTAATTAAAGAGGTACCATGTTACAATTTACATTCGAAGTTTCGGGCAGTCTATAAGCACGAAATGTCACTCGAATAATGAGCGAATCGTATTCGTAACTAGATACTAAAGACAGTCAATATTATATTACAATCCTATATCATGTTTCGGTGTTTGACCAATCGCGTGTTTGCACATCAATATTGTTAACCGGATCGCGATATATATTAACTGTCTCCAGTCTGTAGTTACGAATACTATACGCTTACTATTCGAATGTAATTTCGTGCTAGCTCTACGGTAGCAAGGTTTGCATTTTCTAGCAATTAGGCCGGAAGATGGTATAATTTCGGATCGAAGGCCTACCGAAAGAAATCCGTGGTAACTTCAAATTACGTAAATGCAATTTTCGTACGGGCCCGAAATTTTGAATGTACAGTCGCGTCGAAAGTAATTCAAATCTCAAACTTATTTTTTTGATACAGCCGACTTGGGCCTCGATTCTGCTAAAGACATACCACTGACACTCTAAAAGATGCCATTTAGTTATAGACTTTATTATTATCAGGTTAAAGTCTAAAGTCAAATCATATTTTGTAGAGCGAATGAAAAAGTTTAATGAATTCTTTTCATTTGATTTTAGACTTTAACTGTATAACGGTAAAGTCTACAATTAAATAGCATTTTTAGAGTGTCAGTGGTATTACAGTGGTTTGCCTTTAGCAGAATCGAGGCCCTAATAGGTTACCTAATATTTTCGTTCAGAAATATATTTTTTTAATTAGCTTTTTTATTTTAATAATATAGCTTAGACGCTGGCTATATGTTTCATGGTAACCAAATGGATATTAAAAATTAACATCCCAATGTCATTTAAAAAGCTGGCAAACATAAATAATTGTAATTATGTATTTGGTTACGCAAAAAATTGTAAATTTTCATTTATACAACATTATTTTTCACTCAAAATGGTTTAAAAATTCATAATTATATATTACATACATATATAGTGCTCAAAATATTCACAAATTTTTAAACACTTATTTATTTTTAGAAAAATTACTCGCTTCATAGGTTTTTCTTAGATTCACGTTTTGACTCAAAAACATTTAAAGATACAAGCTGCTCAAAATAATGGTAAAAATTTTTGTACAACACCCGATTATGGTTGTAACACTAATTTATTTTTAGAAAAACATTTTATTTGGACACGTCAATACGACTTCACCTCGCCTGGTGTTAAGCTAAAGGTAAAATCTCAGAAATGAGAGTCACCATTATATACACACAATGGTGGCCCTCAGCTTGACGCCCTTATCAATTTTTTCTCGCCCCGGTTAAAATACCCGGGACTGTAGACTTGCCTAATATCATAAGAAGTTATTATAAAATACTAGCGACCCGCCCCGGCTTCGCACGGGTGCAATGCTGATACTTAATTAGCCTTAGTATATGATGCATGTATTATACATATAAACCTTCCTCTTGAATCACTCTATCTATTGGGAAAAACCGCATCAAAATCCGTTGCGTAGTTTTAAAGTTTTAAGCGCACATAGGGATATAGGGACAGAAAAGGCGACTTTGTTTTATACTATGTAGTGATAATTAAATTCGCTTAAGTTAATATTTTCAGTAGATATGGGACCGATAATATCAACATGATATGTGGTGTGATTGAAGCGCTGCTGCTGTCAGTTTCAAAATACGGAGATCTCAAATAGTTCCATGGGAAGGGGTGACGGCGCCCTGCCGGGTCGGGGCGGAGCTCACCCCGGAAATTAATGTCCGGTATTGGCGACTCTGGAATTTGAGAAAACGTGTTTATTTTACAGATAAAAGTACTGTAAAGTCATTATGGCTTCCGTATATAAAATATATCTATTTCTTTCTCTTCAAGTACTGAAATCGTACAGAAGACCGCGGCCATAATAACCATCGTGTTGTGTTCCCGCCGGTAAGTAGGGTAGCCAGAACTCACTGTACCCCTCCTCCCCCTCCCCTTCCTAGCCTCCCCACCCATCCTAGCCCTCCCCCTTTCCCTTCAGGGTAGGCCGCGCGTGTGTGACACCCTTGGTGTTGCACACGTTCATAGGCCACGGTGACCGCATCCCATCAGGTGGGCCGTGTGCTTGTCTGCCACCTACGTAGTATAAAAAAAATTGTAGGTGATTTTTTTTATACGAATTAGCTGGCCGATAAGCACACGGCCCACCTGATGGGAAGCGGTCACCGTGGCCTATAGACGTGTGCAACATCAGGCGTGTCACACTCGCGCTGCCGAGATAATTATTATATATGCGGGAGATACAGTTGTGGTTTTGTGACAACTTTTTTTCTACAATTTCATTAGTCGAGAGAAAAGAATAGATTATGTCTGAGCGCCATGCTGAAGTTGCAGATAAACATTCAATTATATGATTTATTATTATAATTTTTTAAACAGCAATACAAAATTTTCCGTTACTATCATACATTATTGCTGCTTTAACAATTTTCAACTATAGTAGAAAGGTAATTAAATTACCTATATCACTACCAGTGGTAAGGTTGGTAGTAACAGCAATAACAAATTGCCCGTATTACTACCATAAATTATTGCTGCTCTAACAACTTTGAACTATAGTAGTCAGAACGGTAATTAAATTACCAATTTACTGTAAATACTACTAGTATTAAGGTTGGTAGTACCATGGGTAATAAACTGAGTGTTTAAACTGTAAAGATAATATTATAAGAGATCAAAGCGACTTACCTTCTTAGGGCATATACCACATAGATGGCCAACATCGATAAAAGGGTAGGCAGAGATGGAGCGATACTGTGGGCGCCGGCGTAACGGGTGGTGCCGCAAGCAGGCGGGCACACCGGGATTATGGACTCTATAAGCATGCGAATAAGGCATGCAATTCAGCACAACAATATATATATACACACTTTGTATCATTATGTTGTCTGTACATTGGAAATGTTATTTTGAACCATTGGTCGAGTAAAATTGGAGATGTGACCAAAAAACGATAACTTGATACAAAGTGTATACAGAAAACATTCAGATTATATAAAAATCTAACAATTCAATTTAAAAAAATTCGATTAAAAACAAATCTGTAGAATAGGAATGATGACAATTTTTTTTTATTATTGAAGACTACGTTTTTTATGTTTTTTTTTTATTCATGATAGGCTTACGTTTGACCTCAATCTCACCTGATGGTAAGTGACGATGTGGTCTACGATGAATCACGCTTGCCTAGAAGGAACCTAAAATAGGAACCTAAATAGTTCTAAAAAATATATCCAAGGAATCAGGCAATACCTAATTTTAAATGCCTATTTTTTGTGAAATCAGTATTGGTAAGAATCTGAAGACCATGTCATCATCCCTATTATTATATGAAGCAGAATTAGAGTCAAAAATAATACTATAGGGCCAAGTTAAATAGATCGTCATTATCATCTTAGCGTTGGGTCTCGATTGCATCCAACAATGTCACCTCGGAGTCCGGGGTCCGCTTTCCTGCTTTTCCTTCTCCACTTCACACTTCACACAGCATTATGCGTGATTAATTAACAAAAATCTTCGATTTAGTTGACAATAATTATACAAACTTACCAGGTCTAATAACTTCTTGGTCTATGGTATTGTCAGATTAAAAAATCATCTAATAACTTGGCCCTATTAAGTATTTAAAATACATAACAATTTCAAAACATTGCCATGACAAAAAAAAAATCCAAATTCAGCTAAAATAAAACATAGCTGACCTCATTTAATCAACAAATATAATAAAAATGCAAAATCAATCAATGCTATTTAAAAAAAAAAACGAATGATAGTACACACGTGTTGTAGTTTTTTATGTGAGCATACATTTCTTATACTAATAATTGACACAACTTCTTTTTATTTTGACCTGTACCGAAATTATGGCTTTCGATTTTAACTAACCATCCTCCGAGTCCTTTTCCAACTCAGTTGGGGTCTGCTTTTCAGTCTAACTATTGACAGCCGAACTTCGATATGTTCCGTGAAGCGACTGTCATCTGACTTCCACTACCCATTGACTATATCGAAATTCTGTAGTTAGACCAGTTGTCAGACTTTTTAGAGATCCAACTACCTGTAACGACTGCCATAGATGAACGGGTAATTTTTTATTCCTGTTCTATCAACTTTCGACTCTAGTAGTACAAACGGTATTTAAATTACCGATGTCACTGCTAGTAGTAACACGGGTAATAACACATCACGATATTTGTAAAGATAGGAATAACATACAGAAATGTTGCTCAACCAAAAAAACTTTACAAGTGTGTACTGGTCCTAAAAATAAGGCTGTGAACTCACCAACTAGCTCGACTTGTCCCTCATCAGTGCCCAGTTTGTTTTGCGCCTTACATTTGAACATACCATACTGACGTTTCTCTATGGTTATAACTCTGATAGTCGTGTCTGTGAATTCGTCGGCTGTAGCGAAGTGGGAGATTCTGTAATCGAAAGTATTACATTAGTGAATTGGGATTAAGGTATGGAGCACACGGAGGCGCGGGCAGGGCCGGTCAATTAGACCGCAAAGGAATCCTATACCGCAAGTAGGTAGGACACGACGGTATCTCCCGTCCGAAATGAGCTGTCCGACTGGGGTAGTACCTCCGCCCTACAGAACACCGCCCCGTAATAACCATCGTGTTGTGTTACCGCCGGTAAGTAGGGTAGCCAGAGCTCACTGTACCCCTTCTCATCCCATCCCTTCCTAGCCTCCCCGCCCCATCCCACCCCTCCCCACTTTCTTTCAGGATAGGCAGCGCGTGTGCACCCTTATTGTTGCACATGTTCTTAGGCCAGGGTGACCGCTTCCCATCAGGTGGGCCGTGTGCTTGTCTGCCATCTAAGTAGTATAATTTTTTTTTTAAATCTCCCGTTCGATTGCGATGGTCGCTGAATGGATAAGGACGCGGCCTCTTCTCAGAGGTATCGAGTTCTAATCCGGCCGGACAGCACCAATGTGAATTTCACTTTGTTGAATTTATATGTGCTAATCACATGATTTACCATCTGCTGACGGTGAAGGAAAAACATCGTGAGGAAACCCACATGTCCTAGAAGACATTCTAAGGACATGTCCGATCCACCAACCCGTTATTAGGCCAGCGTGTGTGGATTAAGGTGTAAACCCTCTCAGCTCTCTCGTTAGAGGAGAGGAGACCCGCGCCCAGCAGTGGGACATAAATGGGTTGCTATTATTATTTTTAACATAAAAAAATACAGTGAATTGAGAACCTCCTTTTTTTGAAGTTGGTTAAAAATAGCTTTGTCCCAACTCGTGCGTACAGCTAAGGAGTGGAATTCCTTGCCTGAGTCTGTGTTTCCGGAAAGCTATAACTTGGGAGTTTTCAAGTCACGAGTGAATAGGTTCCTTCTAGGCAAGCGTGATTCATCGTAGACCACATCGTCACTTACCATCAAGTGAGATTGAGGTCAAACGTAAGCCTATCATGAATGATAAAAAAAAAAATAGCACTCCGGGAGTGCCGGCAGAAGTGAAAACTTCAATATTAACGTTGTGTTTAATTATAAGTATAAAAGTACTATCATTTATGAGGTAGAATACAATGTTTATTTATTGCGTTATCGTACACAAATATGACAATTTATATGTTGTTATTTATTCACATTTACGAATACACAACAGTGTATTTACTACACGACAGTCAAGCAATCAGCTGTTACCATCCTTGGATACGCGTGGGACGCTGTACATAAACACACACGGTCATTCGCGCAAGCGCCCTGTGCCGCCTAAACAGAGCAGCACACTCAGGCACGGTAGAAAGAGTGGGAGATACTAGTTCCTCTCCCTTCCCCTCGATCTTACGCTTTTTCGATCAGCATCACGTGACCCTGACGCGAGTTTGAAAGTTTTTACCCATACAAAAAAAAGTGCTCAGCGCCGCTAAAGAAGTTTTCACTTCAAAAACAACTCTTTTCATAGTCATAGCTAGTGTTACCTGTAATGCTGGTTGTTGGAGAGTTGCACTTCATCCTTGAGCCAGGTGATGGCGGGAGGCGGGTACGCCTCCACGTGGCACTCGAGGTCCATATCGTATTGCAGGGCCTACAGGAACAATTCACATTTAAAATGCACATCTTTAACACTGAAACAAAAGTTTCCGCGGTAGCCTAGTGGTCTGGGTATGGACTGCTGAGACGAGGTCTCGGGTTCGATCCCAGGTTCACCATGGCACACACCAATGACTTTTCGATGCTTTTCGAAGTTATGTGTATCGCAGGTTTATAAGTGCCCGGTTAATGACAATAGGCTCGCCACCTATAACATTGGGACCTAAACATAAACTGGCGAAATGTGGGTGCTAGCACCTCTGCCTACCCCTTCGGGGATATAGGCGTGAGTTTATGTTATGTTATGCTTACCTGAGCCAACCTCGGCCTAGGCACAGTGACCACGGGCGCGAACTCCACCTCCAAATTGATATTACGCCTGGCGCCTTTTCCCACGCCGTTCTCAGCCACGCAGTAGTACGTCCCGCGGTCTTCCTTGTGCACTTGGGCTATTTTTAAAATGTATCCTCTGAAATATATACATAACATTACACTCTATCTATACTAATATCATAAAGAAGTAAAGTTTGTGTGTTTGTATATTTGTTAAATTGTAAGGGGTAATCTCGGGATCTACTGAACCGATTTTTAAAAATTCTTCACCAATAGAAAGCCACATCATTTGTGAGTGTCATAGGCTATATATTTTATTGGAAAACTGGAATTTACACACGGGCGAAGCCGGGTCCCGGGTCGCTAGTAGTCAATAAAAACCGGCGGGCTTGCATGAAAGGTTTAATGACAGTAGAGGAAGCTCGTGAAGTATGTGAGGACAGAGGCAGATTGCGGTCTGAATCTAAATACTGAATCAAACCAAACTTAAGTTTCTTTGGAGTCCCATAATAGCAACCCATGTATAAATGTCAGAGGCAATGGCACGGGCCTCCTCCTCTAACGAGAGAGTTGAGAGAGTATAGGCCTTAATCCACACACGCTGGCCTAATGCGGGTTGGTGGATCGGACATGTCCTTAGAATTTCTTCTAGGACATGTGGGTTTCCTCACGATGTTTTTCTTCACCGTCAGCAGATGGTAAGTCATGTGATTAGCACACTGGTCCCATGTAAAAAAAAAAAAAATTGTATGTGGCGATACCACATACCCCCAGAGCGCCATCTAGTAACAGCACGATGAACTACTTCGATACTACAACTACGTCACTACGATCCTGAATCGCGCAAGTGAAGTTCGCGCGCTGATATAACATATATACAAGATCCCAACGATAACCGTTGGTGTTGGCCCGCCAGGCGTGATCACCTTGCCTGGTCGGAGGATCCTCCTTTTGTGTTGGAGGGACCCGTTCACGTTCCTCCACATCTCAAGTTACGGGGTCCCATTTAAAAAAATAATAATTATTAAATGTTACCTATAAATCGATCCACCAGTGGGTAAAATGGCGTTGTTCTCACGACGCCACGAGATCTTCGGCAGCGGGAAACCACCGGAATAGCACTCCATTTGCACACCTACAAGTAAAAAGATAAATCACCTTGATGCAAATATACCATACTAACTGTTGCCCGCGGCTTCACCCGTAATTTGGACGAGTTCAGTGGCGTAGCGGTAGAGCTTCCGACTGCTGAGTCAGAGGTCGCGGGTTCGATTCCCGCTCAGTGCAAATATTTGTATGCATGAATATGTCTATTTGCATTTGTCTAGATGTTTCTATTTAAAATATGTATATGTATATTTTGTATAGTATGTATGTATTAATAAAAAAAGTACATAAGTATGTATGTTAGACTAGAACCCATAACACAAGCTAGTTAAACTACGTTTTTTTTTATACTACGTAGGTGGCAGACAAGCACACGGCCCACCTGATGGGAAGCTGTCACCGTGGCCTATGGACGTGTGCAACACTAAGGGTATCACACACGCGCTGCCTACCCTGAAGGGAAGGGAGGAGGGCTTGGAAGGAGTGGGGAGGCTAGGAAGGGGTGGGGAGGCTAGGAAGGGGGTGGGGAGGCTAGGAAGGGGTGGGGGTACAGTATATACAACTCACTTTCTCCCTCGCTAGCAACAAGAGACCTCGTCGAGTTATCGGAGATGATGGGTGGCCGCCTGACCTGGAGCTGCACTTCGGCGGTGATCTTGTTGCTAATGGACATCAAGACCTGGCACTGGTACCAACCCGCGTCGTTCTCTTGTATATCCTTGATCTGGAATTAAATAAATTAAGTAAATCGTGGAGGTAGGACACGACGGTATCTCCCGGCCGAAATGAGCTGTCTCTCTATCCTATCTATTCGCTATAGCTAGAACTATCGAACTATCGATAGTTCTAGCTAGACTATCGATAGTCTGCTATTTATCTACCAGCAACAATACTATCGATAGTATTGCCATTCAATAGTATTGCCTCGTTCTGAGCTATCGATAGTATCGATAGGTTTAAAGAACTTTATTTCTCATAAGAACAGACTTGTTCACTTAAAATGAGATACATAGTAAAATTTATATAGATAAAATATTACAATTGTCTCTGGCGAGTTGGAATGTTATGATAAACATTTTTGATTCATTTCTAAATCTAGTTTCGAGCCATCTTTTATGCTGTATATACATAGTCCTTAAGTTTACTTCTGAATACCTTAACATTTTTAATATCTTCAGGTAATTTGTTGTATAACTGTGCACTTTCGATGATAATGATACTATCGATATTTGAGTGATTTGTTGGCTATCGATTAACTATCGATAGTCGACTATCTACCGGCGACACTAGTTCCGTCCAAAGGTTTTATACATCCAAACTGTTCTTACCGAAAGTGTGTACGTAGCTGTTGCATCGTCAAAACGAAGCGAGAACCTTGAATCTTTGATGATCAGTCCAGCATTACTGGACAGGGGGATGGATTCCACGGTCTTGTAACGGTCGTATTTCACCTGTGGAATACAAAAAAAATAATGGAATATGTCTTATCCACGGAATAAAGAGTACCTACTACAATGGAAGTGTGATACTACTTATTCATAAGGGGAACCGCTGTCGCCAAACTCACACATACAACCAGTCGCTTATCTTCCATACCAAATTAGCCTAAATTATGCATACTGCAAAACGAAAATACACCCTACTACATTTTAGAGATTTATTTGCTATAAATAAAAAAAATATTTACGGCGATTCGTATTTTGAATCAAACTTTGACTTAAGAAAAACTTCAGATAATCTCTATCTCTCGCTCTATCTAACTATGCAAACCTTGCGAAACAACGCGTACAAGTGACACGCGTGCCACGCCCACTTACCACTTCTACTTACTTCTCTTTTCTGTGGTCTTATCTGATTCTAGTCTGTTCTAATACTCATCATTCTCTGAACCTTTTTCCCAACTCAGTTGGGGTCGGCTTTCCAGTCTAACTGTGATGCGGCTGAACTTCGATATTTTCCGTGGAGCGACTGCCATCTGACCTCCACAACCAATGGTCATTATGACCAATGGCGATATCGAAGTTCCAAGTTAGACTGGTTGGACTTTTGTGGGCTCCAACTACCCATAACGACTGCCATAGATGTTTGTATGGCAACCGGGACCGACGGCTTAACGTGCTCTCCGAGGCACTAATAAACCTGCGATAAATACAATAAAGCTGCTATAAAATAAAACTATTTTTTGTTGTTATTGGTAATAGGCTCGCGATTGACCACAATCTCACCTGTTGGTAAGTGATAATGTGGTCGCTCTACTCTCTACTAGCTTATACCCGCGACTCCGCTCGCGTAAATGTCGGTATTTGCGTTTTTTGATCATATCTCCGGTTCTACTCAACCGATTGTGATCAAACATGCGTAAGATTTTAATTCTGACCAAGACCTTTCAAACAGAAAAACCGTATCAAAATCCGTTCAGTATTTTTCGCGTCCCTCGCGAATAAACAGATAAGAATTCCAAAAAAAATTGTTCATAAACAAAAAAAAAATTTTTTTCAAATAGGAAAGCCGACCCCAACTGAGTTGGGAAAAGGTTCAGAGAATGATGAGGTATCTCCAATGTGCAGACACAAATACTTTACAATATTATAATAGTATTTAGATAAATAGATCAACTTAGTTTATGTAAAACTAGCTGACCCACCCCGGCTTCGCCCGTGGCGTATTTCGAACCCCGATGCAACCTTTTTAACTCACATAATATACTCATAATTTATCAGTTTCCCTAAAATGTACGGGAATCTACCGGAATTGTTCACATTTATGATTATTGCTCCGCTCCCTTGGGCAGTAGCGTGATGATATTCAGCCTATGACATTCACGGATAATGTGGCTTTTAAAGAATTTTTAAAATCGGTTCAGTAGATCCCGAGATTACCCCTTACAATTTAACAAATATACAAACACAAACTTTACTTCTTTATAATATTAGTATAGAAGTATAGATAAATGACTCTATAACCAATTACCCACAAAAGCAAACAATCGCTGTACCGATAGACAAACACATATATTTTTTAAAGCACTTCCATATAGTTATAACAATTCATGTAACACTATATATGTAAACAAAATGTCGTCTTTAACTCACATAGTATAAACATCGAAAATGGTCTGTAATGACTCGTCCCACTTTAAAACAATATTCAGTATTTATTTGCCCTTGAAGACGGCCGATTCGCGAGCAGCTGATTGTACCAAGTTAGAACAGTTACGTTTGGGAAAGGGTTCCGTATATACAGATGGATCAAAGAAATAAAAAATAAAATAAATAGTGGGCAAGCAAGCCGGGGTCGACCTCGCAGAGTATACACTGACCAAATTAAGGCGTTATTGCAAAAAGGGCAGGTCAAAAGCACTCTATACCGGCGGGCTTGCATGAAAGGCTTAATGACAGTAGAAGAAGCGCGTGAAGGATGTCAGGACAGAGGCAGATGGCGGTCTGTTGTCTCTGCCTACCCCGGAGGAAAAAAGGCTCGAGCATATAAATGTATGTATGTATGTCGCAGAGTATACACTGAGCAAATTAATGAGTTATTGCAAAAAGGGCAGGTCAAAGGCACTCGAAACCAGCGGGCTTGCATGAAAGGCTTAATGACAGTAGAGGAAGCGCGTGAAGTATGTAAAGACAGAAGCAGATGGCGGTCTGTTGTCTCTGCCTACCCCGGAGGGAAAAAGGCTCGAGCATATAAAAAATGTATGTAATTAAATAGTGTCAGGGTGCGAGGGAAGGTCGGGGAGCGATCAAAAGTTGGGGTGAGGCAAACAAATGCCTTATAGGCTTTCTTAAACTCCTAAATAAAATGTGAAAATCTCTCTAAACCTATTCTCAGACTTATGAAACACAAAAATTTCATAAGAATCGGTCAAGCCGTTTCTGAGGATTCCAACAAACACTGACACAATATTTTATTTCCAAGTAATTCATATATCACTTTACGGGAATCGAACCCGTAATCTGACTCAGCAGTCAAACCGTTTCCTACGTTCAAGGATCTCCAAATTATATTCAATGAACACATTGTTGAACTATAAATTAATCTGCGACTATAATAGTTGTTTAGTTCCAACAGTTGTGTCGTAAACTGGCAACACTATTGATCTAGTGCTTCAAAATTATTTAAAAATAATGTGAGTACCGTAATGTTTTTTTCAATTTCTTAAATTTTGAAACTAATTACTTTTTTATTAAAATTAATGTGATTTTGAAGCGATTAGTAGTAGACTGGCAACACTGTTGATCTAGTGCTTCAAAAATATTTAAAAAAATGTGAGTACATTGATGTTTTTTTTTAATTTCAGAATTTTTTTTAAATTAAATACATTTTTTATCAAAATTAATGTGATTTTGAAGCGATTACGAGTAGAAAACTAACTTATCCTATAGATTTAGCGCAAAATTTCATTTAAGTAATATTGCGTAGTGATAACAAAAAATGTTTAAAAACATTCAAGTTTCCATAGTTCACAAGAGTTACGGTAGATGGCTACAGCGTTACATAATATTGTATTAAACCAACTACGGGTGTTTGGTAGCTCCAATTTTGATGCGGTTTTCAGTAAAGTATGCTTTACATGCCGGAGAAGATACTCAACCGACATGAAATATAAAAAAAACGAGGTTTTATTTTGTGATCATTTTTTTCAACTGTCCTTTTATAGGTTTTTCGCTGTCAATTATTAGCGAACATGCGCAAACTTTGCAAACAAACTACCGTAAAACGGGGTGAATAGGGATTAAGGGGTGAATAGGAATAAAATGGTCAGTTAAATTTTGCAGTTATCTTTTATGCGAAACTATAAACTACTTCACGTCACAATAAAGAGAATCATCGAAGATCTGGTTAAAAACTTACTATTACTGTTCAACCTAGCGTTAATCCCAGTCGTATCCAAAGCTTTCACCTCGGAGTCTGGGGTCCGCTTTACCAGTCTTAACTGCGGATTTGGCTGGACCACGATATTTTCCGTGAAGCGACTGCCATCTGACCCTCACAACCCAATGGCGACATTAGGCAATATCGAAGCATTTTAGGGCTCCAACTACCCGTAACGACTGCACGACCAGACCAATGCAAATACCGATATTCATGCATACAAATATTTGTACTGAGCGGGGATCGAACCCGCGCGTCCTGCGCAGCGGCCGCGTTCACTACCGCTACGCCACAGAGGCTGTCTATTACTATTATTATTATAATGAATTCTAATGACAATTTTATCCCTATTCACCCCTTGAGATCACCGAGGTAGATGATACTGTTAATAGGTATTAATACCGTAACCATTTAAATTGGAGGCAATTGGGCATTTAAAAGAACGACTCATTAGTTCTCTGCCGGCGGCACCTCGAGTGAACTCGGCCTTGAATCGACATACACCATCCTGTGAGCCTTATCCCAACTAGCTGACCCACCCCGGCTTCGCCCGTGGCGTATTTCGAACCCCGATGCACCCTTTTTAACTTTAGTTTTCCTAAAATGTATGGGAATCTACCGGAATTGTTCACATTGTAGGGCAGGGTAGGCGAACCTTTATTCATCAACGTGGCATTTTTTTCTAAAACATGTTTTATGGGGTCACTGGCGTGCCATCAACACTGTTTATGAAATAATGTAAACAAAAGAGGTATATTTTTGAAATGTTTTTGTTTTTTGAAAATTACGACAGAGGTGATATTGCTAGCCCTCGTTATAAGAAGCCGAGGATATTAATAAGTAATTTTCATACCTCACGAGTGTCATACGACGTTTTACAAGATATTTGAACACTCCGTAGCATAGGATCATTCTCGTTAGATTGTCATAAAATACCTAAATACATTTTTTACACAAGTTTTATGATCGGCGACGTGCCCAAAATATTGCGCCGCGTGCCACCTATGGCACGCGTACCATAGGTTCGCCTACCCTGTTGTAGGGTGATGATATTCAGCCTATGACGTTCACGGATAATGTGGCTTTCTATTGGTGAAAGAATTTTAAAATCGGTTCAGTAGATCCCGAGATTACCCCTTACAATTTAACAAATATACAAACTTCTTTATAATCTTAATATATATAAATCTCGTGTCACAATGTTTGTCCTCAATGGACTCCTAAACCACTTAACCGATTATAATAAAATTCGCACACCATGTGCAGTTCGATCCAACTTGAGAGATAGGATAGTTTTTGAAACGGATTTCGACATCCACGCGGGCGGAGCCGCGGGCAACAGCTAGTATTAGTATAGAAGTATGGATATAGATAGATAGAAGACGCAGTAGGCATGCAAAATAAAGATAAATTATCAAGTCCCAGTGCTATTCTTGTACCAGTTATCATTAAAGTTTATAAGTTCACAATGGAACAAACATGTTTTATTATATATATTGAAGAAACAATGAACTCCGTCAAACACCTACTGTTTTATCATTGGAAGGATAAAAGTAGACTATTATGCTATCTCGGACTAATAATGTGCTTTGTGCTAAACTTTCATCAGCAGTTTTTGGATGAAAGAGCAAAAAACATTCATTCATACAAACATTCACATCTTCTATCCCTCTGTAGTGTACCACCGGTAGTTGATTCGACTGCTACAACAGAACTCGCACTACACAGGTTCACTGCCCGCTTAATGCAAATATTTTTATGTATGAATTTGCATCGGTCTGGGTGTTTCTATGTATAAATGTATGTATTTACAAAACGTAACTAAGTATGTATATGCGCATTCTGGAACCCATAACACATGCTAGTTAAACTAAGCTTACTTTAAGTCTAGATAGAGCTGTGTAGAATGTTATATAGAATATTCTATACTTTTATAAATTGTAAAGGAACTGTGTCTGTACATATTTAAAAAAGTGTAGTGGTGATATTTAAAAAAGAATATTATGAACAATTTCTGAACACAAAAAAAAAAAAAATTAATTCTTGTCTTATTAGCTATCAACAAATCATAGTCATAGACTGATTGCAGATGAACACAGAGAAAAAAAAATTCTTATCAGTTTGTTCACGTTGGATGCAAAATTACTGAAAGATGTATGAGAAATCTAGAAAAGGGTATCACTTACCCAAATAACTGGGAAATCTGATGCATAATGCACGGAGCAATCCAAGTCCACCTGTCCACCAATATCTCTGATCTGCTCCTGTGTTATGTGCGAGATGGTAGGAGTCCGCTGGGCTGTCACTACAATTATCAGTAAATATGATTTTTTATTAGCTGGAAAAATATGTATTTTATACTTTTCTACAATATTTATTTATTCAAACCTGACCATTCACCTCAGGGTATTCTTTAAGGTCTTGGAGGTGAATGATAGCAACCCATTTATGTCCAATCTACCTGGAATTTTGGGCATAAATAATGAATGCCTAGGGTTAGGGCATAAACATATCAATGAAAAAATGCCCTCAATTATAAAATAGCATACCAATTAGTGTTAATCAGCATTGCTTTAGATTTTACTGTGCCAGAATACAGAAATGTTGTTAATACAATAACACAGTATGTAAACATCAGCACTTTTAAAACATTTGTACTTAATCTGATTGACTACAGAAACGGCAACATAAACAACAAAATGAAATCGGTAGAAAATTTTGTGTAATTGAAACCGACAATAGTACCTAGGACTTAGTTTTAAACTGAATTGTATTATTTTCGTAATGATTCCTAATCCTTTCATCAAATAAGGAGTAGGTACCGGTTTTCTTATCAAATATCTGGTCGATAATTCGCAAAAATCGAAAGAGTAGCTACCTACTATCAACATGTAATATAAAACAGCGACGAATTTGTAGTGTTTCATTTAATAAACAGTCGAAATGATCTAAAACGCGATTGCTACAAAATAAGGCGTGGACATCCAGAATTATGGCTAGTTGGAAAATCTACGCGGAATCAAATATTTCTTTATATTCAAATGTGCGTCTTTTCACTCACCAATTGTTGACAAGCTCAACAATATGAAGAAACAAATAGATTTTTTGAAATCCATTTTTGTTCATACACTTTA
Source organism: Lithosia quadra (assembly GCA_963576445.1). Lineage (NCBI taxonomy): Eukaryota > Metazoa > Arthropoda > Insecta > Lepidoptera > Erebidae > Lithosia > Lithosia quadra. Next base: position 2,078,343 of record OY754903.1, read on the forward strand.
CACAAATTAAAATAACAGAAACAAACACCTATTCGGTTTCTGATAATCCGTTTGAATGATTTGTTTGAATGAAAATTGTAAAAATTGAATTGATTGAATGAACTAGAATGAATGATGATCAAGATTGGCCAGTGCAGCAGTGTTGCCAGAAAAGAATGTAAGAAATTCGTACCTATGAGTTATTTCAATGTTTTGTATTAGTAGAATCATGCTAAATAATCATGTCTTCATTCCTTTTCTACCATCCCCATTTTGGCCTGCATCACCGTAGGTACCTATCGCAAAAGAGGGTAGCGGCATACCACATATTGCACTACCGAAAGTTGCCCTGGGACTTAAATAATTACTATTTTGACAGTTCTTATGAACGCATAAAATCTGTCTAAATACGAATAAATTCACATAAATGGCAATAGTGTTTTTAACGTCAAAGTCAAATTGTTGTTATTGTTGCATTGCAAATAGTATTTGGATTTAAATGTTATTGCGGCATTTTTAGCATCATTACTTTAATAAATTAACCATTACAGTTGTTTTCAAGAGCCATAATATTTTAAAAGTTGGTTTAATATTCGTGAAGCGCCCCAAAAACAGAAACAAACATTGAGTGATAGTTCTTATTTTTTCACAAGTTTTTCACTGTGTTTACACAATGGGTAAAGGAAAAGCTTTGAGAAGTGATGCCCGAAATATTGTAATAAAGGTATTGAATTATTTTGAAAATGAGAAGAAAAATCAATCTTGTTTATTTCCTGTTAAACAAGCCATGAGACGTACGGGAATGGCGACTGGTATATCAGAACGCACCATACGAAACATAAAACAAGAAATGAAAATAGTAGCATCAGCATCGTCGGAAGCTGGTACGAGTACAGAAGCCATTAAACTGTTGACACCACGAAAAAAAAGGAACACGAAACCAACATTAGAAATTGATGAGTTTATGATTTGCGGTATAAGAAATATAATAAACAATTTTTATACAATAAAAAAAGAAATACCTACTTTGCGTAAAGTTCTAGCCGTTGCAAAGGCAGAATTGAACTTTCCTGGGCAAAAAACTTATCTGTGGAAAATATTAAAGTACAATCTGGGCTATAAGTTCAAAAAATGCAAAAATGGCCGCCATTTCTTAATAGAAAATCCAGAAATCACTGCGTGGAGGGCACGATATTTACGACGACTGCGGGAAAATGATGAACTCGGAGCAGAAAAGAAACCGGTGTTTTACTTGGATGAAACATGGATACATAGCACCGTCGCAAACTGTTTGCAGAACTCCATTGATTCAAGTGTGAAAAAGAATCACAAACCTGGCCAGCGCTGGATAATAGTGCATGCTGGAGGTGACAATGGCTTCGTCCCAAACGCAGAGCTATTGTATAAATGCAAAAGCAAAATTGGAGATTACCGCAATGAAATGGACACAAAAAATTTCACCAAATGGGTGAATGAGAAGCTCTTGCCAAATCTGCCGCTTAATTCTATTATTGTTCTTGACAATGCGCCATATCATAGTAAGCAAATTAACAAACTGCCAAACTTAAATTCCGTTAGGGCAACTATGGAAAATTGGTTGCGAGAAAGGAATATTGAGTTCCAAGAAAATGTTACGAAATCTGAGCTATACTGCCTTATAAAACGGAACGCACCACCTAAAGAATATGAGATAGATGAAATAATTAACAGTCATGGTCATGAAGTATTGAGGCTACCGCCTTATCAATGTGATTTGAACCCAATAGAGTACATTTGGAACATTGTGAAACAACGAGTGGCTGAAAAAAATGTGTCACAATTAGAAAAAGATATTGAAAAGTTAACACGGGATGCTTTAAGAAGTATATCTGTTGATGATTGGAAGAGGGAAATCAACCATGTTGATAAATTAAGACAGCAATATTGGGAGAGTGATCGACTGCAAGAAATATATGGGAGGGAGTTGATTATTTCAGTGGGGGCGGACTCAGAGAGTGACACGGACACAAATTTTAGTGAGAGTGAGAGTGAGAGTGAAATGTCTGGTGTTGAAAATATAGTTTCAACACCAGACATTTCACTCTCACTATAAGGATGTAAGCGATTAAATGCAATTAATGTGACTAACCTAAATACACAGTTTTAAATTAATATTTTTTTTATTTTTTTTTTGCTGACGCTACCCCTCGACTAAATGTCACTGTCATTATTCCAGCGACAAAGTCATGAAGCTAGGCTAAGTTTATTTATACTATTCTCTGTCTACGTCTAAGTTCAAGCAAAGTCAATGAAAGATAAAAAAAATAGTTCATCTAGCACAGATGATAAAACGAGACAACAAAGTACAAAAAATACTAGTAGTAGTACTATAACACCTCAACAGATGTCGTACGTTACAAATAAAGTTATAATTAGTATATGGTTATACTAATAGATGGCGCTTCAGTAAAAGTTACAAACCCAAAAATTTTTATGAGATTTATTTTAGGTATAGTAGCCTGTTAAATCATAATAATAAGGGATAGGCAGAGTTATGTTAACAGCAATATTCTGCCCTACACTAACTAAAAGGCCGTTAAGCCACAGTTGGTCGATTTTCACTTTTTAATGCTAACTAATTTGGTTTAATTTACTAATTTTTTGGTCTAAGACTCATTTTTCTATTACTAATAGTTTTAGAGATACAGAACATTGCTGAGCAGTTAAACCACATAAATATTGGTACTTCCTTAATTAAATTTAATTATACATACCTACAAATTACATACCAATACACACATACATACATAGTCTCGAAAAACATTACCCTCCTTTCTTCGGCAGTCGGGTAAAAATATGAATACGTAAATAATAAATAGCGATGTATCTATAATAATAATAAAGCTTCAATACTTAGGGTAGATAGGTCATTATTATTATAATAATTATTTTTTACTTTCAACCGGTTTTTTTATTGTTATTTTTTTGTGGGGGTTTTTTATTATACCTACTCTTCAAGATTTCATGAAAAAAGATAGTGTTAATTTTTTTTCGTTTTCTTTCTGCTCAGTTCGAACGGGAGATATACAACGTGGCCAGATTTTGGAGTAGTGTGGACCCCACTACTCCAAAACCTTGCCAAGTTAGATGCCGTACACTATACTTGTTTCTAGGCGATGCATTTTGCCACAAACAAGTATAGTGTACGGCATCTAACTTGGCAAGGTTTTGAAGTAGTGGGGCACACACTACTCTAAGATCTGGCCACGTTATATGCTGTGCACTAGTCGTGTCCTACCTCCTCATAGTACCTATAGAGGGCCAGGAGAACTACGGCCGTGTAGCAAGGTGCTCCAGGGAACTCTTTATGTTATGCTCATTAGATTTGTCTAAATATGCACTTGATTGAAGGCTTATTTTTAAAAAAGTGTTGTAAAAATTAATAACTTACCTATTTAGTTTACGAAACTATTTTAATTCTAAATTATCAGTTAAGAAATAAAAAAATACAACTAGGTAATGTAAATATATGCACTTTATCTTGTCGGTATAATATTTGCTTGTAATAAATTCGAAATTTATCTTTTACGACAGACATAATGACATTATCAAATAAAACTATAGGGCTATCTTAATTTTTTTACAATTAGATATAAAAGAGTGTAATCTTATAATGTAGGTATGTACCTACACACCTTTTTTTACCCGCTGGCAACTCTGATAACAATATTACCGCCATTAACACAGCGACAATATTATTAAATAGAGTTTCATTCTTTTATACAACTTAGGTTATTAGGCAGACAAGCACACGGCCCACCTGATGGGAAGCGGCCACCGTGGAGGGTTGGGAGGGCTTAGGTATAATGAAAGGGGGGTGGATTGGGAGTGGTTGAGGGAGTTTCTATGCTGACAACGTAGGAGACATTGATCTAACCGCTCTGATAGCACAGAATCCCTCCAGTGAGCTCTGGTGATTTATAATTCAGATTCCCGCTTCCCGTGGGAACAAATAGCCTATATCTTATCCCAAACTAGGTACGTACATTTATTTTTATTTCTGTAGTAGATATAGCCGCGGTAGCCTAGTGGTTTGGGTAATGGACTGCTGAGACGAGGTCTCGGGTTCGATCCCAGGTTCACTATGGCACACACCAATGACTTTTCGATGCTTTTCGAAGTTATGTGTGTATTTATCGCAGGTTTATTAGTGCCTCGGAGAGCACGTTAAGCCGTCGGTCCCGGTTGCCATACAAACATCTATGGTAGTCGCTCCACGGAAAATGTCGAAGTTCAGCCGCATCACAGTTAGACTGGAAAGCCGACCCCAACTGAGTTGGGAAAAAGGTTCAGAGAATGATGATGATATAGCGTACCTTTATTTATTCTGTGATTTTTACCTACCTATGGAAATATTAAACCCGCAGAATTTAGCGATTATCTTTATGGTTCAAAACAAGTCATTATTTTTATTATAATAAGAGATAACAGTATTTCAAGGGTGATGGCGCTATCGTACTGTGACAACCATTTTGTTAAAGCATGGGATTTGGTTATTTTCATTGCTTTTTCAGTCGTGTGACTTGACTTTTTTATTATGTAATTTGTGGTATGACATTCTTTCATTCGTTCTTGTTTAAATTGAATTTATTAAAAGTAGTATTAACTTATATGGTGTATTAGCATTATATTTACATTAAATTAGTATTATATTTGCATTTTACTTCGTATACCTATTTTTTAATTCACTCACGAATAATTGTTTCAACAAATTGGTTTTGTATGGTAAATTTCATTCACAAGACTTTTGAGTGGATTCACGCCGTAGCGTCCCTAATGACCGGGATTCGAACTTGAACCTCTCGATCTCAAGGCCGACTATTTAACCTCTAAGCTACTGACGCTTTTTTATACCACTTAGGTGGCAGACAAGCACATGGCACACCTGATGGGAGCCAGGAGCGATATACGCGCTGCCGACCCTGCTCAATACCACCGATCATCAATACTCGTTATATTACTCGCTATACCAATGTACATTTGCGGAAATTAAAAGTAGGAAATTATTTTGAGCACCTAAAACCTAGACTATGTACAACCTTGTACGTTTCCTTTATTTACCTATCGCTACACTAGCGCCGCTGTAGTTCCGCGAACTCTCTGCGACTAGCATTGCTTACAGTTTACAAAAAATTATGGATAACTGCGCATTAGGTGCTAACATTAAAAATAATAGTTTCAGAAGGCCAATTTTAAACAACGACCATATACAAACTCCTCCTCACCGCAATACCTGGGTAGGAGTGCGACTGGGTAGGAAGGATTGAGAACCTCTACTGTTGTACAGTCGCGGTAGCCTAGTGGTCTGGGTAATGGACGGCTGAGACGAGGTCTCGGGTTCGATCCCAGGTTCACCATGGCACACACCAATGACTTTTCGATGCTTTTCGAAGTTATGTGTGTATTTATCGTAGGTTTATAAGTGCCCGGTTAATGGCAATAGGCTCACCACCAATTACATTGGGACCTAAACATAAACTGGCGAAATGTGGGTGCTAGCACCTCTGCCAACCCCTTCGGGGATATAGGCGTGAGTTTATGTTATGTTATGTTTTAAAGTCCACACCACCGGCGCGAAACAGTCCTGCCAATTCTCAAATTCGTGGTCACACTAGTACTACGCGAGAAACTGTATGTTATCATAGTTACATAATACATAATATACTCAAAGTCGTATAATACAGCATTTAGTCACCACCCGGCACGGCTAACACACGTAAGTGATGCGTTTTATATATACCCGACTGCCTAAAAAAAGGAGTGTAATGTTTTGGGTTCAAGGACTTATATTTTGATGACTGCTGTAGCGTAGTGTGGCGTTCGATTGCTACGTCAGATGCGGGTTCGATTCCTGTTCAGTGAAAATATTTGTATGGATGGATAACGTAGCGGTAGTGCGTTCGACTGTTATGTCAGGCGCGGGTTTGATTCCAACTTAGTGCAAATGTTTGTATGCGTGGATACCTATGTTTATAAAAAATGTATTGTATTTTTATTCGTATTCTTTTTAATTTTTGAAGAGGCATTCGCATTTTTTTTAAAATTTATTTAGTTAAGTAATTTTTATTATTTATTTATTATTTTATGAAAACTTATAATCGTTTAAAATCTGATATAACTATGCTAAAACCCTGTGCTATGCTGTCTCTCTATATTTTAGGTTTATTCTAATTTAGGTTTTATTATTAATTTTAATAAATCAAAAAAAAATCTCATCCATGGAGATTTACGTTAATAATAATAGGGTCATGTCCATGCCAGGGTATGGAGGCAAACCATTGTCATGCCACTAACACTCTAAAAATGCCATTTAATTGTGGATTGTATTGTTATTAAGTTAAAGTCTAAAATTAAATGAAATTTTGTAGAGCGAATGAAAAATTTTAATGAATTCTTTTCATTTGATTTTAGACTTTAACTGTATAACGGTAAAGTCTACAATTAAATAGCATTTTTAGAGCGTCAGTCGCTTCACGGAAAATATCGAGGTCCAGCCAAATCCGCAGTAAAGACTGGTAAAGCGGACCCCAGACTCCGAGGTGAAAGCTTTGGATGCGACTGGGATTAACGCTAGGTTGAAGAAGTAGTGGCATTACAGAGGTTTGCCTTTAGCAGAATCGCAAACCATTGCAGTTATTCTGGTGCTATGTATACTCTTTTTTAATTGCAATAAAATAAATTGGTAGGTATTTTTTGTAGCGACGATAAAATGGACTTTATCCGCATACGTACCTACTTCGAGGAAACTAGTAGCGTGTGGTTCATATCAATTATGATACTAATACTCTTGTCACATAAAAAAAACCTGTTGTTTACATACTCATAACCTATGTTAGAGGCCCACGAAACGAATTTGCAGTCATCGCGGCGCGTTTGGTTTACAAATTCTCGATAGAGTCAAATACGGCAATGATTTAAATAAACAATAGTTAAAGTTATCATTGTTAGCATATATTTTTGATTTTGAAGTTTTGTAAGTGCCGCAAATAATGGTCTAATAGAGAATAAATGATTTTTAACTTTGACTTTGACTTTGAGGGCCGCCATTAGGTATGGCACTGTCGGTGTATGTAGTAGGGACACCCCTTTCCAAAGACTTTAGCTTACCATCAGGCGAGGTGAAGTCATATTGACGTGACCGATACAAAAAAATCTACGGTTCTACTAAACCAATTGCAATCAAACATACGAATCTTTTGCATAAAAAAACCGTATCAAAATCCGTTTTGTAGTTTTTGCATCCATCACGATATTATAATCGAGTTTGCGTTAAACATAAAAATTAAATTATATTTTTGTGTCTAACGCAAAAACGGCTGATCGGATATAGTTGAAATTTGGTACAAGGATAGATTATAGTCTGCAATAACACATAGGCTTCTTTTTATTCCTGGAATAGGTTCCCAGGGTCTGGGTTGGATTTTCCACGCGGTGCACCCGGGCATATGACATTGCCTCTCACTCGCATGGGAGACGCTGCTACCTGCGGCAAAAGCCGACCGAGGCGGGCGTGGCCCTCTAAAGACCTGCTCGGAAGCTCTTCTTTTTTATATGCCACGTCAAAATGACTTCACCTCGTCTGATGGCAAGCTAAAGTCTCAGGAGGAAAAGCATTTGATGAGGCCGTCAAGCTGAGAGCCACCATTGTGGCACTATCGGTGTTTGCAATGGTGACTCCCATTCCAGAGACGTTGCCTCAGCTTACCATCAGGCGAGGTGAAGTCATGTTGACGTGACCGACATAAAAAAAAGGGTCAACACTACATACACCGGTTGTGCTATAGTGACAGCCTCATCAATTGCATTTTCACGTCCCTCTGACTAGCAGAGGGCGTGCTGTTTGTCGGGCTGATCTAGTCTATACGGGTGGAGATATAGGCACCGGCTAGTTACCTAATAAATCTGCTTGGTGATTAAAGAACATCCGATAAATAGAAACAAAATGATATCTAAGTCTTGAGATTGTAAATCCATTATGCTTGTCAAAGTTCATGCAAGTCATCGCGAATAAAGGCGATAACAAATCATAATATATTTACATTTAAAACTATTTATTACATCACGCTGTGACGTACAACACTTTATATCTTAATATATATATAAATCTCGTGTCACAATGTTTGTCCTCAATGGACTCCTAAACCACTTAACCGAATATAATAAAATTCGCACACCATGTGCAGTTCGATCCAACTTGAGAGATAGGATAGTTTTTGAAACGGATTTCGACATCCACGCGGGCGGAGCCACGGGCAACAGCTAGAATTTTATATACTTAGTCAAAAGACCCGCGCAAATCTCAGCTATTGGTAAGTGATGTTGTGGTCGACGATGGAGTACGCTTGCCTAGAATAGCTAGCAACCTTTGGTTTCCGTTGGTTTCCGTGCTGCCTGCGGCAAATACTTAGTATTTTTGCCCGGAGTGGAAGTGGACCTCTAGAGGGCTGCTCTGAGGCTCTCCACATGTCCCTCTGACTAGCAGAGGGCATAGGGGGAGCAGGCGGGGGGCGAGCTAATTCTCATTAGGACAGTTAAGTGACAGGACGGCCGCCTGTCACCCATCTACATGATGGGTGACAGGCGGCCGTCCTGTCCAACATCTTTCCACTTGCTACGATCTTGGCATACTCCTTTCGCTTCTTCAACTTTCAATTGTTATCATAGGTACACGCACGCCGCTTGTGGGTACTCTTGACCTGGCCTTTCTCCAAAACGTCCTGGATCTGATTAGAATGTGTACGCCTAGGTCGGCCTTTACCGGCATAATTTTATGCGGCAGATTTTAAGTCTAACCAAGACCTTTAAAAACCCATCTAAATTCACACACACCTTATTCCGTACCTACCTCAGTGAGCAATTAAGCCGTCGGTCCCGGTTGCCATACGAACATTTTATAACAGTCGTTACGGGTAGTTGGAGCCCTAAAAAGTCTGACAGGTCTAACTACAGAACTTCGATATCGCCAGTGGGTTGTGAAGGTCAGATGGCAGTCGCTTCATGGAACACTAGCTTCCGCCCGCGGCTTCGTAATTGTAAAACAATTTTTTGTAATAACATTCATAGTTTCCGCAGCACATGCGATAAAAGACAGAGAAGTTTTTTCATAAGTACCTTGGTTTACATTATTGAAGTTTTAGTAGGGGTCCGTATTATTTTCCAATAAAATATATGACACTATGGCACTCACAAATGACGTGGCTTTCTATTGGTAAAAGAATTTTTAAAATCGGTTCAGTAGATCCAGAGATTACCCCTTACAACGTCACAAACTCACAAACTTTAGTATAGAGTATAGATATCGAAGTTCGGCCGTGAGTCGTTAGACTGAAAAGCCGTCCAACTGAGCAAGGAAAAGGCTCGGCAGATGACGATGCACTTGTTGCTTTTTGATAACCGGTTCTCATTCATTGATGCTATCAAAAATACTAAGTACTTACTACAATCATAGATAAGTACTTATTGATAACGTGCCAGATAAATAACGGAATTCAGTAAGACCTTGGGAATTAATCATTTAACCGACTTCAGAAAAGGAGGAGTTTCTCAATTAGACTATTTTTTTTTACTTACCTCAGAACTTTTGACTGGTGATTTTGATGATCCGTTTTTTATTTACCGCGGTAGCCTAGTGGTCTGGGTAATGGACTGCTGAGACGAGGTCTCGGGTTCGATCCCAGGTTCACCATGGCATACACCAATGACTTTTCGATGCTTTTCGAAGTTATGTGTATTTACCGCAGGTTTATAAGTGCCCGGTTAATGGCAATAGGCTCGCCACCTATTACATTGGGACCTAAACATAAACTGGTGAAATGTGTGTGCTGGCACCTCTGCCTACCCCTTCGGGGATATAGGCGTGAGTTTATGTTATGTTATGTTTTTTATTTATTTTGATAGCTGGCTTCCCGTGTGGTCCCATTCCAATTTGGTCCGTAAAAGTCGTTTTTTTTTGTAGTCGACTACCTGAGTCCACAACATCCACGTGGTTTTTAATTTTTATGGTTGTTATTTTTTATCGGAATCCCAATTCTTTTCCAAAATGTTCAACCTAGAGTTAATCCCAGTCGCATCCAAAGCTGTCACCTCGGAGTCTGGGGTCCGCTTTACCAGTCTTAACTGCGGATTTGGCTGGACCTCGATACTTTCCGTGAAGCGACTGCCATCTGACCTTCACAACTCAATGGTGACATTAGGCGATATCTAGGGAAATATCGAGGTCCAGGGAAATCCGCAGTTTAGACTGTTAAAGCGGAACCCAGACTCCGAGGTGAAAGCTTTGGATGCGACTGGGATTAACGCTAGGTTGAAGAAGAAGATAGATTATAATGTAATGATATAGCTAGGTACCTACTATTAAAGTTCTCAACTCAATAATATTATCTAGACATTATAATTGCTGATAGCTTTTTCAACCTGTACATAGTGTTAACACTATCTCGGTTTTATCGATAATGTGAGCATAAGGCTTGTAATACTATCGATATGGCAAAACACTAGTACCTACATATATAAATATCGATGGCAGAAAATGATTGACACTATCGATAATAAGGAAGTACTGCTAGTAACTAAAGTAGCTTAACACATTCCGATGTGCAGATAAGGTTACCTCCAAAATATTTACTAATATTACAAGAGTTAGTTTTTTATACCACGTTGGTGGCAGTCGTGGCAGAAAAGCACACGACCCACCTGATGGGAATCAGTCACCGTGGCCTATGGATGTGATGCCCCTGGTGATGCACACGTTCAGCCACGGTGACCGCTTCCCATCAGGTGGGCCGAGTGCTTGTCTGCCACCTAAGTGTTATAAAAAAAATAACACACCATAACACACATTTCAAGAACTGAACAAAGCCTTAAGTACAGATAATAAAATATTAATAAAAAGTAAATTGCTTTTCTTACAACACGTATAAACGGCTAAGACGCAGAACGGTTACTTCTCAAAATGTCCATTATTGCTTTATTAGCTAATCCCAAACTAAGTATTAAATTTAAGAAGGGTATTATGAATCTTCAAAGGCTCCATAATAAATATTATAATAGTTTTCTAAGGGTAACTAAATCTATTAATTTTTTTTATTGGTAATATCATGAGCGTGTAAAACCCACGGACGGGACGCGTTTGAGAATACAACTGACGACACTTGAGGCGGTGCACTTGCTTTCTTGCTTACATGGTCCACACTGGGTAACCGTACAGCACGGGTCTCCTCTCCTCTAACGAGAGAGCAGGAGGGTTTAGACCTTAATCCAAACACGCTTAATCCTTAATCTGTAGGTTTTAGTTTAGATTGGATCGGAATCTAGATTGGATTGCTCTGAGATAATATCTCGTCTATTACTTGATTATTTACCTATCATAAAGATGGGTCTACGCTAGGCGAGCCGAGCACGAGCCGAACACAATTCATCTAGTGTGGACCGACTTACAAGCCTCGAAAGAGGTTTAATTTCAATTAAAAATTAAATTCAATTAAATTTTTCAAAATTAAATTAAATTAAATTTTCAAATAAATTTAACTTCAATTAAATTCCATTTAATTTCGCTCCGCTTGTGCTTCGCTCGTGCTCGGCTTGCCTAGTGTAGACCCACCATAATAAGGCACCGTCATTTTTGTGACATACAGTTTCGTCTTTAGCGCGTTCTGTCCCTGTGTTTTAAACTTACGTTTGACTTTTATATCTGTTTTTTCTTCTTTTTTTTTTCGAATTTGAGTCGGAGCGTTGTATTGTTTGCATTTGTAAAAAAGTGATAAAAAAAATCAATTGTTGTGTTTGAGACGGGCATTGAAAGATGGCGGTCAGGGTAAGGAGTATGAAAGTTTGGACAGTTGTCGTGCGGGATTCGAGAGTGTTAGACGATACTGTCGAGGTGTAAGAGAGCTGGGAAAGACGGGAATTATTGGAAGTTTTTGATTACATACATTATAGGCAAACACGGTGAGTCTCTTTCGAAATATAATATGCGCTACGAACTCTGCTTAAAACAAATATTCTCCTCAAAAAGAAAAACAATTAAAATACACGAAAACGCGTTGCAATTTAAATAAATTTAATTTTAATGGATTGTGAGCTATGTGTATATTTATCGCAGGTTTATAAGTGCCCGGTTAATGGCAATAGGCTCGCCACCTATTACATTGGGACCTAAACATAAACTGGCGAAATGTGGGTGCTAGCACCTCTGCCTGCCCCTTCGGGGATATAGGCGTGAGTTTATGTTATGTTATGTTATGTGAGCTTTGATTATTTAAGTTATAACGTGTTAATTTAATATCTAACAGAAACTTTCGCGTAAATATCGAGAATAACGTGTTAAAATTAAATTTGTCTGCATATTATAATTTTCTTTTGACGCTGAATATGCCTACTTTTATATTTTTTACATATTTGTTGCCTTTCACGAGATCAACTGCCATCTGACTTTCAACGTGGACAGGAAAACCCGCGCCAGCGCTTCGTCAGTCAAGCATTCCTCAATCGATAGAGAATAAGAAATTACAGCTTTATTATTTTTCCTTAGATATTATTTATATGGATTTCCTTAATCTACGTACATTAAGTTTTATCGGTGTTAGATAAATATATCATTATCTTTACTTGCCCACAATATTATAGACAAGCACCAGAGGTGAGTCAGAATACGAAATCTGAGGACCGAATTCCACCAATTAATTTGGATTATCAAAAGGTCTAAGGCCCGTATTAATATAGACACACATACCTCTCAGAACTTACCTTTGTGGAATTTATATGTGCTAATAACATGCTGACGGCGAAGGAAAAACATCGTGAGAAAACCCACATGTCCTAGAAAAAATTCTAAGGACATGTCCGATCCACCAACCCACATTAGGCCAGCGTGTGTGGATTAAGGTGTAAACCCTCCCAGCTCTTTCGTTAGAGGAGAGGAGACCCGTGCTCAGCAGTGGGACATAAATGGGTTGCTATCATCATGGTCTCTGAGATATGTCTCAAACGTACAAATGGCGCAGAGCATCTCAAGGGCTCATGGACTCAGAGATAAGTGTCATCTAATAATACAGTCCTAAGTTTGATAAAGTGGATTTCGCTGGTAATTTCGAAGGCTCTTGCACACGTCTATAGACCACGGTAACCGCTCTCCAACAGGTGGGCCGTGTCCTTGTCTGCCACCTAAGGGATCTCTAGTATAAAAATCTTATCATAGTTACCGGTCCTCACATTTTGCATACTCAAACGACATCTAGCGCCTGTGCTATATCAAATTCAAAGTCAAAAATCATTTATTCTGTAGGCCATTAGACGGAACTTACAAAACGTCAAAATATAACGTATGTTTTAATGGTACCTAAGTACAGTTATAAAGACAGGCAGGCAGCTAATCAGTTGTGTTATTTTCCTCAAAGTTGTTATTCGATATTTATCTTAACTGTAATACCATCAATATATTTCAATATCAGTCAGGTTATATAAATTATTACTCATGTCTATATTTTTTAACGTTCATAAGTGTTACAAGTGTGCTACGATGTCACAATGTAACACTTATGAACATAACATGACATCCTACTAATATTATAAACGCAAATTTTTTTAAATATGGTGTGAATGTTTGTTACTCTTTTACGCAAAACGGCTGAACGGATCTGGATGTTTGGACAAAGATCATGGTCTGAAATAACCGGGCGTAGGTTGCCGTGGATCCTGGAAACGGGATCTGAGCTTAATGGGCGTGGAGCCGCAGGTTATATAATATAAATAGTTTTCCTCTGCGGATGAGGGATTGGGGCCTTACCAGAAACTCTTAAAGCAGTATTACTTCAATATTACTTAACTTTCATAGTGTGAATCGGACTCGGTCAAACGTCGTCCGTTATTATTTAAGTGTTCTGCGTCCTGCAAATCTACTGACAAAAATGAAATAAGTAAGTATATCCACAATATATTATCATAAAAGTAAGAGAAGAGTGCTAGACCACATAACACTATATAGTATCCGTCGACGTCGATGGTCCGATTCACACTATGAAAGTTAAGTAATAGTGAAATAATACTGCTTTAAGAGTTTATGGTATGGCCCCAGATGACAATAGCTCCCGTAAAAGCCAACTAAAATTGGGAAAGAGTACAGAGAGTAGGACTTTTCCACTGGTGAATTGACGAAAGTGATTTTTTCTAGGACCCCAGGTCTAACGGCCATCTTGCTAAAAGTAAAACTTATTTTGTTACAGGAAAAAGATGGAGGCAGTAGTATTTGACGGAAAGACCTTCAGTCTAGAATACCAGAAGAACTATCCCATCCCCCAGATCACTGGCGATGATGACGTCATCGTCAAGATTGAATATTCTGGCATTTGTGGAACAGATCTTCATATTCTCCAGGTACGTATATACTCCTGGGCAGGAAGCACCCCTTTCCGGGGCAAGATGGGGACACCGTGGTTTCCACACCAGAGGGAGAATAATCTGGGAACCGTAGGATGACTTAAGGTCAGCCAGGATACGAGGGAAATTACATTTAGAAATCTTTAGACTTGGAATTCTTTACCACCACATGTGTTTCATTCCGGGTCCTTTAAACGGGGCGTGAAAAAGCATTTGATGAGGCCGTCAAGCTGAGGGCCACCACTGTAGCACTATCGGTGTGTGTAGTGGTGACCCCGGTCCTGAGACTTTACCTTTAGCTTACCATCCTTATATTAAAAAAATCTATAGAAATGTTATTCTCTTTCCAGGGTGAGTTTCCAGCCAGTAAGGTGCGTCCGCTTCCTTTAGGGCACGAGTCCTCTGGTGTTGTCCATGCTGTGGGGAAGAAGTCGATCTTTAAGGTCGGCCAAAAAGTCGCCATTGACCCTAACAGGTGAGTGTTTTAAAGACCATCATCAATAGGTAGGACACGACGGTATCTCCCGTCCGAAACGAGCAGTCCGACTGGGGTAGTACCTCCGCCCTACAGAACACCGCACCATAAAAACCATCATGTTGTGTTCCCACCGGTAAGTAGGATAGCCAGAGCTCACTGAACCCCCTCCCCACGCCTTCCTAGCCCTTTACCCCTTCATTGCCTCCCCACCATTTCCTAATCCCCACTCCCCTTTAAGAGTCAGCAGCGCGAATGTGACGCCCCTGGTGTTGCACACGTTCATAGTAGGTCAAGGTGACCACTTCCCGTCAGGTTGGCCGTAAGCACTTGATGAGAAGCGGTCACCGTGGCCTATGGACGTGTGCAACACTAAGGGTGTAACACACGGGCAGCCTACCTTGAAGGGACCGGGGGGGGCTAGGAAGGGGTGGGAAGGCAAGGAAGGGAAGGGGGCAGGAGGGGTACAGTGAGCTCTGGCTACCCTACTTACCAGCAGGAACACAACAAAATGGTTATTGTGGCCGAGGTCTTCTATTGAGCGGAGTCAGACAGTTCATTTCGGACGGAAGATATCGTCGTGTCCTACCTCCTTTTGCATCTAAAGCTTTGCAGCTAGTATCTTCTTCTGCTTCTTAGATTTAGACTTATCTTGACCTGTTTCTCTCCAGCGCCTGTATGCTCTGCAATGACTGCCGTGAGGGCAACTATCATTATTGCCTCGTTGCCGGTATCAACAGTACCATCGGCATTCACCAGGACGGTGGCTGGGCCGAATACTGCAAGGTTCCGCAACAACAGGTCTTCTTGTTACCCGAAGGGATTACGACTAGGCAAGGTATGTGAAGATTTAAGAGTATATAATCCGCCGAGCCTTTACCAAACTCAAGATCGGCTTTCAGTCTAACTACGAAGCGGTTAACTTCGATATTTGCCGTGAAGCGACTGCCACCTGACCTCCACAACGCACTAGCGATATCGAAGTTCTTGAGACTTCGAGACCTTTCCATAACTCTGAGAGCACTTTATCCGTCCTCGTTGCCATACAAACATCTATGGCAGTCGTTACGGGTAGTTGCTGCCCTAAAAAGTCCAACAACAACGGTCTAGTCGCAATGCTTCGATATCGCCTAATGTCACCATTGGGTTGTGAAGGTCAGAATGTATGGCAGTCGCTTCACGGAGAATATCGAAGATAAAAATATCATATCATAGGCCATGAAAATATCATAGGCCACGGTGACCGCTTCCCATCAGGTGGGCCGTGTGCTTGTCTGCCACGTAAATGGTGAAAATCTGTTGAAAAAAATTTTGATATTTGACTTTATCCTATTCCAGCTGGACTCACAGAGCCGTACTCTTGCGTCGCACACGGTTTCGACCGCGCTTCTCCCATCAATGTGGGGAAAAAGATCCTTATCATAGGTGCTGGTATCATTGGTGAGTAAAAGATTTCCGTATCAATATTAATCTATATATATAAAAGAAAGTTGTGTTAGTTACACTTTGTATAACTCAATAACGGCTGAACCGATTTGGCTGAAAATTGGTGGGGAAGGTAGCTTAGAACTAGGAGACGGACATAGGATACTTTTTATCCGGCCACGGGGTTGAAATATGCCATGTATGAAGCCGCGGGGCACAGCTAGTACTTATTATAAAGAGAAGAGATTTTGTTTGTTTTTAATCGATAAACTCCGAAACTACTGGAACGATTACAAAAATTTTCACCGTTATAATTATTTTTTATTATTCATTATCTCTGAGTGACATGTAACTTTTTCCTCGTTATTCCTTCGGGACCAGGACGTACGTGGCGATGGTAATTTTTTTAACCGATTAAAAAAGGTGGTTCACTGTTGGACGTGTATGTTTGTCCGCGATTATTTTACGTTTGGTTGAACCCATTTTGATATGATTTTTAGAAAAGTATTTTTTAAATTCTGGAGAAGGCTTTAAAAACGACTTGAAAAAGAGAAAAGTTCGTTAAATAGATTATAGAGTTATGTAGAATATCGAAATTGCTAGTATTTCTTCTAACCCTTCCAGCTAAGCTTAATAGCTTTTGGGCCCGTAGACAAGTGTCAAAAGTCTAAATCGCTAAGGAACAGAAACGATTAGATCGACCAATCACACTCCAGCTCGTGATTCCGCCGCGGCGCGCGCATCGTACGCCGGCGACGAGCTTGGATGTGATTGGTCGACCTAATCTATTCGTTTCCTTAGCGATCGTTAGCGATTTAGACTTTTGGCACTTGTCTACGGGGGCAGTAGTGTGATTGCCAGTATTCGAATCTGGGCCCTCTCGATTTGAAATCCGACTCTTAATCTAGAAGTTATCGAATCTTCTTCCTACTTCAAAAAAGGAAAAAAAATAAAGTCAAAATTGGATTAATTCCAGGAAACCTCTGGGTAACTACGCTCCATCATCACGGCCACAGGGAAGTTACTGTCTCAGAGATGAACAAGACCAGACTGGAAATCGTGAAGAAGCTGAGTGAGTTCTTTAATACTATTTTCTGGGTAGGTACCATCCCCCCTCACGGTGCACCGGGGCAACGCAGGCTGCAGTACCTCCCACTCGCAGGGGGGATAGGACCAGGGCTTTCCGCAGGTAAAATGTTAAGTAAATGGAACGCGTAGGTTTGAAAGTTAGTATTATAATAGCAACCCATTTATGTCCCACTGCTGAGCACGGGTCTCCTCTCCTCTAACTAGAGAGCTGAGAGGGTTTAGACCTTAATCCACACACGCTGGCCTAACGCGGGTTGGTGGATCGGACATGTCCTTAGAATTTCTTCTAGGACATGTGGGTTTCCTCACGATGTTTTTCCTTCACCGTCAGCAGATGGTAAATCATGTGATTAGCACATATAAATTCCACAAAGTAAAATTCTAATTAGTACTGTCCGGCTGGATTCGAAGTCGATACCTCTAAGTAGAGGCCGCTTACTTATCCATTCAGCTACCATCGCATTAAAAAAAAGTTAGTATGGAAATGTATATTATAAGTTATATTATATCTTGCAGATACTGGCTTCAGACTAGTCAGCCCAGACGTGCTGGCTACTGAGAAGAGCTTGTTCGACGTAATTATAGACTGCACAGGTAATCTTAATATATATAAATCTCGTGTCACAATGTTTGTCATCAATGGACTCCTAAACCACTTAACCGATTATAATAAAATTCGCACACCATGTGCAGTTCGATCCAACTTGAGAGATAGGATAGTTTTTGAAACGGATTTCGACATCCACGCGGGCGGAGCCGCGGGCAACAGCTAGTATATATTATTTCTTTAGGAGTTTGCAGGAGTTAACAATATTTCTCTTTCTTGGCGTTATTACATAAAGAATATTATTTAACTTCCTTGTAGATGTAATTTATAATTATTTTTTGTTAATAGTGTTTTATCAATTCATTCAAATTTTTTATGTTTTAAAAAACATCTTCTTTTTCTTTTTTGAGTTCTGTGTGGGTAGGTGGAGATTTAATTATTCTGTTGATTGTTGTCTAAGTGTAATATTATCTGAGCTATAACTGTTATTGTCAGGCATAGCACAGGTCCTGGTATAAACCTTCGTGGCTTTTATGTAATGTAATGTTTTGCTTTTAATAATAAATAAATAAATAATAAAAAAAAACATGAAATCTGGTAATTTTGTTTTCCAGGTGTTGGGAAAGTGATGGAGAACAGCTTCAACTACATGAGACCTGGCGGCAAGTACGTGCTTTTCGGATGCTGCCCACCTACTCACCAGGCCAGGTAAGATAGATAATATTGTGGCTAGGTTTAAAGAGGTAGGACACGACAGTATCTCCCGTCCGAAATGAGCAGTTCGACTGGGATAGTACCTCCGCCCTACAGAACACCGCGGGCATAATTACCATCGTGTTGTGTTCCCGCCAGTAAGTAGGGTAGCCAGAGCTACCCCTCCTCCCCGTACCCCTTCCTAGCCCTCCCCCCTTCCCTTCAGGGTAGGCAGCGCGTGTATAACACCCTTAGTGTTGCACACGTCCATAGGCCACGATGACCGCTTCCCATCAGGTGGGCCGTGTGCTTGTCTGCCACCTACGTAGTAAAAAAATTTAAACACCTAACCTTGTGTTTAAAATTAATGATTTCACATACTCTACCGTGATTCGGTGTAGAAAAAATAATGTAACATGTTCTTCCTGAAAGCCCTACCCCCACTCTGCCCTTTACTAGTCAGAGGGACACGTGGAGAGCCTCGGAGCAGCCCTCTAGAGGGCCACTCCCACCCCAGCCGGATTGGCCGCAGGCAGCAGCGTCTCCCGTGGCGAGTGGGAGGTGCTGATCACCTCCGTTACCCGGGTGCACCACGTGGAGGTTCCGGCCCGCACACAAGTGAACCTCAGCCTGGTGGGCTAACGTTGGATTGATGATGGTGGAGCACAGAACATAACATAACATAAACTCATGCCTATATCCCCAAAGGGGTAGGCAGAGGTGCTAGCATCTACATTTCGCCAGTTTATGTTTTTAGGTCCTAGTGTAATAGGTGGCGAGCCTATTGCCATTAACCGGGCACTTATAAACCTGCGATAAATACACACATAACTTCGATAAGCATCGAAAAGTCATTGGTGTGTGTCATGGTGAACCTGGGATCGAACCCGAGACCTCGTCTCAGCAGTCTGTGGCGATACCACAAATACGATACCACAAATATCCAGCGCCATCTAGTCACAGCACGACGAACTACTTCGATACTACAACTACGTCACAACTACGTCAACGATCCTGAATCGCGAAAGTGCAGATCGCACACTGGTGTAGCATATATACAAGATCCCAACGATAAACCGTTGGGCCGCGGCCCGCCAGGCGTGATCACCTTGCCTGGTCGGAGGATCCTCCCTTTGTGTTGGAGGGACGCCACATCCCGTTCCTCCACAAGTCCATTACCCAGACCACTAGGCTACCGCGGCTGGAGCACAGAACAGCTACTAATAATGAATAATATTGTTTTACAGCCTCAATCCATTCGAAATATACAATAAGGAACTGACCGTTATTGGAGTGAAAATCAACCCCTTCAGCTTCCCTAACGCGCTTGGATGGATCAAGGCGATGGGAGACAGGTATGATCCAGACAATTATGGAATTGTAAAGTGGCTGTCTGTAATTGGAAATACTTATAATTTATAACTACGTTTAAAAAACCGACTTCACAAACTAATATTATTTACTTTTTGGTGTATAGAATAGAAAGGTACCTATTTATTGCAATGTATTCATTTATTCATTTATTCATTTATTCATTTGTTCATTTATTCATTTATTCATTTATTCATTTATTCATTTATTCATTTATTCATTTATTCATTTATTGTTAGCAAAATAAGCTTACAGTATACACCAAAGCGCTTATATGCTGTAGATTACTTTAGGATTTATGAGGTTTATTATGTACAAAGGCATCAAAAACAGAATTTTTGCCGTAAATTTGATGATTTCCCATTTGATTTTTTGAAGTCGGTTAAAAAAATAGGCTAGGTTAATATATTAGGAACGATTCTGAATATAATTTTTTTTTGGAAATTTCGTCTGTTTGCGATGGACCCAAATACGATTCAACGGATTTTGATGTCGATTTTTACGTTTGAAAGGTCTTGGTCAGACCTTAAAATCTTTTTGATCACCATTGGTTGAATAGAACCGGAGATTATAGTCCAAAAACGCGAATACCCGCGTCCACGGAAAGAGGCAGCGGGTATCCAATGCAAATATACTAAATATTATTTATGCATACAATTAATAGTTGCACTGAACGGGAATCGAAACCTTGACCTGCGACCTGGGCCTCGATCCTGCTAAAGACAAACCACTGATATACCACTGACACTCTAAAAAATGTCATTTAATTGTACACTTTATTGTTATCAGGTTAAAGTCTAAAGTCAAATGATATTTTCTAGAGCGAATGAAAAAGTTTAATGAATTCTTTTCATTTGATTTTAGACTTTAACTGTATAACGGTAAAGTCTATAATTAAATAGCATTTTTATAGTGTCAGTGGTATTAACAGTGGTTTGCCTTTAGCAGAATCGAGGCCCTGCAGTCGAACACTCTACTGCTATGCCACAGAGGTTGTCAAAGATTTTTCACAAATGGATGCTTAATGGATTATTTTTGCTTCAGATACCTGGACTACGAAAAGCTTGGCGTGAAGACATACAGCCTTTCGGAGTACGCGACCGCCATTGCCGACTTGAAGACTGGCTCTGTGGCTAAGGCTATCTTCAAAGTCACCCGAGATTGATTGTTAATAAACGTTTATTTATTGTGTTTTTAAATTGCCTTTTCATTTTCCTACTAGCTGTTCCCAACTCCGCCAGGGTGGAATTCCCTTTCGGGGGGTCGAGGGGGCCATCTTAAAACCGTAGATGGCCCGGGGTCAGCTGGGGTGCGAGGGATATGCCCATTGGGTAACCTTACACCCAGGTTACTAAGGCCCGAGACGGCGTGCGGTTTTAGTCGGTTCGATCCCGACATAACCACCCCCGATGGCCGACGGGGGTGGTATCCATGGGGATTTCCGCACGATAAAAAAAAAGGGTGGAATTCATTCCACCAGCTAAATGAAACATGTCACGTTTATCATTAAAATATCGAGGTCCAGCCAAATCCGCAGTTAAGACTGGTAAAGCGGACCCCAGACTCCGAGGTGAAAGCTTTGGATGCGACTGGGATTAACGCTAGGTTGAAGGATTGAAGGTCACGTTGATCATTTTCTGGATGACCAAATTCAGTACAACACTAATTCTCGGAATGCCCAATTCTCTAAAAGACTTTTTTTATACTACGTAGGTGGCAGATAAGTAAGCGGCCCACCAGATGGGATGCGGTCACCGTTGTCTATGGACGTGTGTAAGACTAAGGGTACACACGCGCTGCCTATCTTGAAGGGAAGGGGGATGGCTAGGAAGGGGTGGAGGAAGGAGGGCTACAGTTCTACCGTAGAACTGTGCAGTAGAACTATTGGGAACAAACGAACATAATTACCTTGGGGAACACAACACGATGGTTATTATGGGGCGGTGTTCTGTAGGGCGGAGGTACTACCCCAGTCGGACAACTCATTTCAGACCGGAGATACCGTCGTTTCCTACCTCCTAGAGAATATAATTCTATCTATGACCACTTCTAATGCCTTCAGGGTCGGCAGCTCGTGGGTAACGCTCTCGGTGTTGCACACGTCGATAGACCACGGTGACTGCTTCCCATCAGATGGGCCGTGTGCTTGCCTGCCACCTACGTGGTATAAAAAAATAATTAAAAAAACATCAAAACACGTTACAATTATTATGTTTATTACTTAACATATACATTTTTTTTCTTCTGTTAATTTGAACATGGCCTTCGAAATGGTTCCAGCCTTCAGTTCTTTGATCGCTGACTCGTATTCGGCGAGACGATAAGTTTTCACTCCAAGTTTCGCGTGGCTTAGATACCTGAAGAAATAAATTTGTTCTATTATACCTACATAAAAGTCACATAGCGATGGTAGCTGAATGGATAAGGACGCAGCCTCTCCTCAGAGGTATCGAGTTCGAATCCGTCCGGACAGTACCAATGTGAATTTCACCTTGTGGAATTTATATGTGCTAATCACATGATTTACCGTCTGCTGACGGTGAAGGAAACATCGTGAGGAAACCCACATGTCCTAGAACAAATTCTAAGGACATGTCCGATCCACCAACCCGCATTCGGCCAGCGTGGGTTGATTAAGGTCTAAACCCTCTCAGCTCTCTCGTTAGAGTAGGGAAGACTCGTGTCCAGCAGTGCCACGGGTATCAGCTTGTATAAAAATTACCCTATTTAACACAAATAGGCTCAGAACTTTGATCAAAATCCCTCCAGTAGTTTTTGATCCATGCGTGCACATACAAACAGACAGACAGACAGACAAAAAAATTACTAATTGCATTTTTAGCATTAGTATCGATCACCAATCATCCCCCAATTAGTTATTTTGTAAATAATATTATATTAAATGTACAGAATTGACTTCCCTACAGTTTTATTATAGTATAGAAGATGAAGGTACCTGTCACCCATAGCCTCAATCCACTGGATCGCGGTAAGGAAGGTGTACGGGTTGATTTTAGCTCCAATGATAGTCAGTTCCTTATCGAAGAGCTGGTACGGGGAGATTCTAGAAAAGTCCAAGAATTATGCACATACATATCTTAATATATATAAATCTCGTGTCACAATGTTTGTCCTCAATGGACTCCTAAACCACTTAACCGATTATAATAAAATTCGCACACCATGTGCAGTTCGATCCAACTTGAGAGATAGGATAGTTTTTGAAACGGATTTCGACATCCACGCGGGCGGAGCCGCGGGCAACAGCTAGTAATAATATACATATATATAACAATGACGTATTAAGGTATCTTCCTTGAGTCTTCCTTTGGGGTAATAACCTCCCTGTCTCCCTTAGGTAAACACCGCGGAAGCCTAATGGTCTGGGTAATGGACTACTGAGACGAGGTCTCGGGTTCGATCCCAGGTTCACCATGGCACACACCAATGACTTTTCGATGCTTTTCGAAGTTATGTGTGTATTTATCGCAGGTTTATAAGTGCCCGGTTAATGGCAATTAAATAGGCTCGCCACCTATTACATTGGGACCTAAACATAAACTGGCAAAATGTGGGTGCTCATCTCTATTTTCTTACTTAGCTTCATCGGTTGGTGGGCAGCATCCAAAAATAACGTACTTGCCACCCGGCTTCATGTAATTGAAACTGACCTCCATCACCTTGCCAGAACCTGGGAAGTTAATGAGTTTTTAGAACTTTGAAGGAGGTAGGACACGACGGTATCTCCCGTCCGAAATGAGCAGTCCGACTGGGGTAGTACCTCCGCCGTACAGAACACCGCCCCATATAACCATCGTGTTGTGTTCCCCAAGGTAAGTAGGGTAGCCAGAGCTCACTGAACCTCTCCTTCCCCACCCCTTCTTAGCCCTCCCTCCATCCCTTCAGGGTAGGCAGTGCGTGTGTGATACCCTTAGTGTTGTACACGTCCATAGACCACGGTGAGCGCTTCCCATCAGATGGGCCGCGTATTTATCTGCCACCTACGTAGTATAAAAAAAAATAGCACTCCGGGAGTGCCGGCAGAAGTGAAAACTTCAATATTAACGTTGTGTTTAATTATAAGTATAAAAGTACTATCATTTATGAGGTAGAATAAACAGTGTATTTACTACACAATAGTCAAGCAATCAGCTGTCACCATCCTTGGATACACGTGGGACGCTGTACATAAACACACACGGTCATTCGCGCAAGCGCCCTGTGCCGCCTAAACAGAGCAGCACACTCAGGCACGGTAGAAAGAGTGGGAGATACTAGTTCCTCTCCCTTCCCCTCGATCTTACGCTTTTTCGATCAGCATCACGTGACCCTGACGCGAGTTTGAAAGTTTTTACCCATACAAAAAAAGTGCTCAGCGCCGCTAAAGAAGTTTTCACTTCAAAAAACAACTAAGGTGACAGAGAAGCACACGGCCCACTTTATGGGCAGCGAACACCGTGGCCTATGGACGTATGCAACACCAAAGGCTTCACACTCGCGCTGCCGACACTGGAGGTGGGGGTTAGGGGGAAAGGGGGGGTTTGAGAAAGTTTCCGTGTTGATATCATAGGAGACTTTCGAGGCTCGTGAAGCGTGTAAGGATAGAGGCTGATGGCTGTTGGCTCTGCCTACCCTAGAGGGTAAAAGTCGTGTGTATATTATGTATGTATGTATGTTAATTCACCTGTACAGTCCAGTATGACATCGTATAGCACACCTTCTTTTGCCAAAACTTCGGGTTCAGCTAGCCGGAAACCAAAATCTGTGAAAAAATATATGTTTTTCTTTTAATAGGAGTGATTAGGATTGACGAAACAGATATTATGAGGCGAGGGTTAATGGGCAACCTGGTAAAGGCCGACCTAGGTGTACATAATAATCAGATCCAGGACCTTTTGGAGAAAGGCCAGGTCAAGAAAACCCGCAATCGGCGTGCGTGTATGAAAACATTTTATAAAAGTTGAAGAAGCAAAAAGAGTATGCCAAGATCATAGCAAGTGGAAAGATTTTGTCTCTGCCTACCCCAATGGGAAAAAGGTGTGATTTGTATGTATGTATGTTGATAGCAGTTCTGCGTGATAGGTTTAAGTAAATGAATTCTGAATATAAAACTCACTGAGTCCCTCGACGATAGCCAGCCGAATTTTAGACGTTTCTGAGACTGTCACATCTCTGTGTCCTTGGTGATGCAGAGCAGAAGCGAAGAGGTTACCTGGACCAGAGGACATATATTATTAGTCGTTAAATCGCTGGCCTCCATGCCTTGACTCGGATTAGGTAAAATATTGGATATTAAAGGGAGCAGGAGCATCCAATTTTGGGTGATAAAAATCCACCTCTTTTTTCGTCCGGAAATCCCTACAGATTTATACTTCCCGGCCACCAGCGGTGTTGGTTATGTATAATTCGAATTGATTAAAACCGTACGCCATCTCAGGTCTCATAAGCGTAAAGTGGCCCAATAAGGCAATTCTCTCGCATCCCTGCTGACCACGGTCTCCTCGGGTATGCGAAACATGTACTGTGTCCTCAACTTGCCCGGACAAGCGTCACCCCCTTCCTCCTAGAGAGAATTTCGAATATCTAGAATATCTCTTCGTAGCTTGGTTACAATATTTCCCCTGTAAGGGAATGGTTGTGGCTTCAAACCCTGGAAGTTTAAATTTTCCGAACCTAAATGTACCTATAGGAAAAGTAAGCCAACTAATTGTTTTAAATTCCATCACAAAATATTTTGTTCTCACCGATAATCCCAGCGCCAAGGATGAGAACCTTACTGCCGATCCTCATGGGGGACGCTCGCTCGAAGGTGTGGACGACACAGGAATAAGGTTCTGCGAGGCAAGCTGTGCTGGCAGAAAAGAAAAAAAAACACTTGGTAAATTCATATTTTTATAGGCACAGAGCGACGCGCGCGAATTAAAAAAGTTTTATTGAGTTGCTTACTTGTTTGTGTTGTCATCACTGACTTGTGTATGGGCGTGTGGAGGTCAGAGAAATGGGGGGGGGGGGGGGGGACCAGCCAGTGTCATATGATTACCCATACTTTGTCAGTAGTGGCTTGAAGTCTTGCCTTCTCTCCTGTTTGTCAGCACAGAAACTATCTTTAACCTTCCTCTCTTACCCGTACCTCCTCCCAACTCATTCAAGGCAGCGCGAGTATTACGCCCCTGATGTTGCACACATCCATAGACCACGGTGACCGCTTCCCTTTTAGTCCGTGTGCTTTTCTGCCACCTGACTGGAATCAATTAACCAATCAATCAATTAGCCTATTGCAGTCCACTGCTGGACATAGGCCTCTCCCAATACTGAGTGGAATATCAACAAAAAAGATCTATCACCTACCTTGCATTGTAGTGACACACTTTGGTAACACGTAAACCATCTGCTGAGGCACAACACAGTACTGTGCCCAGAAGCCGTCCGCGAAGATGCCTATGTAGCTGTTGAGGCCAGCAGTTTGACAATGCTGGTATTGCCCAAGACGGCAGAACTCGCATAGATTGCAGGCGCTGAAGGAAAAATACTTTCTTCACTAGCTGTTGAATGCAGCACTGATTCCTTCCTCGGAAACCCATGGGAATCTATTCCTTGAAAAGTAGCCCGTTTTTTTATATTGGACAGGTCAGCATGACTTCAATTCGCCGATGGAAAGCTAAAGGCAAAGTCTCAGGATTGGGGGTCACCACTACATTCACCGATAGTGCTACAGTGGTGGCCCTCAGCTTGAAGGCCTCATCAAATGCTTTTTCACGCCCCGCTTAAAGGACACGGGATTTTAGGAGGAAGGAAACACATGCGCTGGTAAAGAGTTCCAAGTCTTTATGATGCAGCAAAGAAAAGAGGTACCGAACCGCTTAGTTCTTGTGTTATTTTAGATAATATAATCAATCCCTGCACCCTTTCAGATTCGTTAAGTAGATCGTAATTGAGTAACAAACATACATACACATCTTCACGAACTTTTATTTTTACAATATTAAGCAGGATAGTAGGATAGAAGGAAAGGAATCTTGTTTGTTTGTTTGTGCGCGATGGACGCAAAAACTACTGAACGGATTATGATGTTTTTTTTTTGTTCAAAAGTCTCGGGTCAGACTTAAAATCTTACGCATATTTCGATACCGGAAATTTCAATTGTCGTAAAGGACAAAACACGACTTTTCAGGAGAAAAACGAAAAAAAAATTTTTATTTTCCTTATAACTTTTTTAAAGAAAGTGCTATATTCATGATGTCAAAGGAGACCCTAACTATTTTTTTGTGTTCTATCCGTTGCAATTAAGAAAATAAACCAAACTTAATAATTGACGAAAATGAGTGTCCGTTACGACCCATAAAATTTGAACTGAAGTACTTTACAGCCACAAAAAATTGGTTGTGATAAAATTAGATATGTAGTAAAGAACTAATCTTGATCATCAATGGGTCGTACGTGTCAATTAAATCGGAGACTAAGGGGGTACAAGGAACAAAAGAAGCTAAAGATCTAGTTAAGAAATAGAAAACTAAGTGAAACAAAAGGGATTTTTAATACTTTGTATTTTTTAATTAAAAAATTCAGTCAAAAACGTTACAAAAATTTAACATTTTTGTAACTTGACGGTCTTATCAAATGCTTTTTCACGCCCCGCTTGTAAGGCCCGGGACAAAAAGAGACACCGAAGCGCTTAGTTTTTGATGGAATTGTTTGCGCGGTATGAGAGTGATATCTCAGCCTTGCACGTGTTGTTCTGTATAGGAAAGGAGAGGGTGAAACTAGTTGGGGGAGCTCATCGGAACACTCATCATCACCATGGTAGAGGTTGTAAAAAACTGCCAAAGAGGCCATGTCTCGCCGTAATTGTAACGGTTTGAGAGCGTTGGTAACTTCAAGACTCCCAATAATACGGCCTGCACGTCGCTGCAACCTGTCGAGAGCATCTAGGAGATGCTGTGCAGAGCCATACCAGAGATGAGAACAATATTCCACACCGGAACGGATTTGTGTCTTGTATAGAAACCGCTGCTCCGGCGTGAAAAACCACCTAACCTTGTTCAGGACTCCGAGTTTCCGAGAGGCCGTTTTGATGATGCTCTGTATGTAGTTTTAAATATTCAGTTTGCAGCGAACATCCATGCCGAGTATCTCTTGGTTATCCTGTAGTGGTGGTGGAGTGTCCCGAACGCATAAGCTTGCGTCTTCTTGGCATTGAACTCGACCAGGTTCTCGGAGCCCGATTGCGAAATGTGATTCAGGACCCGATCAAGCTCAGTGACAAGGAGCTGTTTTTTTTCCCTACGTCAGCCTGCTTGTCCGCAGGGTGATCGTGATATCGTCCGTGTATGGTGCTATCATCTGCATAGCAATGAATGCTGCCTACTGACAGCATGTCATTGATATGCAGAAGAAAAAGAGAAGGCGACCAAACGGACCCCTGCGGTACACATTGATCTGCAAGAACGCCGATGTCCACCCATCACAGAGCACTCAAATGCGGCGCTCCTGCAGGAAGTTCTCAATCCAACTGCATAATAGGGGAGGTAGACCAAAAGCAGGCAGCTTGGAAAGGAGCGACTTGTGCCAGACCCTATCGAAAGCTTTGGCGATGTCAAGACTGATAACCAATGACTCACCGCCATGCTTGTCCATAGCCTCACCCCATAGATGGGTGACGTATGCTAGTAGATCACCCGTTGACAGTATCGGCCTGAAGCCATATTGCCGATCATTAATTAGGGAGTGATCCTCTAGGTGACGCATGAGCTGTGCGTTAATGATATGCTCAAAAACCTTGCACAGCAT
Organism: Lithosia quadra; assembly: GCA_963576445.1. Lineage (NCBI taxonomy): Eukaryota > Metazoa > Arthropoda > Insecta > Lepidoptera > Erebidae > Lithosia > Lithosia quadra. The sequence continues at coordinate 2,107,121 of OY754903.1, forward strand.
TGAGGTGACGGCTATGGGTCGATAATTGCCCGGGTCTGACCAATCCCCTTTCTTGGGGATCGGCTGCACATTCGTTTCCTTCCAAGCTGGCGGCATTATACCCGAGGTGTATGAGATGCGGAACAGACGTGTAAGCATGGGAGACAACTCCGCTGCACATTTACGTAGAACCACCGCTGGAATTCCTTCGGGACAACTGCACGAACATGGAGTTGCCTGATAAGGATATCAGGCATTGCGTGGTCACAGTTGCATACAGCAATCATCGATCCCGGAATTAGCCACAAAGAGATTAGCCAGCAAGTCGGCTTTCTCTTGCGGCTCATGAGCCAGTGATCCATCGGGGTTTCGCAACGGGGGCAGCGAAGGCTGGCAGAAGTTTGATTGCACGGCCTTGAACAGGCGCCAGTAGCCACGGCTGCCCGTGAGTTGCGCCACAAGCTCCTGCCCAAGCCGTGCAATGCGCTGGGCATTCGCTCTGATGTAAGCCCTCTTGCATACCTTTGTGGCTTTGTTGTACGCTGCTTTACTGGCCTACGTTAGGATCGCGTTGCGCGGATGCTCTGGTCCAGGCGCGGTACGCCAGCTGCTTCTGGTGAACAGCCTCTGCGCACTCGCGCCCAAACCAGGGACGCGCCCTGCAGGTACCGGGGACATCAGTGTAGGGGATATAATATTCCAGTCCTAAACTGATCTCACCGGTGACCGCAGCAGTACTTTCAACGAAATCCCGCAGAATGGCGCTGCGAAATGGATCGTACGAGTCACGATCCTCCCGTACCCGTTACTTACACCCCTCGTGCCCTAGGCTTCGTGCTTCCACGCACCTCCATGTGACCTTTACGCCGTAATTACAGAAAACAAAGCAAAGCATAGATTAGGTCGTAAGGGTATCGATTATCAAATAAAACATTTACGACCTTATAAATAATAAAAATATGACTTTACGCTCCCTGATGTAAATTACTTTTACGATACACCCCAATTATTAAGAAAAATCAAGCCAGAGCTCATTGAAAATCTAGGCAGTAAAGGACTTTTTTTTGAAGATAGGACCACTTTAAGTATACCATTCGATAGAGCAGAGCTCGCGACGCTGATTCCGAATATATATATAACTCATTTTCGTCAAAATGTCCTTTACGACAATTGAAATTTCCGGGGTCGATTTGATCACAATCGGTTGAGAAGATCCTGAGATACAGTCGAAAAATCTTACATTACATGCCCTGCCTGAGTCTGTGTTTCCGGAAAGCTATAACCTGGAGTCTTTAAGTCTAGAGTGGACAGGTTGCTTCAAGGCAAGCGTGCTCCATCGTCACTTACCATTAGGTGAGATTTTGGTCAAACGTGGGGTCTATCGACTACATAAAAAAACATTATTATACCATACTGTTTACCAGTAGTGCCTCGGAGAGCACGTTAAGCCGTCGGTCCCGGTTGCCATACAAACATCTATAGCAGTCGTTACGGGTAGTTGGAGCCCACAAAAGTCCAACCAGTCTAACTTGGAACTTCGATATCGCCATTGGTCATAATGACCATTGGTTGTGGAGGTCAAATGGCAGTCGCTCCACGGAAAATATCGAAGTTCAGCCGCATCACAGTTAGACTGGAAAGCCGACCCCAACTGAGTTGGGAAAAAGGTTCAGAGAATGATGACTGTTTACCAGGTAGGATATATTGCGACCTTTTCTCCAACCTTGAAGCGTGATTTCTTGCCCACGGAGTGGATAACACCTGATGCCTCATGTCCCAAGGGTAGAGGAGGTTTCTTTTGTGCTGGAAATTCTCCCTAGAATATTGTTTATTTATTACCTCAAAAGTCCGACAGCTGGTCTAACTAAAGAACTCCGAAATCTCCAGTGGGTTGAGGTCAGCTGGCAGTCGCTTCACGGAACTTAATATTGTAGATCAGGGGTCTTACTATGAGCTTTTATAACTATTCAATTGCGATGCAGCTCAACTCAGGGAGAGAGATGGAGCTATACTATATGAGCTATTAGTATGGGGCCAGGGGTCGGCAAAATCCGGTCCGCGGGCTGAAGATTTTCTTTTCCTATTGATCAATTTTGGAGTAAACATGTTTTAGGAAAGTATGAAAAATACTAGAAATTAGCTATGAATCGGACCACATGCGAATCATATTTCTCAATTGTAACTGATCAACAAAATATTATCGTTCAAGATTTAGCCGACCTCTGTCGTAGACCCTAGAGACGACCACAGTAAGGATATCATTCCACAGTCTGAACATATTTTCGACAGACAGTTACAAGAATTTATCCCTTTTTATCGTGCGGAAATCCTTTCAGACACCACCCCTGTCGGCCATCGGAGGTTATGTCGAGATCGAACTGACTAAAACCGAACGAGGGTCGCGTTGCCACGGCAACGGTGGGATGTAGGGTGATAGACAACCGTCCTGACACCCTCCGTCTACACTTGGAGAACAGCCCGCCCTCCCCATGCTTCCCACTGTGTTCTCTACTAGTCAGAAGGACACGTGGAGAGCCTCCAAGCAGCTCTCTAGAGAACCACTCCCACCTCAGCCTGCATTTGAAGCAGGCAGTAGCGTCTCCCCGAGTGAGAGGCGCTGCTCGTCTCTGTTGCCCAGGTGCACCGCGTCGAGGTCCCGACCCACACCCTTTATTACTCGACCCTCAAGTCATATCAGCGCTCATCATACCTTGATAATATGCAAATCAGTGCCACAGACGCCAGCATACTCGATCTTCACGATGACGTCATCTTCTGTCCTGATCTGTGGCATGGGGTAGTCTTTTTGGTGCTTCAGTGTCATGGCCGTCCCATCGAATACAAGAGCTTCCATTTTTTCATGTCCACTAAAAATATTTTTATTTATTACCTCCTCGCCTGATGGTAAGCTAGAGGTAAAATCTCAGGAAGGGGGTCTCCATTACATACACAGATAGTGCCATAATGGTGGCTCTCAACTCAATTTATCTTCATTTATTAAAGTATTGACAACAATAAGGTACGCAGCAAGTACCTAGGTACTTTGTGATAAAAAAAATAAACATGGATACATATGCTCACGCCTTTTTACTCCGGGGTAGGCAGAGACAACAGCCCGCCATCTGCTTTTGTCCTTACATACTACCCGCACTTCCTCTACTGTCATTAAACCTTTCATGCAAGCCCACCGGTTTCTAGTGCTTTTCACCTGCCCTTTCTTCAATAACTCATTAATTTGGTCAGTGTATACTTCAAAAGCATATCGGTGCATAAACGACACCATATCTGTGACACAGTCTCATCTTAAACTCGTTCTGTCCGAAGGTTTTATACGTTCAATGCCATAGAAGAATGAGAAATCAAACTGTTCACTTGCGAAGTGGGATAATCGTTAGTTGATAAGAAAATGGTAACCTACCATTTTGATCTGTACTGTTTTATTGTGGGAATTGTAAATTGGCTGCGAACCACTGCGTTTAATAGCCGAATACAATTCATTTTGGATTATAAAAATTAAAAATCCCCCCCCAAATTTTACCACGTCCCCATTGTTTACAAGACCAACCTGATATTGACGGTTTAAACGTCATTATGACTTTTTATAAAAAAATATCTGTCTGACGTGCCTACTCTATGATGTGATAGTTCATCTATGGTTTATTATAATACTAGCTGTTGCTCGCGGCTTCACCCGCCTGGAATTCTGTAACCTTTCCCGCTTCCCATGGGAATCTGTTTCGGGAATGAAAAATGCCTAGTAGTCTGTGCGTTTTTTTTGTGCTCAAACCTCCTTAGATAGGTACTCCTCTTTTGATATTTATTTTTATCGTGTGGAAATCTCCGTTAGCCATCGGGGGTGGTTATGTCGAAATCGGACTTACTAAAACCGCACGGCGTCTCGGGTCTTAATTACCGGGGTGTAAGGTTACCGAGTAGGCATATCCCTCGCACTCCAGCTGACCTCGGACCATCTACGGTTTTAAGATTGCCCCTTCAACCCCCTGAAAGGGGAGCGGGGCGAACCTTGCGTATCAGCAGGGATCACTCGGCTTTCTATGTTTATCATCTTAGAATGGATATGTCAATAAAACGTTCGAATGAAGGGGTAAATCGATAAAAAAAAATTCAAGACAGTGATTAAAGAAATATAATTAGTTCATTGTCATTCACTCCATTTTGAGGACAGCCTTCGCAACGACCCCGGCTTTCACGTCTGCCAGCGCTGATTTGTACTCTGAGAGAGGGTAGGTCTTCACTCCAAGCTTGTCATAGTCCAGGTATCTGCAGAAAAAGTAAGATTTATGACTAAAATTACACTACACTATACTATCCTACAAGCACTACACAGTACCCTCTTATATTACACTAGATTTTGCTACACTACACTACTCTAAACCGCTCTACTACACTCCTACACCATAGAGCAGTGTAGAGTAGTGCCGTGTAGAGCAAAGTAGTCTACTTCTTTGCTCTACACGGCACTACACTGCTCTATACTGCACTATACTACACTCCTACACTACTTATATAGTGCTAAACTAAGCTAAACTACTCTACACTGCTCTACATTGCACTACACTGCTCTACACTGCTCTACACTACTCTACACTACTCTACACAGCACTACGCTGCACTACACTATACTATAATATACCATCCTTTGTAAACGTGAAAGGCTGTATAAACATGCAATGTGTTAAATGTCCTCGGTAACCACTTAACCATGGTAAATGTTGGTGATTCATACCTGCTACCCATAGCCTTGATCCATCCAACGGCAGTGATGAAGCTAAAGGAGTTGATCTTCACCCCGATTATGGTAAGTTCCTTATCGAAGAGCTGGTATGGGTTTATCCTGAGAATATAGACAAATCATTAAATTACGTCCATACTTTTTGCTCTACCACTTAGGTGGCAGATAAGCACACGACCCACTTGATAGGAAGCGGTTATCGTGGCCTACGGACGCGTGCAACAATAGGGGCCATCACACTCGCGCTGCCGACCCTGTAATAACCTTCTAATGCCCTTCTAGAAGAACCCCATATTGTAGACGCTCAGGGTAGGCGAACCTTTATGCCTTAACGTGCCATTTTTTCTAAAACATGTTTTATGGGGTCACTGGCGTGCCATCAAAACTCTTTATGAAATAATGTAAAGAAAAGAGGTATATTTTTGAAATGTTTTCATTACACGCATAATAGTACATTATGGTACAAGGGAGGTAAGTTGAAAATTACGGTAGTGGCGATCCGTAGCATAGGATCATTCTCGTTAGACCGTCATAAAACACCTAAACACATTTTTGACACAAGTTTTATGATCGACGACGTATCCAAAATATTGTGCCGGGTGCCACCAATGGCACGCGTGCCATTCGCCTACCTTGCGCTAGGGGAAACCACGGCAGGGAGATCATTCCACAGCTTAAGTGCGTAATAAAACAGCGCACACCGTAGGCGGAAGGCTACTGACTGAGTGACTGAGGAGATGGTAGGTATTCGATAGGAATGTATGGAGCAGTATGGAGGAGAATAACATGTTGCACCGACCACAAATTATTGGAATAAGGATATAGGAAAATGACTCTTTGTATCCATCGTGAACACACAGACAAACAGACAAGAATATCGAAATAAATCTTTTTGACTTCCGAATCGTTCATGTAGGTAGGTATGTTACTCAAACTAATACTGTATCTAGACTAAGGCAATAATTGTTAATAGACAAAAAAAAAACAGCCGGTGAGTTTTTTGCCGGAGTCTTTTCAGGTCTGGGCCGCGTTTCGAACCATTTGGTTCTGGTTTTTAGATGGTTTTGATTTTGACGTTTTGTAAGAGCCGCATGTACAGAATACAGTCTATACAGAATAAATGATTTTTGACTTTGACTTTTTGACTTTAACTTTATCTCCAATGTATGTACAGACACAGCTATTTTAAAATAGTACAGAAGATTACAGAGAAGTGTAAAATGTATAGTACCTGGCCTGATCAGTAGGTGGGCAGCACCCGAAAACTACGTACTTTCCACCTGGTTTCATATACTGGATATGGATCTCCAGTACCTTGGCCACCCCTGAAAATAGAAGCAATACAAAATACATTGAATATAAACGTATAAACCTACGGACAGAATGCTGAGCAGTCCGACTGGGAAAGTACCTCCACCCTACAGAACACCGCGGCCATAATAACCATCGTGTTGTGTTCCCCAAGGTAAGTAGGGTAGCCAGAGCTCACTGGAGGGATACTGTGCTGTTCTCTCAACCCTCCTACCCTATCACTCCATCCCGCTGACACCCTCTCCTATTGCTCCTGAATTCCTCCAACACATCCCCTCCCCGTCCAGGGTCGGCAGTGCGAGCGACACCTAAGTGGTATATAAAGAAATCTCGCTAGCTCTTTGCTTACGACTTATTCCCAACGACCACTGCTACAACGTTCCGCAACGGTGTTCGTTGGGACAAGATGTTACATTTGTGGTTTTATTATCATTATAATATATGTTCCAAAACGCCCCCGAGTAGGTGTCGATCAGATACCCTCTGCTATTGCTCCTGAATTCCTCCAACACCTCCCCTACCCGTCTAGGGTCGGCAGTGCGAGCGACACCTAAGTGGTATATAAAAAAATCTTGCCAGCTCTTTGCTTACGGCTTATTCCCAACGAACACTGCTACAACGTTCCCCATCGGTGTTCGTTGGGACAAGATGTTACATTTGTGGTTTTATTATCATAATATGTTCCAAAACGCCCCCGAGTAGGTGTCGATCAGATAGTTGTCGATCAGACAAATTGTAATAGAATTCCCATCGACCACTGCCGAACGGCCCCCAGTGGTGGCAGTTCGGACAGTTTTAGATATTGTCCCAACGGCCCCCGTAGTTTCAGTCTTACCCGTGCAGTCAACTATGACGTCATAGAGTGTCTTATCCGCCGCTAAGATGTCGGGGTGCACTAATTTGAAACCGAGGTCTGAAAAATGCAGAAAATCGAAATTATTAAAGCGATTTCATTGGTTTAGTCCAAAGTCATAGGAATGCAAGTCAGCATTAGAGATTTCGTGGCCCTCAGCTTGACGGCCTCATCAGATGCTTTTTGACCCTCCGCTTAAAGGACCCGGGACTGTACGAGGAAGGAAACACATGCGCTGGCAAAGAGTTCCAAGTCTTTATGATGCGGCAAAGAAGAGAAGCACTTGCCATTATAGTTTCACGATCTTCACGATATTTAAATTTCCGTCTTTCTTATGATAGAGTTGTACATGAAAATATTTATAGGTAACATTTGTATTGCGAACCTTCTCCTTTTCGAAGTCGGTTAAAAAAGAACTCACCCAGTCTTTTGACAATTTCAAGGCGTTGTTTGTTTGTCTCGGAGATAGTAACTTCTCTGTGTCCGTGGTGGTGCAGTGCAGCGGCAAAGAGGTTTCCTGCTCACCAGAAACTTGTATCATCATCATCATTCTTTGAACCTTTTTCCCAACACAGTTGGGGTCGGCTTTCCAGTCTAACTGTAATGCGGCTAAACTTCGATATTTTCCGTGGAGCGACAGCCATCTGACCTCCACGACCAATGGTCATTATGACCAATGGCGATATCGAAGTTCCAAGTTAGACTGGTTGGACTTTTGTGGGCTCCAACTACCCGTAACGACTGCCATAGATGTTTGTATGTCAACCGGGACCGACGGCTTAGCGTGCACTCCGAGGCACTAATAAACCTGCGATAAATACAAAGAAAATACGAAGTTATGTGACTTCGAAGAGCATCGAAAAGTCATTACCATATAGTCACCAGAAACTTGTATAAGATGATGATAATGTGTATGGGTGTTCAGGGAACTGGTTCTAATTAGGCTTCCAACATTTTGTACCAGCTTGTACTTATTGCAAAAAGGGCAGGTGACTAGAACCCGGTGTGCTTGCATGAAAGGTTTAATGACAGTAGAGGAAGCGCGTGAAGTATGTCAGGATAGAGGCAAGTAGCGATCTGTTGTCTCTGCCTACCCCGGGGGAAAAAGGCGTAAGGATATGCATGTATGTATTGTACTTACCAATGATTCCAGCGCCAATGACAAGAATCTTCTGTCCAATTTTGAGTGGAGCGATTCTGTCGAAGCCATGGGCCACACAGGAGTACGGTTCTGCCAGACAAGCTAGAATATAAAGAAATATCTTGAATTCTAAGGTCCAACTTTTTTTTATGTATAGGACACGTCAATTTACCTTCAAGATGGTAAGCTGAAGGTAAAGTCTTTGGAAAGAGGGTCACCATTACGTGTTAAAAATGGTGGCATTCATCTTGACGGCCTCATCAAAAGAGGTTGTGGTCGCAGCATTAATGGGACCGGTGGGTGTCACGCGGCCCCCTGCCCGGCTATGCACTTGCTGACCCCTGAACGCAATCCAACCGAGATTGGATTACTATGGAGAGTTTTTCGCAATCGTGCACGATGGTACCGGCCGAATTTTGTGACAAATTTGTGCCATCAAATTTCAACTGGACTGTTAACTTAGTTATACATACCAAACTTGCGTCCAAAGTTTGCACTTTAGAGCCCCAGTAAAGCCACGAGCCTCAGCGACTCCTTCAATCAATCAACCTGTCGACGTCCATTGCTGGACATAGGCCTCTCCCAATTTGTGTCATACCACCCAATTCTCCACCTTCAGCATCCAGTATACCCCAACAAACTTTGTCAGTACATCTGGCTGGAGGTCATCCCACCTTCCGTTTGCCGACTCGCGGTCTCCACTCGAGGACTCGTTTGCTTCAACGGCCATCCATCCTTTATCAGGTGGGCCCATTGCCACTTCAGCTTGCTTATTCTGCTAGCTATGTCGGTAACTTTAGTTCTTTGTCGGATTACCTCATTGCGAAATTGTCCTTCAAAGAAACACCAAGCTTAGCTCGCTTCATAGCCCGATGCGTGAGTGGACTAGTTATGTGTGTATTTATCGCAGGTTTATTAGTGCCTCGGAGAGCACGTTAAGCCGTCGGCCCCGGTTGCCTATGGCAGTCGTTACGGGCAGTTGGAGCCCAGAAAAGTCCAACCAGTCTAACTTGGTACTTCGATATCGCCATTGGTCATAATGACCATTGGTTGTGGAGGTCAGATGGCAGTCGCTCCACGGAAAATATCGAAGTTCAGCCGCATCACAGTTAGACTGGAAAGCCGACCCCAACTGAGTTGGGAAAAAGGTTCAGAGAATGGACTAGTCCCAACGTCAGTTTCGGCAAGGAAGTCATGACTGGTTAGTACATACCTTGCTCAGTGGTAATCCCCTCTGGCAGTGGGTACACATGTTGCTGGTGGACTACACAGTACTGTGCCCAGCCTCCATCTTTGAAGATACCGATGTAGTTGTTAATGCCAGCCGTCCGACAATTGTGATAGTTACCGCTGCGGCAGAATTCGCATAAGTTGCAAGCGCTGCAGACAATAGTGTCATTAATTAATTAATTAATATTCCACAACCTTCTACAAGTAGCCCAAGTGAGAAGTAGCCCAAGGGAGAAGTAGCCCTAATCAGAAGTAGCCCATATTATTATGAGAAGTGGCCATAATGAGAAGTAGTCCATTAGCGAGTCGGTTGCCATAATGAGAATTAGCCCTAATGCGCCTAAAACCCTATCTAGGCCCAAAGTAAGCATAGCTAAGCTGGTGTTATGGGTTCAAGAATGCGGATATACCTACACGGGTTCTATCAGACAGAGAGCGGTCGCGCGGTCAAGCGTTCAAGCGGTCAGTTTTGCGTTCTTTGTGTTATATTATGTTATATAGATATATTCACACAGGAGGCATTCTTACCGCAGCGATCAAGTAGAACGCACGCGTTCACGCGTTCACTGCTGTTACGGTGACCAAATTGGAAGGAAGATGGAGACCGAAAAGCTGATTATGTTAGTACGTGACTTTCTTTTGCTGAAATGGCTTTCCTCCAGTTAGTATCTTGTTTGACTAAGTCATGTTTAATTTTGTCATACAGTTCATTGAAGGAATCGATGCTCATCCGAAAAGAATTATAAAAAATTTCTTCATCATTAATCCATTTAGAAAAAAGTCTATGAAATTCTCCATCTCGTTCTCTATCCTTATTTACTGGGCGCACCCAGTGTTTTCTTTTCCGTCTTGACGCTGATAATGACCACAAAATCAATAATTCGTCTTCCGATGAAGAACTATCGTCAAAAATCATGGTGACACTAGTGGGACCGCGTCGACCGTTCAACAGCGGGGTTCGTGAGCAATTGCACGCTCGAACGCAGAACGCGAACGCAGAACGCTTGACCGCGTGACCGCTCTCTGTCTGATAGGACCCTACATACACACATACTTTTCTTTTGTAAATACATAATTATACTATACATAGAAACTTCTAAACTATAATTATATTTCATACATACATATATGCTCACGCCTTTTTCCATCGGGGGTAGGCAGAGACAACAGGACCGCCATTTGCGTCTGTCCTGACATACTTCACGCGCTTCCTCTACTGTCATTAAACCTTTCATGCAAGCCCGCCGGTTTCGAGTGCTTTTGACCTGCCCTTTTTTCAATAACTCATTTATTTGGTCAGTGTATACTCTGCGAGGTCGACCCCAGCTTGCCTGCCCACTTACATGTGCCTTACATATTTGGTGTGTCATTCGCTCTACGTGCCCAAACTTAGCATACCCTTTTTAATTCTCTTTCTAGCCGCACCATTCTCGTATATAAGATAGTGACCTTAATTTTTATCATGTCCTCACCAGTTAGGATCAATAGCAACCTTTTGTCCGACCTTGAAGACGGAGTTCTTGCCAACAGCGTGGATCACGCCGGTGGGCTCGTGGCCCAGGATGAATGGACGATCCTTGCGTGTAGGGAACTCTCCCTGTGAATTTAATATATTGTTTAATATACCTACGCTATATAAAATTGTATAATTATGTTATTTTCATGCAGACCCAGCCTACCCACCCCTTCCTAGCCCTGCCCCCTTCCCTTTAGGGTAGGCATTGCGTGTGTGACACCCATCGGCCAGGTGACCGCTTTCCATCAGGTGGGCCGTTTGCTTGTCTGCTTCCTACGTAGTATAAAAAAAGAAATCCCCACGGATTGATATCCGTACCGCCCCCGCTGGCTCAACCTTTTCCTTGCATCCCGGCTGATCCGGGCCATCTCCAGCTTTGAGATGGCCCACTCGTTTCGAGAAATGGCTATAGCACTACTGTCCTAGCAGTGACCTAGCAATGACCTACTGGCGTAGCAGTTGAATGCATTAGCGCTACGCCACAGAGCCTGTCACATGTAAGTAAATTTAAAAATGTTGTTAAAAGAAAACTCTCCCAAAAAGCTTATTATAAAATTCAAGATTATTTAGATGATAAAGAAGCTTGGAAATGAACTGTTCACTCAACTATGTTACTCGAAATAACATTGTATCTAGACTAAGACAATTCTTGTAAATAGACCAAAAAAAAACAGCCCGCTGAGTTTCTTGCCGGAGTCTTCTCAGGTCTGGGCCGCGTTTCGAACCGGTGGTCCATTTGCTTCTAGTTTTAAATATATATATAATTTTGACGTTTTGTAAGTGCCGCTTAAAATGGTCTATAGAGAATAAATGATTTTTGACTTTGACTTTGATTTTGTCAAAATAATGTGATATTTTATAGAAATGATGAATCATATTTTATACCTGTATAATATGCAGATCAGTGCCACAAATACCGACGTACTTAATTTTTATGATAACGTCATTATCATTGGTGATCTGCGGCATGGGATAGTCCGTATCATACTTCAGGGTTAAGGATTTTCCATCAAATACTACAGCCTCCATTGCTCCTAAAAAAATTATAAATTATGCTCATGAATGAAGTTTGCTAAGAGCAAAAATTCAGGCGCTTCGATAATTTGTTCCCACTTGTTCTACTGAACAGTTCTACGATAGAACAAGTGGGACTTTTTTCTCACTAGTTCTACGATTTTTATTTTTAACGTTGTTATGGCTGAAAACTGTGTAAGGGTTCGGTTAGGTTATGTGAAAACTGTAACCAGTAATGCGCGAAGGCGAGCGAGCAAAGCGAGCGTGCCGCGGCAGCAGCCGCCGAGCGGTAGATTCCCTCGTAATCTAATATCGTAGAACTAGTGCGAAAAAAAGTCCCATTATAGTTCTACCGTAGAACTGTTCAGTGGAACTAGTGGGAACAAACAGCTTCGACTACTTTTCTTTCCCCAACTCAGTTGGGTCGGCTGGTCGGCTTTTCAGTCTAACTGCTCACGGCCGAACTTCAACATGTTTCGTGAAGCGACTGCCACCTGACCTCCACAACGCACGGCGATGTCAAAGTTCTGTATTTAGACCAGTTGTAGGATTTTTTAGGGCTCCAACCTCTCACAACCCCTCACCTCCCATTTCCCCTCGCCAATCCCCCCAACCTTCTGCGCCAGGGGACCCTTCCCACCAGGTGTGCCGTGTGCTTATCTGCCACCTAAGTTGTATAAAAAAAATCATAGGCCTGTCCATAAGTAAGTAGTGCCTAGTTATTAACTTACGTGTGTTATCCGCGCCAGTGTGCACTCCACTGCTATTTTACAATTTGCTGATATTGTTAAACGTTAGGTACAGTCAACGGCGAAAGTTTTAACAGATTCAATTTTATTGATCACCTTATCATTTTTTATACTACTTGATGGCAGATAATTGAGTCTGTATTTCCGGAAAGCTACAACCTGGGAGTCTTCAAGTCTAGAGTGAATAGGTTTCTTCTAGGCAAGCGTGCTCCACCGTCGACCACATCATCATTTACCGACAGGTGAGATCGTGGTCAAACGCGAGCCTATTACCAATAAAAAAAAAGATAAGCATACGGCCCACCTGATGGGAAGCGGTCATCGTGGCCTATGGACGTATGTAACACTCGTGCTGCGTATGTATTCCCATGTCTAACGTAAAAAAAGCTTGTTAATATTTTGTTGTCAATCAACTTTTGGTAGCTATATGGATAAGGACGCGGCCTAGCTCTTCTCAGAGGTATCGAGTTCGAATCAGGTCAGACAGTACCAATGTGAATTTCAATTTGTGGAATTTATATGAGCTAATCACATGATTTACCATCATGCTGACGGTGAATAAAAATCATGTCAAAACCCACATGTCCTAGAAGAAATTCTAAGGACATATACGATCTACCAACCCGCATTAGGCCAGCGTGTGTGGATTAAGGTGTAAACCCTCTCAGCTCTCGTTAGAGGAGAGAAGACCCGTGCCCAGCAGTGGGACATAAATGGGTTGCTATCATCAATCAACTTTTCTCGCTGACTGTACCTATCTACATTACACTGATAACATTCATAACTGTGCGAAAGTAACAAGGTAGGTATCAATTGGTTATATGCTAACACGTTCAGATCCAATGATTAGATAACCATAATCTTGAACAATGTGCTTAAAGTAATAGACTTAAACTACTTAGACCCGTTTAACTAACGCTTTCAAGATGAATTTGATGCATAAAATGTTCTTTTTAACCGACTTCAGAAAAGGAGGAGGTTCTCAATTCGTGCGCTATTTTTTTTTGTATGTATGTTATAAGTGCTCGGTCGCAGGTTTATAAGTGCCCGGTTAATGGCAATAGGCTCGCCACATTGGAACCTAATCATAAGCTGGCGAAATGTGGATGCTAGCACCTCTGCCTACCCCTTCGGGGATATAGGCGTGAGTTTATGTTTATGTTATGTATGTTACGCGATGCGGCGCCAATTATGGATGCATTTTGAACATTTTCTTGTTTGAAAGAGGCTACTTCTGAGGTGGTCCCATATCCAGGGTATCAGGATCTGATGCTGGGATCTTGGGAAAATCGAGGGGAAATCATCAATTTTACGACAAAAATTCTGTTTTTAGTTTGTGAAGTCGATTTTTTAAACGTACCTAGTTATAGTAATATATTTATGTTAGACACGTCGATATGACTTTACCTTGCCTGATGATAAGCTAAAGTCTCAGGACCGGGGTCACCACTACAAACACCGATAGTGCTGCAGTGGCGGCCCTCAGCTTGACGGCCTCATCAAATGCTTTTTCACGTCCCACTTAAAGGCCCCGGGACTATTAGGAGGAAGGAAACACATGCGCTGGTAAAGAGTTCCAGGTCTTTATGGTGCGGCAATTAAGAGGTACTAAACCGTTTAGATCTTGGTGAAATAGTTTGCACTGTGTGAGGGTGATACCTCAGCCTTGCACGTGTTGTTCTGTATAGGAAAAGACAAAACAAGGCGGATGAATTCCACGCGCTCTTGCTCCAGGGCCTTGTGTACCCTCAGTATTTATTAAAAGTGTATCAACGGGGAATGAACCGTTTTGCTGACCCCTAATATTGAGGACAAGGGCAAATATAATAATGATATTAAGATTAAATTGATTACTGCTCCGAAACAATGGACCAATCATATTTAATAATCATGTAGCATCAAGCCTGCCCATAAGTCATCTCAAAGATGTCGTGTAGCCATAGAAATAATAATATGTATAGAAGAGCGTACAATCACCATGATTTACCATCTGCTGACGGTAAAGGAAAACATCGTGAGGAAACCCACATGTCCTAGAAGAAATTCTAAGGACATGTCCGATCCACCAACCCGCATTAGGCCAGCGTGGGTGGATTAAGGTGTAAAACCTCTCAGCTCTCTCGTTAGAGGAGAGGAGACCCGTGCCCAGCAGTGGGACATAAATGGGTTGCTATTTAGAAGTGCGTACGTGTAAAAGTGTGAGGCGCGCTTGCGTCTGAACCGACGTTACTTTTTTTATATCGGTCATGTCAATATGACTTCACCTCACCTGATGGTAAGCTATAGGTAAAGTCTCAGGAAGGGGCTCCTTATTACATACTGCGACAGTGTCATAATGGCGGCCCTCAACTTGACGACCTCATCAAATGCTTTTTCACATCCCGCTTAAGGGGCCTGGGACTAATAGGAGGAAGGAAACACGTGAGCTGGCAAAGAATTCCAGGTATTTATGGTGCGGCAAAGAAAAGAGGCACCGAACGCTCTTGATTTTAAGTCTATTTTGTTACCTCACGGACTCGACGACAGAGGGCGTGCACCGCCGAGCTAGTCAGCCTGTGACCACGGCCGGTATGACCTGGTCCAAACGTCAGGCATTCCAAAGGTATGTATATACCTATACCATGATCGCGTTAATTCCCGTTAACATTACAGTATATGTATATACGGATGCCTAGTGGTATGGGTAATGGACTGCTAAGGCGAGGTCTCGGGTTCGATCCCAGGTTACCATGGCACACACCAATGCCTTTTCGATGCTTTTCGAAGTTATGTGTGTATTTGTCGCAGGTTTATAAGTGCCCGGTTAATGGCAATAGGCTCGCCAACTATTACATTGGGACCTAAACATAAACTGGCGAAATGTGGGTGCTAGTACCTCTGCCTACCCCTTCGGGGATATAGGCGTGAGTTTATGTTATGTTATCTACGGATGCGTCGCTCAAACAGGGACAGGAAAGTTGGGATATCGTGTTTAGTAGAAAACGCTAGCGATAACACTTCTATTCTCTTAATATGTAGATCTATGCGTGTAATAGTTTTAAGACGTACAATGAATACATCAAAACTTAACCATCTAACACCTACGCTGTAGCCACGGTATTCCATTGTCTACCCAATGCCTCAGTGACCGAAATCGAAGTCGTCGATTCACTGGAGAAAGTTCTATTCCATTCATCCCAGGAATTGCTCAAGACTGTAGGTGCGATTGTTTATAACTTTCAGTGTTCGTATACCTTTAAAAGATAAAAGGCTAAGAAAGTCGTCACTAAATTTATTGCTATCGTGATTAAGATGGTATTTCTTGTAATGAAAGTGTTTGAGGAAGGATATTATAATTTATAGATATATAACCGCGGTAGCCTAGTGGTCTGGGTAATGGACTGCTGAGACGAGGTCTCGGGTTCGATCCCAGGCTCACCATGGCACACACCAATGACTTTTCGATGCTTTCCGAAGTTATGTGTGTATTTATCGCAGGTTTATAAGTGCCCGGTTAATATCTTATCTATCTCTTGTTACTTCAATATCGCCATTGGTCAATGACCATTGGTTGTGGAGGTCAGATGGCAGTCGCTCCATGGAAAATATCGAAGTTCAGCCGCATCACAGTTAGACTGGAAAGCCGACCCCGACTGAGTTGGGAAAAAGGGTTCAGAGAATATAAGTGCCCGGTTAATGGCAATAGGCTCGCCACCTATTATATTGGGACCTAAACATAAACTGGCAAAACGTGGGTGCTAGCACCTCTGCCTACCCCTTCAGGCGTGAGTTTATTTTATGATATGTTATGTAATCTAGTTAAGGTCAATAATCTTTGTGATTGTCATTAGCTTTCGCTTTTTAGGTATTAAATGGTGGTGCACCTTTTTTTATCGTGCGTAAATCCCCATGCCATCGGGGGTGGTTATGTCGGGATCGAACCGACTAAAACCGCACGCAGTCTCGGGTCTAAATTACCGGGGTGTAAGGTTACCCAATAGGCATATCCCTCGCACCCCAGCTGACCCATCTACGGTTTTAAGATGGCCCCCTCGACCCCCTAAAAGGGAGGATAGGGCGAGCATCCCGCCACTTCACCGATGGTGGGGTGTAGGGTGACAGGCGGCCGTCCTGTCACCCAACCGTCGGCGCGGAGACAATCAGCTCGCCCCTCGCTCGCTCCCCACTCGCTCCCCACTGTGCCCTCTGCTGGTTAGAGGGAAACGTGGAGAGCCTCGGAGCAGCCCTTTAGAGGGCCACTCCCACCCCAGCCGAATTTGCCGCAGGCAGCAGCGTCTCTCGTGGCGAGTGGGAGGCGCTGGTCGCCTCCGTTGCCCCGGTACTTGTATGCCACCTATATAAAGAATAGCAAATAAATACAGTTGTCGAACTTTTGGGCTCCAAATACCTGTAACGACAGTTACTAGATGCCCGAAGATATGGCTGAAATAAAAACGCGGGCGGAGTCACAGGCTTCAGATAGTCATGTTATATTAAATTTTGGTATCTTTTTTTTGATATCGGTATTGCATACCACAATGATACAATACGAGAGATTGTATTCGATTCGTCTTGAAAAGAATGCCTGATTCATACGGCAGAGGTTGCAAACATTTTTTATTCCGCAGTAGCAGTTGCCCGTGGCTTCGCAAGTATGGAATTCTGTTGCTGGCCCCGTTTCCCATGGGAAACTATTGTTTAATGAGATAAAAATTTGTATAATGATTTATTCCAGACTGTAGACTATCCCTGTACCAAATTTCAGCTACATCCCTTCATCCATTTGTGCGTGAAACAGTATCATATTCACAAACTTTCGCGGTTATAATATGTATCTGTTGACCGCGGCTCCGCTCGCGTGAAATTCTGTTCCCTCTACCGTAACCCACGGGAACCTATTCCCGGGATAAAAGTAGTCTATATGTTATTCCAGACTATAATCTATCTCTGTAACAAATTTCAGCCAGATCCGTTCAGCCGTTTTTGCGTGAAAGAGGAACAAACATATATCCAGATATCCATACATTTAAGGAATGTGAACGAAAAGTGAGTAGAACCATCTAGCTAAGCTAAATTTGCCATTGCATTGGTTCGGATTTGAACTCAAAACCTCTCGATCGTAATGCCGACTGTTTAACCACTAAACTACCGGCGCTTTTAGATTTTAGGTCACTTCCTCAAGACTTGAAGGTACTGACGTCATTTAGCGGCCATGACACTTTCCAACACCTGCCGGTAGGGCAATAGGTCATTATTGCAATAACTGAAAAGTGCATTAGTAATTCTTAGTAAGATTAGTTGACTAATTCCAACTGCATTTCCATTTAATAGTATTTAGTCATTTAGGTTTTAATACAGGACACTTTAAAATATGGCGGTTATTAGGTTAGTTTGTAATAAGTTTACATAGAATACTAACTTAACTAGGTCAGAAATGACAAATTTTTAACACATTGAGAATCCTTTTCCATCATGTGGAATTCCCCGACCATCAGTGGTTATGTCGGCCTCGAACCTACTAAAACCGCACGCCATCTCAGATCTCAATTATCGGGGTGCAAGTTTACCCAAAAGGCATATTGCGCCCCAGCTGAACCTGGGCCATCTACAGTTTTAAGATGGACCCCTCGACCCTCCGAAAGGGGCTGGAGGGTGGGATGAGCACTGGCGCCACCTTGCCGATAACTGAGATCGGAGAACTAACTCACTCCCTCACCTGCTCGCCACTGTACCTCGGAGCAGCCCTCTAGAAGGCCACCGTGGCAGCAGCGTCTTCCGTGACGAGTAGGAGACGCTGCCGCCCCGTTGCCCGGGTGGCCCGCGTAGAGGTTCCGGCCCGTACCCATGCCTGACGCAGTATATTATTATACCATAACAATAACAATACAGTAACAATATTTTATTCATTATTCATTGTAAAATAATAATATCTACACAGTTTCTTAGTCTATCGTGCGTAATAATAAATAAATAAATATTGCATGACATTCTACACAGCGCCCTCTAGACCCAAAGTAAGCATAGTTTAACTAGCTTGTGTTATGGGTTCTAGAATGCTGATAAACATACTTATATACTTTCCTTTTGTAAATACATACTTATTATACATAGAAACACCCAGACCAATGCAAATAGACATATTTATGCATACAAATATTTGCACTGAGCGAAACCCGATTCCCCTGCGTAGCAGTCGCATGCATTACCGCTACGCCACAGAGGCCGTCAAAAATAATATATAAATAAATAAATAAATAAATACTCTACGACATTCTACACATCGCTCCTTAGACCCAAAGTAAGCTTAGTTTTACTAGCTTGTGTTATGGGTTCTAGAATGCTGATAAACATACTTATATACTTTTTTTTGTAAATACATACTTATTATAGTAAGTAATATATAAATAATATGTAGTAAGTGGTCTGAATCTTAGGTATGTATACTGATTATATACCTATTTATTTTATGTGTCTCTAGGTCTATTAAATAAGTATTTAAGTATTTATTACATAGCATACATTATACATATACCATGCGCTTACCCAGTTGGGAAAAGGGAAAGGCCTAAACTCACTGTAGGTATCCCTCCTCTCCCCACCCATTCCTAGTCTCCCCACCTCTTCCTAGCCCTCTCCTTTCCCTTCAGGGTAGGCAGCGCGTGTGTGTCACCCTTAGTGTTGCACACGTTCATAGGCCACGGTGACCGCTTCCCATCAGGTGGGCCGTGTGCTTGCCTGCCTACCTACGTAGTATAAAAAAATGAAGAAATTGTTGTCAACCCCTGATGTTATTGTATGCATAACGAGATGTGGTATCTCGGTACAGTTAACGGAGGAGTTGTCCAAAATGTCACCTACCGTGAATCATCTGCGCGCCGTGAAAGTTTGCATGCATAAGTCATTAATACTGTGACAGATTTCGACAGTTTTTATACTACTTAGGTGGCAGACAGGCACACGGCCTAACTGATGCGAAGCGGTCACCGTGGCCTATGTAAGTGTGTAACACCAGGGGTGTCACACTCGCGCTGCCGACTCTAAAAGTGGGCTAGGAAGTATTGGAGAGGCTAGGAAGGGATGAATGAGGGGCCTAGTGAGTTTTGGGTACCTTACTTACCGCCAGGAACACAACACGATGGTTATTATGACCGTGGTCTTCTATAGGGCGGAGGTACTACCCCAGACGGACTACTCAGTTTGTAAAGCCGTCATTGTTATTGGTTTGACACATTGCAAGGTGCCGATCCATTCTTCAGGAGTGCAAGCCACCAGAGGAGCCGCCCTAACAGTAGCAGACTGAGGCGATGGCGCCCGAAAGTACTCCCTTCTTCCAGGGGCAAGATAGGGACACCGTGGTGCCCAAACCCGAGAGAGCCATTTCTAATTTCGAAGCCAGAGATGGTCTTGGGTTCGTAGGTGGACTAAAGGCAAGTTCTCAGTGCATACACTGATAGTGCTACAGCGGTGCCCCTCAGCTTGACGGACTCATCAAATGTTTTTTCCCCGGTCCTGAGACTTTAGCTTACCATCAGGCGAGGTGAAGTCATTTTGACGTGTCCTATATAAATATGAAAAAAAAGAGTAAAATTATTGCTACTGCAATGGCCGCCTATCATACCGATCTATTTACACGAAGATGCACTTCATAATACTTTCATATCGATATTATACAAAGGAATGACTAACGATCTGATAGTATACCGTTACAAAGACCTCATGAATATGGCCCGGCCCATCGCTTGGGCCGTGTGACAACAATACGAGGATGACATAGTGACATTTGAGATTCAATTGGTGACCGTAACAGGAAAAATGGGAGCCAAGAAACGGTGATTAGTTCTGGTTAAAAATGATGATTGACGGCCTCTGTGGCGTAGTGGTAGTGCATGTGACTGCTACGCAGGGGGCGCGGGTTCGATTCCTGCTCAGTGCAAATATTTGTATGCATGAATATGTCTATTTGTATTAGTCTGGGTGTTTCTATGTATAATAAGTATGTATTTACAAAAAAAAGTATATAAGTATGTTTGTCCGCATTCTAGAACCCATAACACAAGCTATACTTTGGGTCTAGGGAGCGCTGTGTAGAATGTCGTAGAATATTTATTTATTTATAATATTTATAGCTACGTTTAAAAAACCGACTTCACAAACTAATATTATTTTACTTTTTATTGTACAGAAATAGAAAAGTACCTATTTATAAGGTTTATTATGTACAAAGGCAACAAGAACAGAATTTTTGCCGTAAATTTGATGATTCCCTCTCGATTTTTCCAAGATCCCAGCATCAGATCCTGATACCTTGGATATGGGACCACAAACAAAAAAAAATCAATATCCGGCGCCGCTATCGTGTAACATGCATACAAAAAAAAATAGCGTACGAATTGAGAACCTCCTCCTTTTTTGAAGTCGGTTAAAAACTGATAGGCAATAAAATTAATATGCTAACTAGCTGATGCGTGTGGCTCCGCCCGCGTGGTTGTCGATTTCTTATTATACCAGTTGGGTGGCAGACTTGCTAGCCCATCTGATGGAAAGTGGTAACTGGGGCTTATGGATGCGTGCAACACCTGGGCCGCCACACTCGCGCTACCGACCCTGGAGAGGGGGAGTTTAGGGGAGAGTTGGAGGCGGGGATTAGGGGGAGGGGTCTGAGCTCTGGCTACCCTACTTACCGCCGGGAATACAACAGGACACGTGGAGCCAATGAATACTGAACGAAAGTAACAACAAATATGTAAGGCACATGTAAGTAAGTGGGCAGGCAAGTCGGGGTAGACCTCGCAGAGTAAACACTGACCAAATTAATGCTTTATTGCAAAAAGGGCAGGTCAAAAGCACTCGAAACCGGCGGGCTTGCATGAAAGGCTTAGTGACAGTAGAGGAAGCGCGTGAAGTATGTAAGGATAGAGGCAGATGGCAGGCTGTTATCTCTGCCTACCCCAGAAGCTTTTTGATTTGCCAGCTAGTGCGCATGCGCAACTTTTTGTCATTCAAGATTTGTGCCACGAGGCATACGTAACACACTAAGATCTGGTTACGTAGATAGCCTAACTCAAGATCCGGATGGGTTGCGAAATTTAAAAAAAAACGTGTGAATCATCACATTGATAAGGTGATTATGAACTAATTTGGATGTGTTGCAGTATTACGCGGCACTCCATGTATTGAGAACTAGTCTATTGCTTAATGTCTAATATTTTAAAGGTTAGCGCTTAGACCCCAAAGTATGTATACCTCATAATATGAGTGCCTCTTATCTTTGCCGCACTATAAAGACCTGGAATTCTTTACCAACGCATGTGTTTCCTTCCTCCTACAGTCCCGGCTCCTTCAAGCGGGGCGTGAAAAGCATTTTATGAGGCCATCAAGCTGATGGCCACCATTAGTGTACTATCGGTGTATGTAATGGGGACCCCCTTCCTGAGACTATCAGCAGGCAAGGTGAAGTTATAATGACGTGACGACACAATATCATAAAATGTAGCCCAAGTTTTTTTTTAACATCTCCAATGTACTGACACACTACTTTACAATTTTAACATAGTATAATTTATGTAGATACATACAAATTATCAGACGGAATTTTCTTCCTCCTATAGTCCCGGGGCCTTTAAGCGGGGCGTGAAAAAGCATTTGATGAGGCCGTCAAGCTCAGGGCCGCCACTGTAGCACTACCGATGTATGCGGTGGTGGCCCCAGTCCTGAGACTTTGCCTTTCGCTTACCATCAGGTGAGGTGGAGTCATTTTGACGTGTTCTATATAAAAAAAAAAAACGGAAGACCTGAAAAAGTTAGCCAGGAAAAACTGAAAGCCCAAAGCTGAGGATCGAGTGCTATGGCACATATTGGGAGAGGCCTATGGAAACGTGGTTTCTGCCTACCCCAATGAGCAAAAGCCTTCATTAAAGGTATTAAAGAACAATAAAGATGAAGCGTTAAGCCGTCAGTTCCGGTCGCCATACAAACATCTGTGGCAGTCGTTAGGGTAGTTGGAGCCCACAAAAGTCCAACCAGTCTAACTTGGAACTTCGATATCGCCATTAGTCATAATGACCATTGGTTGTGGAGGTCAGATGGCAGTCGCTCCACGGAAAATATCGAAGTTCAGCCGCATCACAGTTAGACTGGAAAGCTGACCCCAACTGAGTTGGGAAAAAGGTTCAGAGAATGAATGAACAATAAAGATTCCAGTTATGGTCCATACCCATCAATCTATCTTATAGATGAAAAATTATTACCCAAAAATCATGTTACAAAAATGTCTGCCATTAATCACCTCGTTCAAATGTCTCTGTTCTGTGTTAAAGGTATGTTAGCTCCTTTTTTGTTAAATGGAGGCCAGACAGCACGGCGGCTGTACCAGTGGTCATTGACACCAGGTTTAATTGGACAACGACCTCTAAACACATGGGGAAAGCGGTAAACAACCATAGTGTCCTATTAAACATTTGTGTAAATACTTTAGAAAGACCGCGGTAGCCTAGTGGTCTGGGTAATGGACTGCTGAGACGAGGTTCACCATGGCACACACCAATGACTTTTCGATGCTTTCCGAAGTTATGTGTGTATTTATCGCAGGTTTATAAGTGCCCGGTTAATGGCAATAGGCTCGCCACCTATTACATTGGGACTTAAATATAAACTGGCGAAATGTGGGTGCTAGCACCTCTGCCTACCCCTTCGGGGATATAGGCGTGAGTTTATATGTAGATACTTTTCAGTCTTAGTGCCTATTATTTTGAAAATACCCACAATGGACTTGCCTAATTGGGTAACCTTACATCTCTCGTAGGTGGCTGACAAGCACGCGGCCCACCTGATGGGAAGCGGTCACCGTGGTCTATGTACGTGTGCAACACTAAGGGTGTCACACACGCGCTGCCTACCCTGAAGGGAAAGGAGGAGGGGTACAGTGAGCTCTGGCTACCCTACTTGCCGCCGGGAACACAACACGATGGTTATTATGGCCGCGGTGTTCTGTAGGGCGGAGGTACTTCCCCAGTCGGACAGCTCATTTCAGACAGAAGATACCGTCTTATCCTACGTCCATAAAATCATGGTTCATTTATTTATCTTCGCTAGTAGGTACTCGGATGCATCGTGAAGAATATTTTTTTTAACTAGGATCGAATGATGTTCTGTTATTATAGAAGTTCTATTTCACGAAGGCGGTTTAGCTGTCATTGTAGTAAAACATAATATACACATTGCTTTTAAAAATGAATTACTTGCAATGCAATTATTGTTTAGTCACTGCTACATGAATTTCTTTTGACGTGACATGAACTTCCGCACACACATATACGCGTATTTACAAGACACAGGTACTACTATTTAATTGTTCACCCGCCTTGGTGAGATAGAATATCTATACAAGGTTATCTTCAAGTCTATCAGCGCCATAAGGTTACAAGCAGAGGTATGTCAGAATCTGTGTTATGGTCACTTAAGTTTTATCTATATACAAGTAAAACTGTTCTGAAAACCGCTTCGAACCGAATAAAATGCCACCAGGCAGCCTCCGCAGTGCCCTAGTTAGTTATTTATTGTAAATTTGCATATTATCTGTGGTAACTTGACCTATTAGGCGCTAAGGACACATGTGTACGGTTAGAACGACTGTTGAGTAATATAGCTAAAAGATTTTTCTTTTTAACCGACTTCGAATGAGAGAGAATTCTGAATTCGTATGAATTTTCTTTTTTTACGAATTTTGAAATCCGATTTCAAATGATTTGAAAACCCGTGTGGACTTGCCAGTATTTGTGAAAATATCAAATGGTTTCACTCCCTAAAACGCTTGGAAATGGCGACCATTTTGGACGCCAATTCAGCCCCCGTAGACAAGTGTCAAAAGTCTAAATCGCTAAGGAAACGAATACTTAGATTAGGTCCGCCAATCACACTCCAGCTCGTAATTCCACCGCGATGCGCGCATCGTACGCCGACGACGAACTTGGATCTGAATGGTCGACCCAATCTATTCGTTTCCTTAGCGATTTAGACTTTTGACACTTGTCTAGGGGGGCTGATTGGTCTTCGCGGATGTGCTTGAGTTTGATAAACATTTGTCTGTGGACGTACCGGGATATGAAAGAAAACATCGGTTTTGATCGTTATTTTTGTCGATCGTCCCCGATTTGAAAAAAATAAAACGATAGTATTTAAATTTTCGAATTTGACGCCAATTCATAGTTCAGTTTCGAGTAGGGGTGTGACTTGCCGGCTTTTGACATTGTGTTTGTTTTATTTATTTTTCTGCTGCCTGTACATAATACACAATGCAGTGTGACCGAGGTCTCATTGACTATTCAGCGGTTTGTGAAAAAATCATTAATGACTAACATGTAGGGCAGGGTGATGAGATGCCGAGAAAATCACTACTGTCCTAAGTTGCTGGTTATCAGTCGATCTGCACTATGTATTGAGTTAAATGTTGTAGTTTACTGTTTGTTTGTGGTAAAAATAATATATTATTCATTGAGGGGAAAAACGACTATATAGGAGGCAGGACACGACGGTATCGCCCGTCCGAAATGAGCTGTCCGACTGAGGTAGTACCTCCGCCCTACAGAACACCGCCCCAGAATTAACCATCGTGTTGTGTTCTCGCTGGTAAGTAGTGTAGCTAGAGCTCACTGTACCTCTCCTCCCCCCACCCCTTCCTAGCCCTCCCCCCTTTCCTTCAGGGTAGGCAGTGCATGTGTGATACACCCTTAGTGTTGCACACATCCATAGGCCACGGTGACCGCTTCCCATCAGTTGGGCCGTGTACTTATCTGCCACCTTCGTTGTATAAAAAAAGTAGCTAAGGAGAGTAGCATAAGACACTTTCTTCATGCGGAAATCCCCACTGATACCACCCCCGTCGCCAGCAAGGTTGGTTATATCGGAATCAAACCGTTTAAAACCGCACGCCTTCTAGGGTCTTCTAGCACCGGGGTGAAGGAAGAAGATGACCCAAAACACATTTCCCTTGCACCCTAAAATTCGGGAGACCCAGTCACAACTTTTTTTTTTCAATCTACTCTTTAGTATTCTGATTTCCTAATACTCATTACATAACATAACATAAACTCACGCCTATATCCCAGAAGGGGTAGGCAGAGGTGCTAGCACCCACATTTCGCCAGTTTATGTTTAGGTCCCAATGTAATAGGTGGCGAGCCTATTGCCATTAACCGGGCACTTATAAACCTGCGATAAATACACACATAACTTCGAAAAGCATCGAAAAGTCATTGGTGTGTGCCATGGTGAACCTGGGATCGAACTTGAGACCTCGTCTCAGCAGTCATTACCCAGACCACTAGGCTACCGCGGTTATTTTCTTTTATAATACTTAATTAGCACTTGTTAAACTATGACGTAACACTAAGTTACGCGTTCGTAACGTAATTGTTAATACTGGGCTTTTTTGATACCTCAGGGGTAGTTTGCAATGCCTCAATCTGAACCATTAGTGAAGAAAGGTTTTGCTAAGAGCCGCGTAGCACTTTCAACGTTTTAATACCGTATTAAAAGCGATGGTAGCTGAATGGATAAGGACGCGGGTCTACCCAGAGGTATCGAGTTCGAATCCGGCCGGACAGCACCAATGTGAATTTCACTTTGTGGAATTTATATGTGCTAATCACATGATTTACCATCTGAAGTGAAGGAAAACATCGTGAGGAAACCCACATGTCCTAGAAGAAATTCTAAGGACATGTCCGATCCACCAACCCGCATTAGGCCAGCGTGTGTGGATTAAGGTCTAAACCCTCTCAGCTCTCTCGTTAGAGGAGAGGAGACCCGTGCCCAGCAGTGGGATATAAATGGGTTGCTATTATAATACCGTATTATTAGGGTATAGCATTGCCTTTTTGTGCGGATATCCCCACGGACACCACCCCCGTTGGCCATATGGGGTTAGTCATGATTGTAAACACACCAAAAAAAACACAAAAAGTGCGCTGCCTGCCCCGAAGAGAAGGGGGGAGGGCTAGGAAGGAGTAGGGGGAGGAGGGGTACAGTGAACTCTGGCTACCCTACTTACCAGCGGGAACACAACACGCCTTTCTTACCATCCAGCAAGGTGAAGTCTATTGATATTTGTTTAAAAAAACTAAATGTTTCTATTTTACTCGAACATTTCACGCTTCATCTGTTTAACACCAAGTCTTTGTAGCCAGACAAAAACCATAGACATTTCACGAACTGTCAAACAAAAGGTTGCAACAATGAGGTTTCATTCATAACTAATAGTTATCAATGGAAATTACCATAGAGAATACACTCTTCGTACAAAATAACGCAATCGCATGGTTAGGAAAATTACTAGATTCATTTAGTTAGGTATTTTATCCTAAATAGCTACGTAGATAGGCATGATTGAGATATTATCTAGGATAAACGTTTCCATAATGAAATTCTGTAGCAATAAATAAGGAAAAATATTCATGAAAATGTAAGTTGTTTTTAACGCCATCTAGTAAAGTTCACAGGTACTAAATGGTAATTAAACTTATTTATTTTACTTAATATTAGTAGTAACACTAGTTTTTATAATTATCGAACGATCGGTACAATGAAACGCATTACGTACGTACGTACCTGCAAAGGGATCCGGTAATTGACCTCTATGGTATAGCGGTTGTACGTTGGACCGTTAAATCACAGGTCACAGGTTCGATTCTCGCTCAGTGCAAATACTTGTAGGCATTGTAATGTATGAATTTACAATTTTCTTTAAATATTTTTTTATATACCTACCAATTAAAAAAACAGAAAAAATTATCGAAGTACCTACGTTTAACAACTTTCTAGAATCCATCCTATTTGTTACTGACTCCAACTATATCCAAGCACATGACATTCGGTCTAAATGGAGGTACTAATAGGGGTAGGTACCTCTATAATACCCTCATTTTTCCTATTAGAACCACATATACCTACCCAATATGGGGTTCGTAGAGTAAAAAAAAATATCACAAGTAAACCCTTTCTATGTAAAAAGTATAGAAAAATCCATTCGACTCCAATTTCCAGATACAAGAGCTAAAACTATCCATGGAATGTCGTAAATATAAAATAACAATATTGTAGTAAATAGTCATGAACTAGTTGTAGATACCTGACATTGAATACTTTGAAGTTACAGGAGATTTATTATGGAGATACGTCTCGAGACCCCGTCGATAATATGAAATAAAACGAAAAGCAACAAAATGAAACGAAAAGCAACAAAATGAAACGAAAGGAAACGAAACGAAATGAAATGAAATGAAAGGGGATGCCCATTGCCCATAGGCACTTTGGCCATACCTGAGCTCCTTCGCCCTGTCTTGGGGTTCTGGATTCTGTCTATCCCGGTAGCAGAAAAGATATGGGTGTTGTCTTACACCCCTGATTTTTAAATCGTTGGTAGGAACTGAGTAGGCGATAGGGGACGCGCGCCCTCCCTTTCCAGGAAAACCGAGGGGACCCTCTCAAAGCCGTAGATTCAGCTAGGGTATGGAGGAATTACTTTATATGGTCCGTTTACAACCTCTAGAGAGGAGGAGGGTTGGAATTTCCGAATGGAGAAAAAGTAGGTAATCTTTTGTACGTGTGTAGTAAAAGAAAAAGAGATCTTCATTTAATTTATGTTTTCCTAATGCAGCAGATAAAAGTACAGAGCTAGCTCGAGAAAGCTACACTCGTATCAGCAACCAAGTTAACAATAAAAAATGGCTACGCCCCCACACACAAGCCCGAGAAAGGGCAACCAAATCAAATGCACAATTGCATGTCTTGTCTAGAGCACTTACTGTTAATACCTTGACCTTTCAAATAGAAAAAAAAACAAAAGCACTTCATTTTTTTATTTTCCGTT
Source organism: Lithosia quadra (assembly GCA_963576445.1). Taxonomy (NCBI): domain Eukaryota; kingdom Metazoa; phylum Arthropoda; class Insecta; order Lepidoptera; family Erebidae; genus Lithosia; species Lithosia quadra. The sequence goes on from OY754903.1 coordinate 2,135,511, forward strand.
TTGAAACACAAAGGATGCATCTTCAGATCGATCTAGTGACATACATTCACGTGTGTCATTCGGTCTCGTGGCATTGTGATCACTGCGTGTGTATGTTTTTAAAAAAAATAAATCGGTTCAGTAATGGCTCATTTAGTTTTCGGCCGCCATAATGTGTGGACGTTGTGAATTTTGAATTTGGAATATCATAATTTTTAATAATTGATTTCGAATTTATATAACCAGTTAAATATTTTAACTGAAACCAATCAATATATTAAAACTATACTTTTAAATAAACAGAAAAATGTTTTCTGAAATATTTACACTAGTTTTTTTAATTAGTACGGTTAATTCTGAATATTTTTTGAACAAAATAAATCATATAGAATTTTATAAGAATAGGACGCGGCCATCGAAAGCGTTTACGAGTTTTTCGTCGAACTATTTCAACCAGAATTCAGTGTCAAAGCCCGGGAAGGGTGAGAAAGTGCGGTGTGGTACTCGTACTGTGGACTTCAACCCTCGTAGAACTGGCAAGATCGTTGGTGGCACGGAGACGCCTTATGGAGCGTTTCCTTGGCAAGTAAGTCATTTTTTTATTAACCTGGTACATACACTAGTACAGTTAAGGAGTGGAATGCCCTGCCTGAGTCTGTGTTTCTGGAAAGCTATAACCTGGGTCTTTAAGTCTAGAGTGAACAGGTTACTTCTAGGCAAGCGTGCTCCATCGTCGACCACATCGTCACTTACCATCAGGTGAGATAGTGGTCTAACGCCAGCCTATCGACTATAAAAAAAAGTATTCTACCAGGTAGTACCTTTTCTAAGATGTGTAGGCCCTCACCAAGCCTAAAGAAGCTATGTCGGCATCAAACTGACTAAAATCACACGGTGTTCCATCACGTGTGCGGCGTGCGGTTTTAGGCATTACGAATCCGATATAACCTGGCCTATGGCCGCGGGGGAGGTATCCATGAGGATTTCCGCATGAAAAAAAGGGTACCTAGCAATTACGAGAAAAAGTATTTTTTAAAATTAAAACTCAGTATTTCTTCTTCTTCATTCAACCACTAATCCGGTTACTTCCAAACCGCATCTACCATGGGGAGTGTTCCGATGAGCTCTACCAACTAGTCCCACCCTCTCCATTCCTATACAGAACAACACGTGCAAGGCTGAGATATCACCCTCACATAGTGCAAACAATTCCATCAAGAACCAAGCGGTTTGGTGCCTCTTTTCTTTGCCGCACCATCAAAACCTGGAATTCTTTACCAGCTCAAGTGTTTCCTTCCTCATACAGTCCCGGGTCCTTTAAGCGGGGCGTGATAAAGTAATTGATGAGGCCGTCAAACTGAGTGCCACCATCGTCGTGGCGCTATCGGTGTTTGCAAAGGTGACTCCCATTCCAGAGACTTTGCTTTTAGCTTACCATCAGGCGAGGTGAAGTCATGTTATGTCAATACTACAAAAAAATTTACAAAAATCAAGTTTGCATGGGTACATTGTGTCACTTTTTTTGCTGAGGCGCGATGTTTTATAGAGCAATAGTCTGTCTGTTGACTGTCTTGTCTATAATGGGCGATCAGCCTAAAAGCGAGAGTGTGTTTAATTATGTTCGTTTAGTACATAATAGCCCATAATAGCCAAGATAACCCATTGTGTACACATGTGGCAATGGTATGCATGTGGCGATTCGATCTATGAACGTCACATCACTAGTTGTGTCAAGGGGATAAGGACAAAAAGAGCGCCAAAATGGACTGTGTGATTGAGTTTGTTTTTTCCATGCTCATACTCTTTGATTTTTTTATGTTCGGTCACGTTTATATGACTTCACCTCGCTTGATGATAAGTTAAAGGTAAAGTCTCAGGACTGAGGGTCACCATTACATACACCGATAGTGCTACAATGGTGGCCCTCAAGCTTGACGGCCTCATCAAATGCTTTTTTACATACTTATAGGAAAGGAGAGGGTGGGATTAATTGGAAGAGCTCATCGGAACCCTCGCAATGGAAGAGGCGGTAAAAAGTGCCGAAGAAGCTATAGAAGCTGTATATTATATAGGTTTCTGTGGACACCTTTACACTATAATTTTATTATACGCAAGTATTATCCCCGAGAATACAAATTTGAGACAATCTAAAAAAAAATTTACAAAATCTAGCTTTTATCTCTTCATTTGTGACCGTATCATCATCATTCTCTGAACCTTTTTCCCAACTCAGTTGGGGTCGGCTTTCCAGTCTAACTGTGACGCGGCTGAACTTCGATATTTTTCGTGGAGCGACTGCCATCTGACCTCCACAACCAATGGTCATTATGACCAATGGCGATATTGAAGTTCCAAGTTTGACTGGTTGTATTTTTGTGGGCTCCAACTTACCCATAGATGTTTGTATGGCAACCGTATCCAATTCTCAAAATTGTCCTTCTCGTGCCATTCACGCTAATCACGCCAATTGTGCCTAATTCTCGAAACATATGGGGGTAGAAGGTAAAAGTTTATTATACTTATTATGATAAGTAATAATACAATGAATAATAATGTACTGTGACAATCTTGTATTATTATCTAGAATAATACAAGTAGTATCAATGTCTTCGGTACCTTTTGTTTTTTTGTTTGTTGAGTATACAATTTGCAATGGGTGTTCTTGGTAAGCATATTCGATTTGTTTTAATAGTCAGTCCGCCAATTAACTTAACCCCGCTGGATAGTAAGAAGCTAGGGAAAAGTCCAGAGGGTACGGGCCGCCATTCCAGATACCATTATGCTCCAAAACAGCGGCCCCTACCTTGACGACTTAGACAGATGCTTTTTCATACCCCGCTTGAAGAACCCAAGATTGTAAGAGGAAGGAAACACGTGTGCGGGTAGAGCAATCTAGTTCTTAATCGTGCGGCAAAAAAAGAGATGCCGAATAACTTAGTTCGGGACTGAATTTGTCTATGTGTGTGCAGATGGTATCGCAGCCGAGCACGTGTTGTTTTGAATCGGATGAGATGGTGGGTTTAGTTGGAAAAGCTCTTTAGAACATTCGCCGTAGTAGAGGCGGTAAAATACCGTTATAGCGGCACTAATAGCAAACCCATTAAAGTCTCACTGCTGAGCAGTCTCCTCTCCTCTAACAAGAGAGCTGAGAGGGTTTAGACCTTAATCCACACGCGCTGGCCTAATGCGGGTAGGTGGATCGGACATGTCCTTAGAATTTCTTCTAGGACATGTGGGTTTCCTCACGATGTTTTTCTTTCACCGTCTGTAGTCTGTAGATGGTAAATCATGTGATCAGTACATATACATTCCACAAAGTGAAATTCACGTTGGTACTGTCTGATCGGATTCAAACTCGATACCTCTGGAAAGAAGCCGCATCCTTATCCATTCAGCTACCATCGCATAAGGGCAATGTCTTTACGCAACTTCAGAGGAAGGGTGTTAGTGGACTCAGGACTCACAATGATACGAATGGATCCATGGATTTGTGTAAGCCTTGGAAAGCCTGCTGAAAAGTAACCAATTTAACAAGAAATATTGAAAGGCACATGATTCGTACATGACGGTGCCATAGGCGGAGGCATTGACCGGCCACAATAGACGCTTTCAGAGGGTGATTGCCAAGTGACAGGTCACATAATCTTAAGGCTTGGCCAAACCAACGCGTTTAGCTCGCGTCCGGCCTTTGATTGGCCGCGGCGCCCGGTGCAGCGTCTGCACGCGGCGCTGGCGATTAGATCACGGTTGCGACGTAGGACGCTCGCTGTTGAAAAAAAAACATTATCCTCCTTTCTTCGGCAGTCGGTTAAAAACTGTTTTATATTCGAGCCCGGATGAACGCATAGTGTGCACAACTTTTGCACGCGCAGTAATCGCCACCGCGGACGCTAGCTGAGCGCGTTGGTTTGGCCAAACCTTTAGAGTTGTAACTCCGCTGTCTTAGAGGTTAAATTTTTCAGATCATTAGGAAAAGTTAGCTTACTAATTGCTTTAAAATATCATTGAAATGTAAAGACCAACCAAAATTCTAAGTTTAAACCATTACATCACCTTTTTGTACACAAATAGCTTTTAAACAATAAAAAGTTTCGAACAAAGCAAAATAAAAATTCCTTCACCACAGTATATTACGTTCGTGAAAACGAATGTGTACCGTCTTACATAACATAACCTCAATTTTGTTATTTGTGTCCCGCGCAAAGAGAGCGCGAAAACGAAATGTCAAGTTGACAGTCTTTGTTCCGTTCGGTAATAAATGGCGGTTAATTATGACGGCTTTCACTTTCTGTAATGACGTTTTCATGGTGTTTATATCGTTATTTCTGGGTGTAATGTGAGTGTGATTGATTTGATTGATTCAATATCAAATAAGGATGTGGTTGGTTCTTTAAAAAATGTTTTTGGTGTTGCGAAAGATTTGATTGTTTTTTGACGTAATATCTGATTATTGATTATGTTTGGCATTAAATTATTATTTAATAATAATATCATTTATACTACACTTACTCAAAAACTTTTTATGGCACTTATGTAACGTTAAAACACACGGCCCACCTGATGGGGAGCGATAAACGTGGCCTATGGACGTGTGCAACACAGGCGCATCACACTCGCGCTGCCGACCCTGTAGAAACCTGACTGATGAAACTGATGCTCTTCTTGAAGAGGGTAGAGAAAACCACTATACACTACTTGTAATTTTTAAAATTTCAGGTGGAAATCCAGATGTTGGATGTGGATAATTTGAAGTTTGAACACCACTGCGGGGGCGCTGTCATCGCGGAACGACTCGTGCTGTCCGCCGCGCATTGTTTTGATAAAGTTTGTTTTACTTTTAAACCATAAGCTTAGAGGTTAAGAAGTCGACTTCAATCGAGGGGTCTTGGGTTCGAATCCTGGCCATTATATTACTGACGTGAACTAGTGACATAGGCAATGCAATTTAACTTAGCTGGGCGTCTAGCAGGTATACTAGAGTGATTTCGGTTACAAACTTTAAAAATAAATTGTAAATTAGTTGTGTCTATACTTTGGAGATGATGAAGATAGCAACTCATTTATGTCCTACTGCTGGGCACGGGTCTCCTCTCTAACGAGAGAGCTGAGAGGGTTTAGACCTTAATATCCACATACGCTTTAGTTTTGTTACGCGTTATCTTAAAATAACGATTCTGAACACATTATATTTTTTTTGGAATTCTTGTCTGTTTATTTGCTTCGCAGTGGAAAACATTCGAAATTCTTCGGTACTTTAGGGCTACTTACAGTTCATCGCTATTTTGAACTTCGAAATTCAGTATGACAGTCCTAGTTATTCTGTGCCTCTAAAGTGCTAATTTGGATGCAACTGGGAAATCGCTATGATATTGATTGTTGACCTATTAAGTTGCGTTCCGATCTGTTTCAGCAACCTCTGGACCTGGAACACATCCGTCTGGTGGTAGGAGAGCATCGTCTACAGCTCCAGGACAAATTTGAGCATCGATTCCTTGCTGAGAAGGTGGTGCGGCATCCAGACTTCAGGAAAAGTGAGAGCATTCATAAATTTTACATGATTTTTAGGACTTAATTCCGTACAAAGTGTGAATAATAAATTGATAAGTCGAAAAATCTCACTTCAAAACCATTTTTGTGTTCAAATTTTTTGGGTAAACTAGCCATTGTCTGTGGCTCTGCCCGCGACCCATGAGAATCTATTTCTATCTGTTACATTAGACTATAATCTATCCCTGCATATTTCAGCCATATCCTTTGACCCGTTTGAGCGTGATTGTGTAAAAAACATACAAAATATCTAAACAAACTTTTACATTCATAAAATCAGTGGGATCTAATTTCATTTAATACTACGTAGGTGGCAGGCAAGCGCACGGCCCACCTAATGGGAAGCGGTCACCGTGGCCTATGAACGTATGCAACACCCGGGGCGTCACACTCGTGCTGCAGACCCTAAAGGAAAGGGGGGAGGGCTAATAAGGGGTAGGGGGAGGAGGGATACAGTGAGCTCTGACTACCCTACTTACCGGCGGGAACACAACACGATGGTTATTATGACCGCGCTCTTCTGTACGGCGGAGGCACTACCCCAGTTGGACTGCTCATTTCGGACGGATCACATTAATTTATTGAAGCATTCTAGAACCAATAAAAGTAGGTTTTAGATGATAACCTTTTAAATATACCTGCTTATATGAATTTCAGATGGTCCTCACAGCAACGATATCGCCGTTATCCTGGTATCTCGCTCCGGCAATGGCGTCCAGTTCAACTCACACGTGCGGCCCATCTGTCTACCTGAAGATGGAGTGACTCCTGGCAAATGGTGCTCTGTCACGGGCTGGGGGTATCTGGCAGGTAGGTACTTTTTTATACTACGTAGGTGGCAGACAAGCACACGGCCCACCTGATGGGAAGCGGTCATCGTGGCCTATGCACGTGTGCAACACTAAGGGTGTCACACACGCGCTGCCTACCCTGAAGGGAAGGGGGGAGGGTGGGGAGGCTAGGAAGGAGTAGGGTACTTAACTAGAATTTAAATAAACAAATAAATATTCTACGACATTCTTTACAGCGCTATCTAGACCCATGATAAGCATAGTTAGGTAACTAGCTGTGTTATGGGTTCTAGAGTACGGATACTTATATACCTTTTCTTTGTAAATACAATCATATATAGGTACCTACTTAGAAACAGCCAGACCAATGCAAAAAGACATAATTTCATGCATACAAATATTTGTACTGAGCGGGAATTGAACCCGTACCCCCTTTTTTTCGTGCGGAAATCCCCATGGATACCACCCGTCGGTTATCGGGGGTGTTTTAATTACAAAACTAATCATTGCTGGCTACATAAAATCGCTCATATAAAAGAGCCATGAAAATTAAAAATAGCCATAAGCACTTTTTGATTGGCAAGTCATCATAGGCAAGTTAATGGATAAAAAATATAATCACAACTGCTTATCAGATGGGCAAAGGTCGATCTTCACCAGTTCCTCTCCTATATCGCTCCTTATTAGATTTCCTATATTTGCCTCTCTGATACTTCTTCCAGAAACTAATGAGGACTTCGCCCCAACTCTGAGAGCTGCTGCAGTGCCAGTGCTGGACCTGGCCACATGCAGGAAGAACCAGGTCCTTGGCGGCCGGCAGCAGACGATACTAGATTCTATGATCTGTGCGGGTAAGTCGACAATATTTTGACATATAAGAAGATACTAGGTATTGCGAATCGCACCCAGGAGAAGTCACAGGACTTCTCCAGGGCGGGATTCTGATCCCATTTCCGTTTCCCATGGGAATTTATTTTGGGGATAAAAAGTTCGTGTCTTTATACCAGACTACCATCCTTGAACCAAATTTTATCCAGATCCATTCTGCCGTTTATGTATGAAAGAGTAACATCCATACTCACATACTCTCGCATAATATTAGGTATGTCTTTACCTATAAAATTGCCGTTATGTATGAAAAAAATGAAACGATTTTAGTCGTGTATTTTTTATTTGTATTAATCTAAGTTATTACCCATGCAATCAATGCATCTTTGCCAACGCAGCGGCAGTTGGACGGGAGGCAAAAAATTCTTAAAAGGCATTTTGTGCTGCCTCTTGGGTATTGAACTTCTTTCCTGCCAAGAAGTTATTCCAAAATCTGGATTGCCTCCCATCCAGCTGATTTCTTTAAGAATCAATAAACTGCTTTACCTTTTCCTTACCTTAGTCTTAGTCACTCTTCTATGACGAATTGTGGAGGGTTTAGTCATCTATAAGAATTTCTTCGAATACAATATATGTGAATAGCGAAGTGTGGTTCAACCATAATATAATTGTTAAAGATCTTGTGACGTGCGACAATAACATTTCAGGAGTACTTTCCGGCGGCGTGGACGCATGTCGAGGGGATTCTGGAGGCCCACTCGCCTGTATGGTCTCTAACCGCTGGCAGCTGCATGGAGTAGTGTCCTGGGGCTCCGGCTGCGCCAGGCGGGCGCGCCCAGGAGTCTACACAAGAGTAGCATCATACAAACAGTGGATTATAAGCACTGCTAACTCTTTGGGACATAAAATACCATAGAATAAGTCTTACATAGATTTTTAGAAAGGATTACTAATCTATCTTTACATATTTATATTCTTGTGTACGTGTGTTGACTTGACAGTGTCCTTCTCCTAAACGGTTGGACCGATTTGAATGTTTTTTTTTTATACCACGTAGGTGGCAGACAAGCACACGGCCCACCTGATGGGAAGTGGTCACTGTGGCCTATGAACGTGTGCAACACCAAGGGCGTCACCCGCACGCTGCCGACCCCCCTGAAAGGAAGGGGCGGGGGTAGGAAAGGGTGGTGAGGCTAGAAAGCGGTGGGAAGGAGGAGGGATACAGTGAGCTCTGTTGTGAGTGAGGTGAAGTCATGTTTTGTATGAGTTTGGGTGGCGCCCAGGACCTCGATTCTGCTAAAGACAAACCACTGTAATACCACTGACACTCTAAAAATGCTATTTAATTGTAGACTTTACAGTTATGCAGTTAAAGTCTAAATTCAAATGAAAAAAAATCATTTAACTTGTTCATTCGCTCTACAAAATATCATTTGACTTTAGACTTTAAACTGATAAAAATAAAGTGTACAATTAAATGACATTTTTAGAGTGTCAGTGGTATTACAGTGGTTTGTCTTTAGCAGAATCGAGGCCCAGGATGGTTTATATTCACAAATTAGCCCGGCAGATGACGCTGCAGTCTGGTAGGACAACCCGTCTCTCGAGTCCGCTAGTACTATTTTAAAATTGAAAATTATATAGTTGTGTCTATACAGTTTTTTGTCTCTACCAGAAGTCATATTGGCGTGACCGTACATAAAAACAAATTACTGAATCGTTCAAAAAAATGTTACGCCTGTCAGAAATATTTTAGCAAAACTTATGGCAGCATTTTTAGTTTACAAACAAAAGAAATACCTATAAACATAATTTAAACTTATGCCTTTTTCCCTCCGGGGTAGGCAGAGACAACAGACCGCCATCTGCCTCTGTCCTTACACACTTCACGCGCTTCTTCTACACCAGGGTAGGCGAACCTATGGCACGCGTGCCATAGGTGGCACGCGGCGCAATATTTTGGGCACGTCGCCGATCATAAAACTTGTGTAAAAATGTATTTAGGTACTTATTTTATAACGATCTAACGAGAATGATCCTATGCTACGGAGTGTTCTAATATTATGTTATAAAACGTCGTATGACACTCGTGAGGTATGAAAATTACTTATCCTCGGCTTTTTATAACGAGGGCTAGCAATATCGCCTCTGCCGTAATTTCAACTTACCTCCCTTGTATCATAATGTACTAATTATTATGCGTGTAACAAAAACATTTCAAAAATATACCTCTTTTGTTTACATTATTTCATAAAGAGTTTTGATGGCACGCCAGTGACCCCATAAAACATGTTTTAGAAAAAAATGGCACGTTGATGCATAAAGGTTCGCCTACCCTGTTCTACACTGTCATTAAAACCTTTCATGCAAGTTCGCCTAAGACCCAAGTGCCTATAGCAAGCACAGAATTATATAAAATTGTGTTATGGGTGGAATCTAACTAAATAAACACTTTCTTGCAACACAACAAATATGGCGGACTAAAAATGTTGGTGTAATAAAAATGTACTCATATTTTATTAATTTATGCCCTTGAATTTCGGAGGCGAATAAATATAATAGTAATTTGCCAATAACCGGTATTATTTCTTTTTTTTTCTGTATTGTGTACAATTAGGGGGCCCAAAATGATACATCTCCATTAGATGATTTTGATCGATTTCAGAGGGCATCTGAACTTGGCATTGGTTTGGATTTCAATCCTTTTTAGGCGAACTATTAGCCGACAGGAACTTGGCCCCCTTTCTAACAGGTAGGTAATTTATGTTTTAGGTGATATAATGTTAACAGGAAATAATAAATTAATTATTAAGGTTAACGCCAAAGATTGTTAAGGTATATTATTATAATAATTATTAATGTGCATATGCAGGATGCATTTGTGTCTAGGACATAATTATACCTATATAGTTTGTCACTATCGTAAGATTTATTGTATGTGTATTGTATTTAATTAAATTATTTTATAACTATCTTGGTTTTGTTTTTTTTTTATGCTTTAAAGCTCGTCCCTTCTCCCCACCCCTTCCTAGCTCTCCTAACCCACCCATTCAGCCCCCTTCTCCCATTCAGGATCGGCAGCCCGAGTGAGACACCCTTGGTGTTTCACACGTCCATAGGCCACGGTGACCGCTTTCCATCAGGTGGGCCGTGTGCTTGTCTGCCACCTAAGTAGTATAAAAATTACCTATGATACAATGGGTTGATTAGAACCGGAGATATGACCAAAAGTTGCGCTAACCGGCATACACGCGGACGGAACCGCGGTCTTTTACTAGTAGTTATAATAAAACATTACCCTCCTTTCTTCGGCAGTCGGGTAAAAGTCGGATGTTGCCCTCTTTATCTGTACAGCCACACTGATGACCCCAAAGTCCGATTAACCGTAAATACCTATGATACCGAACCGTAAACTTTTGAGAACTAGCAAAATTATTATGTAAATAATTCTTATTTTTACAATTCCATTTTCCTCCTTTTTATATACCACTGAGGAGGCAGACAAGCACACGGCCCACCTGATGGAAACAGTCACTGTGAACTATGGACATGTGCAAAAACCAGGGGCGTCACACTGTGGGAGTTGCCGAGACAGGCCCTTTTCGCAGCCCTCGGGGTGGGAGTCCTCACACTGCCGGTGTTGCTCACAGCGATGGTGCAGAGAGCCGCCCCCTCCTTCTGCGAGCAAGCGATGTTCGAGAAGGAGGCGGCGGAGAGGGTTCGGGAGAGGTTGTTCAGAACTCTCTCGGACGAAGCCCACGATAGGCGCAGGCGCCGTTCGTAGCACCAAAAAAAATTACCCAATTCAATAGATAACGACATTTTTACCTACTTACCTCCATTTTAATGTGGTACCAACTTCAACAAACAAGCTGCTGTTTAAAAAAAACCTTTTTAAAAACAAGCTTTTATTACTTACAATATTGCATTGTCATGGGACTTACATAGGTATGCCAAATTTCAGCTCAATCGGATAGCCAGAAGTGGTCGAAAAATGGCTTGCAAGATTTGATTACACACAACGGGACAGGTGAAACTAAATAAAAGCTTGTAAAAAGTCTTATGCACATTTTAGTTTTTTCATTTTGACGGCCTCTGTGGCGTAGCGGTAGTGCGTGCGACTGCTACGCACGGGGCGCGGGTTCGATTCCCGCTCAGTGCATTTGTATGCATGAATATGTCTATTTGCATTGGTCTGGGTGTTTCTATGTATAATAAGTATGTATTTACAAAAAAAAAGTATATAAGTATGTTTATCAGCATTCTAGAACCCATAACACAAGCTAGTTAAACTATGCTTACTTTGGGTCTAGGGAGCGCTGTGTAGAATGTCGTAGAATATTTATTTGGAATAAACGAATTGCATTGAATTGAATTTATTTTTTAAATCTGTTGATACTACGCGACAAACAAACTCATAGTGTCAATGCCCTCTGAATATTTAGTATACCTATAACAGTTTATCAGTAGCAACGCGTCTAAGGTCATAGGTCCTAGAGTCACTGGAACATGTTACCATTAGATGCCTAACGTTTGGGTAAAACACGATGGATATTTACACAACTAAAGCCTAGTTCGGATAAGGCTAGTAATTTAGAAGAGTAGCGAGTAATTTAGTAGCTAAAATATGTGCGAACTACAAAAAGATAGTCGAGCTATTTTTGGTTCGTAGGTTCGATCCCAGGTTCACCATGGCACACACCAATGACTTTTCGATGCTTTTCGAAGTTATGTGTGTATTTATCGCAGATTTATAAGTGCCCGGTTAATGGCAATAGGCTCGCTACCTATTACATTGGGACCTAAACATAAACTGGCGAAATGTGGGTGCTAGCACCTCTGCCTACCCCTTCGGGGATATAGGCGTGAGTTTATGTTATGTTATGAGTTATTTAGTTAATGATTTAGTCGAGTCGATCCAATTCACTCTATGTTTTCGGGCGAATAGCGCCTTCTACCACGTATTCGTGCTCACTGCTTCCACAAGTCCGATTCTGTTGATTAGTCGAGTTCATTAGTGGCGTGGCCTGTCGAAGGTGCGACAATACTTCACGCTGGAACAGCTCCTCAATTTATATCAAGCGCAAATTCGGTCGTGTATGGAGTACTATTCGCACCTCTGTGACGGCTCAGCTAAATATCACCTGGAAGCGCTTGAGTCGATTGAGAGACGAGCCAAGAGACTCATCAACAACGATGCGCTGGCCGACGCTAGACTTCAAAGTCTGGAGCATCGGCGCAGAGTTATGCTACTAGCCTTTCGATTTTTTATCGGTTGCACTTCGGGGAATGTGCTCTGGGGTCGTATAACCTGATTCCTCCAAGCCCTTTTTATCACTTGAACGACCAGACGTACGGCGATGCGCCATCGTTATTATGTTGGATATTAAGTTGCACCAATAAATGAAAATTTGAGAAGCGAGCGACTGTCGTGGTATGGTCATATTATGAGAAGAGATGAAAGTAATGTTGGTAAAAAGGTTCTAAGTATGAATGTGGAGGGCTTTAAGGGTAGAGGTAGACCTAAGAAAAGATGGATGGAGTGCGTGAAAGAGGATATGGCAAGGAAGGGAGTAACCGAAGAGATGACATCTGACAGGAATGTATGGAGGAAAAATACTATGTTGCGCCGACCACAAATAATTGGGACAAGGGCAGGTAGATGATTCCGCTAATGCATACGAATCGCTTCAGCAATACGTTCATTATGCGTACAGCTAAAGAGTGGAATGCCCTGCCTGAGTCTGTGTTTCCGGAAAGCTATAACCTGGGAGTCTTTAAGTCTAGAGTGAACAGGTTGCTTCTAGGCAAGCGTGCTCCATCGTCGACCACATCGTAACTTACCATCAGGTGATATAGAGGTCAAACGCAGGCCACCAAAAAAAAGTGGCCGCCTAGCTGCAACAATGACACTTGTTTTGTGCTGTACTATAACCGTAATGCGAACGATTTCTGTTTAGAAGCGAGTACTTAGTGGCTAAACAGCCACTAAGTTACACGCTACTCCACTTGATTAATAAAGCAGTGCGAACTAGGCTTAATAAATGATAGATTGACTCTTATAGTGTGTCAGGGTTAAGTCAATTGTAAATTATGTATAACTAGTTCAGAGATAAACAAATAGACGAAATATGTCAGTGGTTAACCCTAGAGCACCATCGCATCGGTAGGACACGCACGAGCGACGGTATCTCCCGTCCGAACTGAGCTGTCCGACTTGGGTAGTACCTCCGCCCTACAGAACACCGCCCCAATAACCATCGTGTTGTGTTCCCGCCAGTAAACGGTTGCACACGTCCGTATGCCACGGTAACCGCTTCCCATCAAGTGGGTCGTATGCTTGTCTGCTACCTACGTAGTATTAACAAAAAATGTTAAAATTTTCCGAGGCTTAGGTATACATGTATAATTGCTACGTGATCGGAGCCGTATACGCAGCCGACAGTTAAAAATAAATAGATAAGTCTCTTTAAATAGATCAATAATTATTTGTAATCATTGTTTATGTTTATTTATATAGGTTAACGTGCAACATTATGGTCATTATGTTTTATCGTGTGTACATTAGATTACATTCTATCGGGTTAAAGATGTGGATGTATTTTTAATGCTAGAATCTCCCAGTACAAAAGGGTCATCTATATATAAAATAGCCTAGTGGTTTGGGTAATGGACTGCTGAGACGAGATCTCGGGTTCGATCCCAGGTTCACCATGGCACACACCGACTTTTCGATGCTTTTCGAAGTTATGTGTTTTATTTATTGCAGGTTTATTAGTGCCTCGGAGAGCACGTTAAGCCTTCGGTCCCGGTTGCCATACAAACATCTATGGCAGTCGTTACGGGTAGTTGGAACCCACAAAAGTCCACCAGTCTAACTTAGAACTTCGATATCGCAATTTGTCATAATGACCATTGGTTGTGGAGGTCAGATGGCAGTCGCTCCAGGGAAAATATCGAAGTTCAGCCGCATCACAGTTAGACTGGAAAGGCGACCCCAACTGAGTTGGGAAAAAGGTTCAGAGAATGATGAAAAATGATGATGCTTCATCCAGAATGACTGACTGTTGGATCAACGCACAACCTAAACCGCTGATCTTAGAGACCTGAAACTTGGAGGGCGTGTTCTTTGTATGACGTAGCCATCCGATAAGAAAGGAATTTCCGATATTCTACCGCTAAGGGGGTGAAAAAGGGGGACAAATTTAACTTTAAAATTAAACTTTAAAAAATCATTTTTGGTGGCGATAGCTAATATCCACGCGGGCGAAGCAGCGGGCGGAAAGCTAGTACCTAACACAATAATAAATGCTCAACAATGTTCACAGTGTATAAAGTATATATAATCCATAATATTTAGTCTTAAGATATCTATGTATAAGCTGACGTCTGAAAATGCAGCAGTGGAGTTTGTTGCGCCGTTTCTTCTCCACTAGCGCCTAGGAAGCGGTGGTAAACTTAGTGTTAAGTAGTTTTGGACGTCAAAAAGATGTAATTATGTTGCACTATTTTAAAAAACATTACCCTCCTTTCTTCGGCAGTCGGGTAAAAATAAATAAATAACAATTATTTGTTCTTAAACACTAATATAAATTTTATTGTTACATGTTTGTGTTACGATGACTTCTGTGGCGTTGTATGAACTTAAAACTTGGCAAAGTACCTACAACTACTGGCTACAGCAATATCGCTAAAACCAAACTTAAATTCATGAAATTATAGCACAAACATAAATAAATACTCTACGACATTCTACACAGCGCTCTCTAGACCCAAAGTAAGCATAGTTTAACTAGCGTGTATTATGGGTTCTAGAATACAGATAAACATACTTATATACTTTTTTGTAAATACATACATATTATACATAGAAACACCCAGACCAATGCTAATAAACATATTCATGCATACAAAAATATTTGCACTGAGCGGGCATCGAACCCGCGCCCCCTGTTGTATGCATGCACTACCGCTACGGCACAGAGACGGTCATAATATAGGTTCATATTTAAGTTTCACGCTTTTAATATTAAATATTTATGTAACTACGTCAGCTATCTTATTCTCGCTATCTCGGTCACGTTTCTATGTGACATCGTTTGTGACCCGCAGGGTACTGTGCCTAATGATACCGATGTGGTAAAAAACGCAAACCAATGATAACACTCTTTTGGAAGTGAGGAAACTACGGGACTCCCTTCACCGAGGCTTAACAGTGAGATGGCTATGTCGGAATGGGACCGACTAAAACCACATGGTGTTCTGTTACGGGTATCTCAATCAATCAATTAGCTTATTGCAGTCCACTGCTGGACATAGGCCTCTCCCAATGTACACCATAGCACCCGGGCCTCGATTCTGCTAAAGACAAACCACTGATTTACCACTGACACTCTAAAAATGCCATTTAATTGTAGACTTTATTGTTAACTAGCGACCCGCCCCGGCTTCGCACGGATGCAATGCTGATACTAAATTAAATACACTACAGAAAAATTATGAACATTGTATATAAAAACATAGCGGCCCGCTCCGACTTTGCACGGGCATAAAATATATATGCCTATGTCACTCAATGAAAACATGATTAAAATCGATCCAGTATTTTCATTCATTGCTGCCCTTGACCTGCACGCATTAAATTTGGAGTAAAACAATTCCTCTTTAGGCATGCCTCCCCGCACTGCCCCGTCCGACCAGTACCGCCCGCCACAAACGCAAATTTTAAATTTGTAATATCTCCGAAAATATTTGTTTAATTTACATGCTGTAAGGAACCATATTGATCTATATTAATTGCACACTGTATTTAAGGTACTTAATTCGATAAGGATTAATGCCGTATTGCTTAAAATAGCTTCGTAAATAAGCCATTTTTTCACATAAAAGTAAACAATAAAAATGGTTAATGTGGGTTATCCCTAAAAGATAAACATATACCATCGCGGACTTTTTTGTAGACCTTTTTATGGTGTACAATACTGTAGTACATTAATTTGATCTAACTCGTAGGGTTTAGGCAGCGTTTTTGCTAAATTGCTAAATAAGCCCAAAAAAATAGGTTAATTTACGACATCACGTTAGAAACCTCTAAAATTAGCAATGTTGCCTTAGTATATGATGCATGTATTATACATATAAACCTTCCTCTTGAATCACTCTATCTATTGGAAAAAACCGCATCAAAATCCGTTGCGTAGTTTTAAAGATTTAAGCGCACATAGGGATATAGGGACAGAAAAGGCGACTTTGTTTTATACTATGTAGTGAAGTCTAAAGTCAAATGATATTTTGTAGAGCGAATGAAAAAGTTAAACGAATTCTTTGATTTTAGACTTAAACTATATAACGGTAAAGTCTAAAATTAAATAGCATTTTTAGAGTGTCAGTGGTTTTACAGTGGTTTGCCTTTAGCAGAATCGAGGCCCCGATCCTCCGCCTTGCGCATCCAGTCTATCCCAGCTACCTTCTTCAGGTCGTCCGTCCATCGTGCTGGGGGGCGTCCTACTTTCCGTTTGCCAATTCTCGGTCTCCACTCTAGGACTCGTTTGCTCTACCGGCCATCAGTCCTTAGGCAGATGTGACTTAGGTATCTATTATGGGGGACCTGGGTATACCCTAAAAGAGGGAAATCTCCAGGAACCGCATCATGCATTGGCCACTCATCGTGCAACAGGCAGCTTCACCATAAGTGCAGGGGGTCCAGCCGTCCAGGTGTTATTATTAGTTCTGGGGGCAAAGCACCCCGCGGTCAGCGGAGCAGGTTATATCGGACTCTTACCGACTAAAACCGCACGCCGTCTAGGGTCTTCTGATGCCAGGGTGTATGGTGGCCCAAAGAGCATTTCCCTCGCACCCCGGCTTGACCCGGGCCATCTCCGGATTCGAGATGGCTCCCTCGGGTTTGGGAACCCCGGAATGGGGGGGGGGGGGGGGAGGAAGGCCTACCCTCGGCCCTAGCAGAAGCTGGACAAGACGTCTTGTGGTTCACGCGTGCCTTGCTCAAAGGGGTCTAATATAAAACTATCAATTAGCTGTGTTTGTTTAATGGAGATAATTTTTATCGCTTCGCTTTATGTTGAACTAGCTTTCGCCCGTGGCTTCACCCGCGCCGGTATCGCCACCAAGTCTGTTTTAATAAAACGACTCTCTACTGGACTCTCTACTTCATTCTCCACTCCACTACACTTCACTCTGTACTCTCCACTCTCCACTCCACTCTAAAAAAAGGGATAAAAGGTATCTTATGCCCGTCTACGCCATTCTAAGCTACCTCCCTACTAATTTTCAGCCAAATCGGTTCAGCCGTTCCTGAGTTATAAATAGTGTAACTAACACGACTTTCTTTATACGTAAACGGGACTTAACGCGATACACGTTAAAGGTATATACATACCTTTGGATGCCTGACGTTTCGACCAGGTTACACCGGCCGTGGTCACAGGCTGACTGTTTCAGCCGTGCACGCCCTCCGTCGCCGAGTCCGTGAGGTAGACGGTTCTTCTTCTACCCGCACATTTTCGACATTTTTTATATTTTCTTGTCTCCAGGTACCGTCACATACCACACTCACAGTGTCCCTATTATCTGTGCAAACGCCTTGGTGTCTATCCGACCGCGCAGAAAAGCGAGGTAGCAAGTTTTTAATCACTGGTTTTTAAAAACTTGCTACCTCGCTTTTGTAGAAGAAGAACCGTCTACCTCACGGACTCTGCGACGGAGGGCGTGCACGGCTGAAACAGTCAGCCTGTGACCACGGCCGGTGTAACCTGATCGAAACGTCAGGCATCCAAAGGTATGTATATACCTTTAACGTGTATCGCGTTAAGTCCCGTTTACGTATAATAAGTTATGGAACGCGAAAGTTTAAAAGTTAATACGACTTTCTTTTATATAGACGAACGATTCTGAATAAAATAATATTTTTTTTGGAATACCTACTTATTTGTTTGCTCGCGATAAACCAAAAACTTCTGAACGGATTTTGATGCATATTTTGTTCTGTCATAAAATCTGCCGTATGTTTGATTGCAATTGGTTAAGTAGAACCGGAGATATGACCAAATTATGATAAACGAGGTTCGCGCTTCCGGAGTTACCCAAAGAGGTTAAGAATGGCTGTTAATTTTCTTGCTAGAACTTCTTTCGCAGGCGCTCTCTTCTCTCCGACATCATCTTAGTTGCATTCGGAGCTTTTGCTTTTATACCTGGTCCAGTCTATAGGTGGAAGTCCAGTCTCCAGTAGGACCCACAATCCCACCCTCTTGTTTCCTATATAGAACTACACGTGCCAGGCTGAGATATCACCCTCACATGGTGCAAACAATTCCATCAAGAACCAAGCGGGTCGGTGCTTCATTTCTTTGTCGCACCATACAGACTTGGAATTCTTTACCAGCGCATGTGTTTCCCTCCTCCTATAGTCCCGGGTCCTTTAAGCCGGACGTGAAAAAGCATTTGAAGAGGCCGTCAAGCTGAGGGCCGCCACTGTAGCACTATCGGTGTATGTAGTGGTGACCCCCGATCCTGAGACTTTGCCTTTAGCTTTCCATCAGGCGATGTGAAGTCATGTTGACGTGTCCAATATAAAAAAAACCCTCTGACCATATTTTGGTTTATTTTAAGACCAGCTGTGCCCCGCGGCTTCGCTCGTGGCATACTTCGTTCCCGTAGCAGGATAAAAAAGTATCATTATGTCCGTCTCCTAGCTCTAAGCTACCTCCCCACCAATTTTAAGCCAAATCGGTCCAGCCGTTCTTGAGTTATAAATAGTGTAACCAACATGTCTTTCTTTTATAATAAGTCTATAGATATAAAAGACTCTCTCCTTTTTTCTTGGAACCTTGTGATTGAAAAGATTATAAATCTAATGAGCCCAAAAATGACGAATTTATCTTGTTTAGTTCAAAAGTTCCTATGACCACTTATCGCTTCCATGTTCAGACCCTGGACCCTGTAACATGAGTATTTAATGTTCATTACTTCACATTAAACATTTACATTGCAGTCTAAACTCAATTAGTTTTTATCTTAAATAAGTAATGAGCCAAAATTCGATAAGTTTATCTTCTCAGGAGTTCCTATGAACATCTATCGACTCCGTTGTCAGGCCAGTTTCATGTACTCAGGTTAAATTATCGTATTAAACTGAAGCAATGGTATACCCAATCCAAGGAAGTGATTCTTATTGGACTTCAATATTTATCCCATACTAACAAACAATTAGATATTATAAAATATATTAAGATAAGTTATTAATTTTAATGTATATATTATTATTTATACTTAATTTAATTTTTATTGTATTATTTAAGTTTGGAATGTAATATTTTTGTTAATAAATACGTCACAAATTACTATTATACATGTAAGAATTACATAATCAAAATTAATCATTATTGTTAAGATAAGATGTTGTTTTTTAACGGTTTTATTTAACTTGACCTGTTTGTTTGGATCAAATCTAGTAAGTGAAAATTGACCCCCTTTCTGTGGATGTATTGGTCTTATATTTGGCAGAAGTTTAGTTTCTGACCGTTTAACTGAAAAAAGCTTTTACACAATTTTTTTATTTTTATTAAATTAATGTTTTCTTTGAGTGAAAGCTATTTCTAGTAATGGCTAAAAATTTCACCCTGTATAGGTACATAATACAGTATCATTTTAGAATTTTGCGTTCTTTTACTATCTGACACACAGACAGACAGGGTAAAGTTTAATATTATTAGATAACGTCTCATTATTTAAATTTATTTGTTACGAATCTCCTGCGACTGATAACAATATTGTAGCACTTGCTTCCGTCGAGAACATACGCGTGAACTGTTGAATTATAATAATTATTATTATAAATTAAAATAATTATTATTATTAATTATAATAATTATTCTTAATTATCAAAATAATTATTTCTCGACGCGCGCGGGGAAATAAAGTGTAGTGCTGTGGACAATGAGCGTGAATTTGGACGTTTTGGATTTTATTAAAAATTATCAATTGTAAGTTTTTTTTCATACAATAAAATTACTGAATGAATATTCCAAGATGCATTTTAGTGTAGTTGTAATAATGTTGAGTGTGGGTCGGAACCTACACGCGGTGCACCCGGGCAATGGAGAGGTTCTCACAAGGGAGATGCTGCTGTCTGCGGCAATTGCCTTCTAGAGGAGAGGGCTGCTTGGAGGCTCTCTACGTGTCTCTCTGACTAGCAGAGGGTACAGTGGGAAGCAGGTGGGGTGTGGGCAGGTTCTTCGCACGCAGGCAAAGGGGTGACATGACGGCTGCCTCGCGGTGCGATGTTTCTGGGAGTCGAGGGGCCATCTTAAAACCGTAGATGGCCCGGAGGCAGCTGGGGTGCAAGGGATATGCCTATTAGGTAACCTTACACCCCAGTAATTAAGACCCGAGGCGGCGTGCAGTTTTAGTCGGTTTGATCCCGACATAACCACCCCCGATGGCCGACGGGGGTGGTAGGTATCCATGGGGATTGCCGTACGAAAAAAAAACGTGCAATGGAAATGCCTTTTGGGTAACCTTACAACCCGGTAATTGTGTACCTATTATCTTTAAGTGTTTTGATGTGTACAATAAAGAGATAATATCTATCTATTCTAAAAAAGGCCACTGATAAAAAATCCGATTTCACAAGCCGAAAATCTCATAAGCCGTCCATATATTTTTTTCTGCTCTCTCGAAATTGGCGTTATGGCGGATAGTGTAATCCATTCGTCAATCAGAAGGTACCTATCGGCTAGCTGGTGAGGATGGATCTTTGGGCAATACCTGTTCTCATCTTGCTACAGTCCCGGTTCTTTAAGCGGGGCCGGCGGGGCGTGAAAAAGCATCTGATGAGGCCGTCAAGCTTAGGACCACCATTATCGTTTTGTAAGTGCCGCATTTAATGGTCTCAGAATCAATGATTTTTGACTTTGACTTTGACTGACAGCCTCTGTGGCGTAACTTAGGAGGCGCGGCTTCGATCCCCGCTCAGTACAAATATTGGTATGCATGAATATGGATATTTGCGTTGGTCTGGTCGTGCCTCGGAGAGCATGTTAAGTCGTCGGTCCCGGTTGCCATACAAACATCTATGGCAGTCGTTACGGGTAGTTGGGAGCTCTAAAATGTCCAACAACAACGGTTTAGCTGCAATGCCTCGATATCGCGTAATGTCACCATTGGGTTGTGAAGGTCAGATGGCAGTCGCTTCACGGTAAATATCGAGGTCCAGCCAAATCCGCAGTTAAGACTGGTAAAGCGGACCCCAGACTCCGAGGTGAAAGCTTTGGATGCGACTGGGATTAAGGCTAGGTTGAAGAAGAAGACTTTGACTTTGACTATGATATCGGTGTCTGTAATGGTGACCTTCATTCCTGAGACTTTACCAATATTAAAGGGGGATGTAGTGAGGTTTCTCGAAGAGCGATATCTATGCGGGACCCTCGCTTTAAGTAGCGGCATTGCCAATAAACCAATTAGGTACTACACTACAATGGCAACATCGATACGACAGAAGAAGACCAATATAAAAAAAAAACATTTACTTTTTATTTTATTGTAATGAAATCTGCAATAACAAACTTGATGTTGATATCGGCTGACCCTTGAAGGTACCCTTTTATTGCTTGAGAACGACTGACCGAGTTTCATTCAATGGAGAGAAGGAGATAAGAACTATATGTACATAAGTAACAGTAAGTCCTACCAGTCATGATTTACGGTGCTGAAACGTCAATACTGACGGTGTGGTTAGTCCACAATCAAGTCGCGCAGCGGGTTATGGAGCGAGCTAATAGCTTGGGGTTTCTTTGATGGATAAAATTTGAAATGAGGTCATCTGATAAAAAAACTCTTCCAATTAATTCCACCCTCTCCTTTTGGGGGCGGCGGGGTTAAATAGGAGATGAAAGTTTGTATAAAAGTTTTTTTTATATCGGTCATGTTAATATGACTTCACCTCGCCGGATGGCAAGCTAAATGTAAAGTCTCAGGAAGGGGGTCCCCATTTAATACACCGACAGTGCTGTGCCATAATGGTAGCCCTCAACTTGACGGCCTCATCAAATTCTTTTTCACGCCCCGCTTAAATGATCCGGGACTATAGACGGAAGTTCGTTATAATAACCACCAAATGGCATTTCTGTCACACCCAGCTGACCCTGGGCCATCTACGGTTTTAAGGTGGCTCCCTCCAACCCATGAGAAGAGGGTGAGGCGAGTATCGCACCGCCTCGCTGACGGTGTGGTGTAGACAGTTGGCTGTCCGGGGGGTGACATCTGCGCTTAGAGAATCAGCCAGCCCCCTACTCCCCACTGTACCCTCTGCTAGCATAATTATACTCCATTCGGTTAGGTACTTAACTAAAGGTAAACAATCTTGTAGCGACTTTTTATAAAAACAAATGAACTAGGCTAACTAAGTGACTAACTATTGATTCAATTTCGGTTTTTTATCTTCAAAATAAGTTTCTAAACTCAAAAATATTATTGAACTAAGTTTTTAAATAAAACAAATTAAATAGACATATCAAGATTGTTTAAGTATACTTAGTTAAGTACCTAACCGAATGGAGTAGGGTAAGTCCGGGAGATTTGCCTATAGTTTCGGAAAAAAAATCGATATTTAATTATTTTCACGTGGACGTCGGATTATCGCCGGTTCTACTCAACCGATTGTGATCGAACACGTAAGATATTCGCGGAAACTTTTGATATTATTATAATAATAGAATACCGCGAAGCGCAAATTACAAAAGCAATACATAATCATATATTAATAAGATAATGACACCACGTTAGTCGAACAAACAACGCAATCGCCAGCAAATTGCAATTATTGCAACCTGTACGACATTACGGTTAATCTTTGACTTTGTAAATTATCTTAGCACACGTTTTTAACACGTTTTAATTATTATACGTAAACGGGAATTAACGCGATCATGGTATAGGTATATACATACCTTTGGATGCCTGACGTTTCGACCAGGTTACACCGGCCGTGGTCACAGGCTGACTGTCTCAGCCGCGCACGCCCTCCGTCGTCGAGTCCGTGAGGTAGTCGGTTCTTCTTCTACCCGCACATTTTCGACCACGGCCACGACCGACCACGGCCGGTGTAACCTGGTCGAAACGTCAGGCATCCAAAGGTATGATATACCTTTAACGTGATCGCGTTAATTCCCGTTTACGTATAATAATCATGGAACGCGAAAGTTTAAAAGTTAACGTTTTAATTAGTTTATGACAGTGGATTTTTTATACAAATTAGGTGGCAGACGAGCACACGGCCCACCTGATGGGAAGCGGTCACCTTGGGCTATGGGCGTGTGCAACACTAGGGGCATCACACTCGCGCTGCTGACTCTGTAAAAACCTTCTAATGCCTTTCTTGAAAAATTACTCTTTAATGAACTCCAGCTAAGTTTACCATCAGGCGGGGTGTAGTCAATCCGGTGGACTAAATATAAAAAAATATGTCAAAGGTAAAGGCTTTCGAACAAGTAAATTTTTTTATAATGTGGGTATTTGAAAAAAAAAATCAAACCTTCAGTGTATGTCAAATACTGGCGATGGTGTTTTTCTGTCTAAATAGTTATATTAAATCATTATGGTGTTAGTTACAAATGATAAGTGAAGTGTTATCATACTTATAGTGCCATTTAAGTGCGGTGTTGAGTTTTATTGGGAAATAAATAGTCTTTGAGTGTTGTAAGTACATGACACATACATTGATTCCTTTCTTTGTCGTACGATAAAGAAGTGGAATGCTTTACTCTCCCACGTGTTCCCTTTCTTAAAATCCCGGGTTCTTTTAGCGGGGCGTGAGGAAAAGAGGTTACGTTCACCTTGCCTGATGGTAAGCCAAAGGTTTCTAGGTTCTAGGAAAGGCATTTTAGGGGCATCCCTTAGGAATGGTGACCACTATTTTTTGGACTCCACCTCAGTGGTGCGAGCACGAATTTTCTTTCGAATCGAGCTCGTAACGTGTGCGATAGAAATTATATGAGATTTGTACAGTTCCTTTTACGCACGATAGGGGCGCTGTACAAATTTCATACAATTTTTGTCGCACACGTTACGAACTCGATACGAAAGGAAATTCGTGCTCGCCCCACAGCTTATCATCAGGTAGGGTGCAGTTGGTCCGGTTG
Source organism: Lithosia quadra (assembly GCA_963576445.1). Taxonomy (NCBI): domain Eukaryota; kingdom Metazoa; phylum Arthropoda; class Insecta; order Lepidoptera; family Erebidae; genus Lithosia; species Lithosia quadra. The sequence goes on from OY754903.1 coordinate 2,159,809, forward strand.
TCAATACCTTCAATGCAAAAAGCCTTTGTGGTAAACAATCCACATCTTATGAAAAAAAAAACATTAGGTAGGTACTAAGCTATTGTATAGCTTTTATCGCGGGCTTTGAGGGGGCTGAGTCAAGAAATTCCGTAACGAAAATAAGAAACCCTAACACCCCCCTTTGTCGCGCAAGTTTCAACCTTATTTCAAGTATCGTAACAATCATAATTAACTGACTGCTATACAATAGCTTTACCGCGGCAGTCTCCAAGTGCCACACGTTTTTTTTAATTTTTTTTTATTTCACAATTTCGGCAACTTTCTAGGCTAGGTAAGTACTAGATGTTCTAAATGCATATTAATTTGACGGCCAATTATTATTTTTGACTTACCTATAAACTAAAAAATAGCATAAGAGTCGCATTACGAAATATAGTGCGAAAAAGAACCACGCATTCATTCGGCTAGACAAAAATATTCAAGTTTTATTTTATTTTTATTTTTATTCTTTGTACACAAACTTTTATTAATACACTATTATGAAACAAATGATAGTACAAAGGCGAGATTGACTCAAATTTAGTTCTCTCCCAGCAAACCTTTGAGTTATAAAGGAAGAGGAATTCGAGAGGGATGGAAGTGTACAATACATGCTAGTAACTACAATAGACTTCTACTTGTCTTGTGTTCAAGATATCAGTTGTGAATCTGTAAAATCTACGGACGGAACGCGTTATAGACGAGACTGTGTCACAAAAATGACGGCGGCTAACCGTGAGTGAGTGAATATATTGGGTTGTGGTGTGTTACCTAAATTTTATTGAAATGTGATTCCTGAATATTTTTTCACTACTAAAGATATATCTACTGTATTTTTATTTTCCATCATAATGAGTTCTCCTTTTTTTATATCGGTCACCTCAATATGACTTCACCTCGCCTGATGGTAAGAAACACGCATTCATTGTGCTAGACAAAAGTATTCAAAAGTTTTTTTGTATTTTTATTGTGTTGAGAATCGTGAATCTGTAAAATCTACGGACGGAACGCGTTGAAGACGAGACTGTGTCACAAAAATGACGGCAGCTAACCGTGAGTGAGTGCATATTGGGTTGCTGTGTGTTACTGTTACCCAAATTTTATTGAAATGTAATTCCTGGATATTTTTTCACTACTGAAGACATAATCTTAATGTATTTTTATTTTCCATCATAATGAGTTCTCCTTTTTTTATATCGGTCACCTCAATATGACTTCACCTCGCCTGATGGTAAGAAACACGCATTCATTGTGCTAGACAAAAGTATTCAAAAGTTTTGTTGTACTTTTCTTGTGTTGAGAATCATGAATCTGTAAAACTTACGGACGTAAGGCGTTATAGACGAGACTGTGTCACAAAAATGGCAGCGGCTAACCGTGAGTGAGTGAAAATTGGGTTGTGGTGTGTTACCTAAATTTTATTGAAATGTGATTCCTGGATATTTTTGCACTACTAAAGACATAATCTTAATGTATTTTTATTTTCCATCATAATGAGTTCTCCTTTTTTTATATCGGTCACCTCAATATGACTTCACCTCGCCTGATGGTAAGAAACACGCATTCATTGTGCTGGACAAAAGTATTCAAAAGTTTTGTTGTACTTTTCTTGTGTTGAGAATCGTGAATCTGTAAAACTTACGGACGTAAGGCGTTATAGACGAGACTGTGTCACAAAAATGACGGCGGCTAACCGTGAGTGAGTGAATATTGGGTTGTGGTGTGTTACCTAAATTTTATTGAAATGTGATTCCTGGATATTTTTTCACTACTAAGACATATCTAGGTACTGTATTTTTATTTTTCATCATAAGCAGTTCTGCTTTTTTATGGGAGGGGAGAAGGGGTACAATGAGCTCTGGCTAACCTAGATACCGCGGTGTTCTGTATGGCGGAGGTAGTACCCCAGTCGGACTGCTCAGTTCGGACGGGAGATACCGTCGTGTCCTACCTCCGTTAAAATTCTTATAGTTTTTTCTTATAGGATTCAATAGTTAATCTCATAGGAATGTTATAAGCCGTCATCTCATCGTTAATGGTTAATCTCCAAAACCTGAATCGCGCTAACATCAAAATATGACGTCCATAGACCTGATTTTTGACCGAATGAACCTTTAAATTAAGTTTGCATAAATTATTTTCATCAGGAACTTAACAAAAACTCAAAAACATGTTTATTTTAATATACTAGCTTATGTCCGCGGCTCCGGTTGTGAGGACTACTAGGGTCATTCTCAGCCGGCTCAAATAGGCGAGTCCGCGTCGAAAACCAATACTTGGAGATTACTTATCAATATGATTATTTTTTTTATAAAATGTACGGTCAAAAATAGTAGGGGGGGCCTGTGGTATTTTTTAGATAAAATTACGTAGAAGTTAGTTTAAAAAAATTAAAACTACGAAAATATTGACCTCGGTGTCGCGTCCGGTCCTGTCCTTGCAGCAAAAAATATTTTTTATCTTTTTTTCTCCAATAAAGGTGTTATATGTACATATATTCACAAATACCTTGATAACTATTTACTTAATTTATAACATTACTAAGCCATTATAGGCATTACTAGACAAGTTACAACTGGTTGTCTTTACGTCCGACGTTCAGAGTTGACTTCAGTGGCGCGCACGGATTCATTCATTACTCTGTACTCTAGCGACTGCGAGAATAGAGGTTCGAGTAGTGCAAACTATCAGTTACACCGCACCGGTGGTAAGGACAAGACGTCTGTATGTTATCGCCCCCACTGTTTTATTAAGTTATGTAAGCATTTTCGGTGGCTTGGTATACACCTAAAACTGATTTCGGTGAATCCATTTTATCCTCAATTATTTGAACTAATAATGTAAAGCTATATTAAAAGTGTGTCTTTTATGTATTAGATTTCAATAAAAAACATAAGCATTCATAATACAGATTACTTTTAAAAATATATAGGATTTTGCTAAATATTTTGATTCCAGTGCCCTTGATTCCGGTGTATTCGGTGGGTCTGGAAGTCGAAATGTATGACTGCCGCGTGGAATTCAGTATCGCCACCAAGTCTATTTTAATAAAACGACTCTCCACTCGACTTTCCACTCCGCTGTTCACTCCACTCTCCACTCCACACTCCACTCCACTGTTCACTCCACTCTCCACCTCCACTCTACTTTCCAATCCTCTCTACCGACTCCACTCTCCACTTCAATGTCCAATCCACTCCACTCCACTCTCTACACCACGCCCCACTCCCCACTCCACTCTCCACACCACTCCCCACTACGCTCCACTCTCCACTTCACTGGTTTCCACTCGTCTAGCCGAAACCTTTCGGATAAAAAGTACTAAACGGATTTTAGTACTTACGGTTTTCTTAGTCAGACTTAAAATTTGGAGATATGACCAATAATTTTTTTATTAAATTTATTCATTGGTTTCACCTTACACCATCTTTACAGGGCTCACCTAAGGCGACAGTGTGGACATCATATCCCGATATAACAGTACTTTTAGTTGTAATAATCAATATTCACGCGGGCGTCGGCTAGTAACTACTACTAACTATAGAATTGTAAATTACTTGGCCCGATACAACTACACATATCGTTGGAGACGACGATATGTGTAGATATAAAGATATAAAAGACTTGGTTATGTTGACCACAAAAAATATCTAAGTATTTTTTGGAATCCTTGTCTGTTTGTTCGTGATGGACGCAAAAACTGCTGAACAAATTTTGATGTTGCCTTTTCATTAGCAAGGTCTTGGTTTTACATAAAATCTGCCGTATGTTTGATTGCATTTGGTTTAGTAGAACCGGGGAATTCACCAATTAACGATTACGAACCAATCGACTCCCACGGGCAGAGCCGCGGGTATTAGCTTGTATAAAAAGTGGCCTATACTAGTATTACTTAGTAGTACTAATCCAGACTATAATCTATCTCTGTACCAAATTTCAGCCATATCCATTCAGCCGTTTTTACATGAAAGACTAACAAACATACATCCAGATATCCCGACTGATTGACTCCGTGGGCAAAGCTACGGGTAGTAGCCTATATGTTATTTCAGATTATAATCTATCTTTATACCAACTTTCAATCCGATCTATTCAGCCGTTTTTGCGTGAAAGAGTAACAAACATAGTTACATCCAGACATCCCGACTGATCGACTCCGTGGGTCGAGTGATCGACTTCGTGAGCGGAGTCGCGGGTATTAGCTTGTATAAAAAGTAGCCTATATGTTATTTCATACTTTAATCTATCTCGTTACCAAATTTCAGTCAGATCTATTTAGCCGTTTTTACGTGAAAGAGAAACAAACATATATATCTAGAAATCCCGACGATCGACATAAGCCGTTTTTATGTGGCAGAGTAACAAACATACATCCAGACATACATTCTTACAAACTTTTGCGTTTATAATATCAAGTAGGAAGTAGAATAGGATAGGATTTTATATATTTGATTTCGGTGATAAAAATGTTGATTTCGGTGGACACTATTAAAAAAAAGTGAAATATCTTCATAACCATTCAGTCTATACAGTTCCCTCAACTACTGAAATTTTTTAAATTAACACTAGATTTGATATTTCATGTAAGTAAAACCTTAATTGAAAGAAAAAAATTGGCCACCGAAGTCAACCAAATAATGAGCCGCCTGAGAAAGACCCACTAATATCTATTGTTCACGTGACTGAAACAAACCTATTGCTTGCATAGGTACCTATATAATTGGGTAACCTTACACCCCGGTAAAGGGTAACCTTACACCCCGGTAAAGGGTAACCTTACACCCCGGTAAAGAGTAACCTTACACCCCAGTAATTAAGGCCTGAGACGGCGTGCGGTTTTAGTCGGTGCGAACCCGACATAACCAACCCCGATAGCCGACGGGGGTGGTATCCATGGGGATTTCCGCACGATAAAAAAAAGGTACCTTTATAATTCTTAAAAAAACAAAAACAACTTCAACTGGACTAAATTGAAATAGAAAGGAAGAAAGAAAAAAGAAAAATAGGACCTCACGGGAAGCGCCACCAGCTTTTAATTAAAAAGAATCATCAGAATTGCTTCATCCAGTCAAAATTTAAGAGGTTACATAACATAACATAAGATAAACTCACGCCTATATCCCCGAAGGAGTAGGCAGAGGTGCTAGCACCCACATTTCGCCAGTTTACGTTTAGGTCCCAATGTAATAGGTGGCGAGCCTATTGCCATTAACCGGGCACTTATAAACCTACGATAAATAGGTACACACATAACTTCGAAAAGCATCGAAAAGTCATTTTTGTGTGCCATGGTGAACCTGTGATCGAACCCGAGACCTCGTCTCAGCAGTCCATTACCCAGACCACTAGGCTACCGCGGTTGCTAAAAACAACTTCAACTGGACTAAATCGAAATAGAAAGGAAGAAAGTAAAAAGAAAAATGGGACCACTGGTTTTTAACTAAAAAAGAATCATCAAAATCGCTTCATCCAGTCAAAATTACAGAGGTTACAAACATAAAAAAATATATTCAAATTGAGAATCTCCTCCTTTTTCAAAGTCGGTTAAAAACTGATATGCTAATCTACATTATAATCTCTCTTCAAGTCAAAATTCATCCAGATTCGTTCAGCCGTTCTGGCGTAATTAAGTAACAAACATACATACATCCATCAAAACTTATTAGTAATATTGTGTGTTGATTTGAAAGTGACACCCTATTATTAATTATGATTGATTACCTTTATAAATGAGGCACGTGTGTAGAGGGGGGGGGGGGGGAGGGGAGAGGTTAAGATCCGTTTACAACATATTACATCATCGAATAAATAATTTACATATTTAATGAGTTTTCAATAATTGTCTGAAGTTTGATCTGTAAAAAAACAACGCAAAATAAAGTATCTAAGCATGGTTATCCGCATTCTAGAATCCATAATTTGATCTACCAACAGGTAATATGAACTCATTATCGACGTGCATTTTAAGAAAACAAAACACGTGCATACCTCTTGATTACCTATCTATGCATGAGTCAAAGATCATCATGTTACATAACAAATTATTTTTGCAGTTTAAAAATATATCACTTATTATAGGTATTATTGATTATTATAATAACTTGAAGTTGGCTTAGGTACAATATTTCGTATTTTTTTATTTTAACTTTCACCAAATTTCCATGGATATTACCTCCACCATGGATATGGCCTTGAAAGCGACGGATGAAAAACAAATGCATGTAGCGGAGATGCGAATGTTAAGATGGATGTGTGGTGTGACAAGAATGGACAGAATAAGGAATGAGTATATTAGAGGCAGTTTGAAAGTTGCACCAGTAAATGAAAAATTGAGAAGCGAGCGACTGTCGTGGTATGGACATGTTATGAGAAGAGATGAAAGTAATGTTGTTAAAAAGGTTCAAAGTATGAATGTGGAGGGCTACAGGGGCAGAGGTAGGCCTAAGAAAAGATGGATGGAATGCGTGAAAGACGATATGGAAAGGAAGGGAGTGACTGAGGAGATGACATCGGACAGGAATGTATGGCGGAGAATGACATGTTGCGCCGACCCCAAATAATTGGGACAAGGGCAGGAAGATGATGATTACCTCGTCCCCAGCGCGGGCGGTTGTGTCGGAATCGAACCGATTAAAATCGCACGCCGGTCTTTTAGCGCCGGGGTGTAGGTATTTTAGTCAAAAGGGAGTTTCCCTCTGGTGGACTTAATTTGTAAATAACTATACCTATAGACTAACGTACGACGTCTACAATAATTTTTTTTTTAACTGTGTGCACATGTGGTTTGTTACAATCCAGAACGGAACTGTTTTTGTACTTATTGTTATTTTTAATGATTGTAATGTGTTTTGTGCGCCTCAATAAATAAATAAATAAATAAAAAAAAATGAATTTGAATTTGAATTTGAATTTGAATTAATGTCTAAGGCAGTCAACGATTGGATGATGCAAAGATAAATCAAAGTAAATGCTCGAAGGATTGTACTGAAATTTGATTTTAAATAGTGCAATAATAAATTATAATGCTTGTCTTTCGTGCGGAAATCCCCACAGATACCACAGGCGACAGGTGGAAGGGCGCTCCCGCCTCCCCTTCTCCTTTATTTTTTTTTATACTACTTAGGTGGCAGACAAGCATACGGCATGGCGGGCATGGCTCACCTGATAGGAAGCGGTCACCGTGGCCTATTGACATTTGCAACATCAGGGGTGTGTGTCACACTCGCACTGCCAACCCTTTTTTTTTTATCGTGCGGAAATCCCCATGGATACCACCCCCGTCGGCCATCGGGGGTGGTTATGTCGGGATCGAACCGACTAAAACCACACGCCGTCTCGGGCCTTAGTAACCGGGGTGTAAGGTTACCCAATGGGCATATCCCTCGCACCCCAGCTGACCCCGGGCCATCTACGGTTTTAAGATGGCCCCCTCGACCCCCCGAAAGGGGGGGTGGGGCGAGCATCGCGCCACTACGCTGACGGTGGGGTGTAGGGTGACAGGAGGCCGTCCTGTCACCCAACCGTCGGCGCGCAGACAATCAGCTCGCCCCCCGCTCGCTCCCCACTGTGCCATCTGCTAGTCAGAGGGACACGTGGAGAGCCTCGGAGCAGCCCTCTAGAGGGCCACTCCCACCCCGGCCGGATTGGCCGCAGGCAGCAGCGTCTCCCGTGGCGAGTGGGAGGCGCTGCTCGCCTCCGTTGCCCAGGTGCACCACGTGGAGGTTCCGGCCCGCACCCCGCACTGCCAACCCTAGGGGGGAGGCAGGCTGAGGAGGTGAAATTGGGGAGGTGGGGTGTTGAGGGGTAGGGGGTTTGAGCTCTGTTTCTATAACGGAGATACCGTGGTTTCCAAACCCAAGGGGGTCATCTCGAAGCTGAAAATGCCTTTGTCCACCTAACACCTCTGCGGTTTAAGTCGATTCAATTCCGACATAACCCCCCCCCCCCCTCGCTGGCGACGGGGGGTGGTATCCGTGGGGATTTCCACACGAAAAAAACCCGATACTTTAACTAGAAAAAGAAAGTGTCTTACCCAAATACGCATAAAGGCGCAAATTATTATCAAACATAATGTTGTAAGCAATGAACGACGACCTTTTATCTCGCCAGAAATAGCCACAGGCTCGTGCTGTACCTATCTCAAGACTATTATAATAAACATGCTTATTTCACTAAATTATTATCTATACATTATTATGAAATACTGAATTAAAATGTCCAATTGCGGCACAAAAAATCTAAAACCAATTTTTCAAACAAATTTGATTTATCTTGGCTTTTGTGGGAGCACTACACTAGTACATGGAGGTAGGACACGACGGTATCTCGCATCCGAACTGAGCAGTCCGACTGGGGTAGTACCTCCGCCCTACAGAACACCGCCCCATAATAACCATCGTGTTGTGTTCCCCAAGGTAAGTAGGGTAGCCAGAGCTTACAATCCACCCATTCCCTCAATTCCCTCCCCAACACATCCCCAAAATCCCCAACCTCTCTCCTCAAAGATCGGCAGCGCGAGTGTGAAACTCCTGATATTGCACACGTCCATAGGCCACGGTAAACGCTTCACATCACGTGGGATATGTGCTTGTCTCAAACTATCTAAGTTTAGTGGTTCAATTACCACAAACATACAAACAAACTCATAGAATTCGGTTTCTCGGTATAATATTAGAATAGATTTTCAAGAAAAATGTTGTTTATTATCATAATATTTGTACTATACGGAGAATAAATAAAAAAAAACTTTAATATTCCGCAGACATTGAGTAAAAACCAAATGTATTATTTCCTGTGCAGTGATTCATTCTCAAATTATATCTTTAAGTTTTTTGCAGTCATTTTTAAAGCTATGTCACAATAATTAAATTGTCTCAAATTAATTGATTTTATTGATAATTTCGACGTCGGGTTTCGGGTGTTTTTACTATATTATCTCCGGTTCTATTCAATCGATTGTGATCAAACATTTATAAGATTTTAAATCTGACTTTAAACAAAAACTGCATTAAAATCAGTTCAGTAGTTTTTTGCGTCCATCGCGATTCTCTGTTTGACAAACATGTAAAAATATTTTTGGTATTGCCCTTACTTCGAGATGCTGCACCGGGTTGGCCGGTAGGATGCAAAGTGGCTGTGCTATCACTCCCCCATGCGTTCGGAGAACCAGCCCGCCACTTGCCTGCTCTACCGCGCACCGTGTCCTATGAACGTGTGCAACACTAAGGGTGTCACACACGCGCTGCCTATGGGGGAGGGTTGGGAAGGGGCGGGGAGGCTAGGAAGGGATGGGGGAGGAGGGGTACCGTAAGCTCTGGCTACCCTACATACCGGCAGGAACACAACACGATGGTTATTATGGGGCGGTGTTCTATAGGGCGGAGATCTACTCCAGTCGGACAGCTCATTTCAGACGGGAGATACCGTCGTATCCTACCTCTTTTATCTTTTTTATAAATATATATATTTAATCAATCTTTTCCTTGTTACAGGTGTATGAAATACTGTGTGCTAAGTAGCGAGACTTTTGATGTCAACACATGAAAAGTTAAACGAAGTTATAAAACCAAGTACCAAGTACGAGAGAATAATATTATTATAGTTTAGTTTTTTTCTATTTTTTTTATTTAGTTATTTGTTAAATTAAAAAGATTATACAAGGAAGGAGAATCATGATGTTTTCGTTCAATCGTAAGTACCTATTTTTTAAGTTATTTTTCATCTTAGATGTTATTGTGTACTGTTATTTTTAATTTAAGAAAATGCAATAATAATTTAATTAGGTACGAGGTAAAACGCGGTGAATAGGAATCGAGTGGTTAGTATAGGGATCGAGGGGTAGATAGGCATCGAGGGGTTAGTAGGGATCGAGGAGTGAGTAGGGATCGAGAGGTGGATAGGGATCGAGGGTTGGGTAGAAATTGACGGGTGAATAGGGATTGAGGGACGAATAGAGAAAAAATGTTATTAGATTTTTCTAATATTTTTACGACATTTTCAGAATCAAAGCAGATATTTGATGATTCTGTTCTTTATAATAATAATAATACCCATCTGATTTTATTTTTATTCACCCTTTGATCACTATTCACTCCGTTTTACTAAAGCACTGCTATTATGATGCTCGAGCCAAAAACCTTCATTGACGGGTGGTAGGTATAAGAGGAATTTCAGTTCCCCTTAAACCCATTATGTTAAGGATACAAAGAAAATGATAAAAAATAACGTCGTGCCCACTATAATATTATCATTATTACATTATTATCATTATATACTTAATAGATATATAATTTCAAAACAAAATATATTTTTCGTTCGTTCAAAAAAAATATCGTCGTGCCCACTATTATCATTATTACATTTTTATCATTATATATATAATATATAATATATAATTTCAAAACAAAATATATTTTTCGTACATTTTGTATCAATTGTTGTTGATACAAAATGTGCAAAAAACATTTATATTTTGTCAAGTTTATATTAAAATTAACATTTTATTACAATTACTCTGATACACGAAGCTATTTGATAAATAATATATTTTTTTATCATTAGCTTTTTCTTTGAAACAAAATAAATAAAATAATAAAATAAATTTATTTTAGGCTGCTTGCTTAATTCGGATTATCTCATATTTTTTGACCACTTATAATGTCAAAACGTTAAGAAAATAATGGATTTTTTTTTGGATATTTTTATAACATATCTCGTATCTAGCATTAATTCAATATTATAGCAGGAATCAAACCCACGCCCCCTGTCGTTACAATCGCACTACAGCTAAACAACAGAGGAAGTCAAATAAAGGTTAAGGAAACCTTCCTTTGTCTTTAATAAAGCGAAAAGTTCCGAACGGTTTATTCACCTGAATAAGTTTTTTTCCACTTGCACACAGCGCCACCGCAGCAATTATTATTACTTAATACCCTTTTAGGGTTCCGTAGGGGAATAAAAAAGAAAGCTTTTTTTCAAAATTGTCATCCAAAACGAATGTGTAAAACCTATAATCCACGAAATATAATATCAAGTTTATGTTCTCTTGGGACTCCTACTCCGTTATAATTTGGTGGTACCTATGCAAAATTTCGACTCTCTGGTCTCAGGACCGCCCCGTAGGTGACATCCGTGAGGACATCTTATTTTTATTACCACAAGGAAAAAATAAGGTTATAGCTATGAAGCCTCTCAAGTTTTCCAGAATGCCTATACCGAGTTTTTGCCATTTCACACTCGCTAGTGAGCGCGTAAACGCTAATTTGTATGGAATTGGATTAGCGCCGCCTGGTGGCAAACGTGGGAATTATTTTTCGGTGAACAAGTAAGCTCTTAACGTGACACTCTGAATTCACTTAACTCGGTGACAACTTCTGTCAAAAAAAATTGTGCAACTCAGTACATATAGGCACTCAGAAACATGGACTCAGGCAGGGCATTCCACTCCTTAGCAGTATGTAAAATTAACGTAATGATGAAGCGGTTCGTGGATATGAGCGGAATGTTCACCATTATAACGATGGCGCATCGCCGTACGTATGGTGATGGAAATAGCTTCGAGGAATCGGGTTATGCAACCCCAGCACACACTCCCTGAAATGTAGTCGGTAAAATGCCGAAAAGCTAGCAGCTCTGCTTCGATTCTCCAGTTTAATGCTGCAGAATCAAGAGGTGCCTCTTTTCTCTGCCGCACCATAAAGACTTGGAACTTTAGCAGCGCATGTGTTTCCTTCCTCCTACAGTCCCGGGGCTTTTAAGCGGGGCGTGAAAAAGCATTTGATGAGGCCATCAAGCTGAGGGCCGCCACTGCAGCACTATCGGTGTATGTAGTGGTTACCCTCGGTCCTGATACTTTACCTTTGGCTTACCATCAGACGAGGTAAAGTCATGTTGACGTGTCTAACGTTAAAAAATCGGTAACTACAGCTTTTCAAAAGCAACGTTAATTAGTCTTAATCCAATTTAGTACGGAACCATCAGTACTAGTCCGATTCGCACTTGACTGGTTTTTTATACGTCTCGACAGCGCGAATTATTTTCGTACGGGAGTGGGAAACCCACTTTATATACAGAAATAAATAAATTGAACAGTTATGGAAAATAACAGAAAATTATTCACTCACCCACGGTAACGACTCATTCGATTAAAATTGATTCGATTCGATAAACACGGTGCAAATAATTCCATCAAGAACCAAGCGGTTCAGTGCCTCTTTTCTTTACCGCACCATAAAGACTTGGAATTCTTTACCAGCGCATGTGTTTCCTTCCTCCTACAGTCCCGGGGCCTTTAAGCGGGGCGTGATAAGCATTTGATGAGGCCTTCAAGCTGAGGGCCAACATTGTAGCTTTGTTAGTTGTAGCGTAGGTAGTAGCTTAGTTTATCTACCATCAGGCGAGGTGTAGTCATATTACTTTCTTTCTTTCTTCTTCCCAGAGACAAGGTTCGGTCTCCTATGTATAATAATGTATGTATTTACCAAAAAAAGTATATTATTTAAGTATCTATGTCTATCCGCATTCTAGAACCCATAACAGCTAGTTAAACTATGCTTACGTTGGGTCTAGAGACCGCTGTGTAGAATGTCGTAGAATATAATATTACCTAGTCTTTGGCTTTTGTTGGAGCAACTGTGATCTGATACTCCTCCCCATTGGCTCCCCCCGGCCCTGAAAGAAAATGTCTTACAGTCACACCTGTTAATCAGCAGGTGTTTATTTGATTATCAACTTTGGGCAACAGTTAGTACAGTCAGCTACTTTATCGGTCATTTATCAGTTATTTTAGTGCTACAAATATTAAAGTTTTGGTACTTCGTTTTCAGTCATCAAATATTGCTGTTGACTGTACCAGTTTGTAAGCGAGGGCTTGGGCCCAAAGAACTAGATATAACCCCATATATACCTACCTACACCAAATAAAAAAGGTAGTCGGTGTTATGTATTCCCTTTAAAGTATGTACTTAGGTATAAAAAAAAACTTGCATAGTCATTATAATCTGTGGATAAGAATCATCTAAGTAATCATGACGCAAGTATAATCTGTGGAAAATTTTATAACTTAGGGCGATTTAGGGTAATCACCGTTTTTACAATGCTATAAGCCAGCTATAATCTATTAAACATTACCAGTATTAATGACCCCTCACACTAAAAACGATGTACACAACGACAGCTCAAGTTATACTGGGTATTTCGACCTCATCGCCAATTAAAATATTCTAGAAACATTCAATTTTATTGATCTCGGTTACAAAGTATTTTATATGAAGAAAAAGGTCAACTTATATTGGATTATATTACTCATCTCACAAGGATTTGCAGGTTTTATTATCATGACCTAAACTGGGTGGGGGCTGGAACCTCCACGTGGTGCAACCGGGCAACGGAGGTGAGCAGCGCCTCCCACTCACCACGGGAGACGCTGCTGCCTGCGGCCAATCCGGCCGGGGTGGGAGTGGCCCCCTAGAGAGCTGCTCTGAGGCTCTCCACGTGTCCCTCTGACTAGCAGACGGTTGGGTGACAGGACGGCCGCCTGTCACCCTACACTCCACCGTCGGCGAAGTGGCGCGATGCTCGCCTCACCCCCCTTTCGGGCGGTCGAGGGGGCCATCTTAAAACCGTAGATGGCCCGGTATCAGCTGGGGTGCGAGGGATATGCCGATTGGGTAACCTTACACCCCGGTAATTAAGACCCGAGACGACCTGCGGTTTTAGTCGGTTCAATGCCGACATAACCACCTCCGATGGCCGACGGGGGTGGTATCCATGGGGATTTCCGCACGATAAAAAAGAGTTACCCTGAACTGGATGCCATCTCGAATCCGGAGATGGTCCAGGTCAGCTGGGGTGCGAAGGAATGAACAGATTACGTGTGAACTATCACCTCTTCTTTCATGAGGCCGTCAAGTTGAGGGCCACCATTATGTCACTCTCGGTGTATGTAATGGGTACCCCCTTCCTGAGACTTTACCTTTAGCTTACCATCAGGCGAGGTGAAGTCATTTTGACGTGACCGATATTTAATTATAATGTTTAAAAAAAAGTGTTGTAAACAACTTTAAAACGCCTGTAAAAGGGGTTTGTACGTACGAAGCTGTAATTTTTACCCTCCAGTGTTGTTGAACTCTGTTATAAAAGACATCACATTGTTTGAAGGATCATTTTAAGCTGGATGACTGAGGAATTTGACGTAATACGTTTCTTGATGCATAAGCCAATTATTGTTGATCCCTATCACAGTTAAAAGGTAGTTGTGTTGGGGGTTATGTTACTCTGGTGATTATATATTATGTTATGCGAAAGTGATGGAGTGAATTGCATTCAAGTGAATTTTTGGTGTTATTGACCTTATAACTGTAAAAAGCGGTTAAGTGCGATTTGGACTCGCTTACAAGGGTTCCGTAATTTTAATCCCTTTTAGATAGCTCTAATATTACATCAAAATCGGTTCAGTGTTTTAAGGCAGTATTTCGTACCTAATTAAAAAAAACAATAAATCTTAAATTTCATTGTAGGTACTTTTATTTGTAGCTTACATATATCAAACTAAAAATTACAAGTCAGTGCAAAAAATGGTTCCTTATAATGGAGATATTAACAAGAAATAAATAAAAAATCACAGCGATTTATACTAGCGTTTAATTATGCCTAACGCCTTTTGATACCTTTTTATTATTTTATTATATTCACTAAATATGACGAGGCGTTAAGATATTAATAAAATAAATCAATGGAAATAAATAAAATTTGATAAGAAATAAATGGAATTGTAGTTGAATACAAATTATATATTATTTTTGTTAAGAATCGAATCGCGTTTATCAAGTAAAGCTTCACAATTTTCTGTTAACTTTTTCACTTGAGTATCCAGGTTTTCTTTTCCACTGAAAATGATGCATATTATATTTTTTTACTGATCTAACAAATTAAATTCGTATTTTATATGTACAGTTTTATTAGCTTTATGAAGTTTTGCAACAGGGAATAAAATAAAAGTGATTTAAAAATCAGTATTCTGTGGCGTAGTGGTAGTGCATTCGACTGCTAGGTCAGAAGGCGCAGGTTCGATTTCCGTTCAATGCAAATATTTGTATGCATGAAAATATCTATTTGTACTGGTCTGCGTGTTTCTATGTATAATATGAATTTATTCACAAAAAAAGTATATAAGTAAATTTATCCGCATTTTAGAACCCATAACGTCAGCTCGGGAAACTATGCTTACTTTGGGTCTAGAGAGCGCTGTTCAGAATGTCGTAGAAAATTTATTTATTATTTATTTATCACCCTCATATTATGGTGCAAACAATTCCATCAAGAACCAAGCGGGTCGATGCTACACAAGCTATAAATTTGGGTCTAGAGTTTGTTGCGCCGTTTCTTCTCCACTAGCGCCTAGGAAGCGGTGGTAAACTTAGTATTAAGTAGTTTTTGACGTCAAAAAGATGTAATTACGTTACACTATTTTGAAAAATAAAGACATTGAAATTGAAATTGAAATTGAAATTGTGCCGTACATTATTTATATAATATAATGAGCTGAAAAATAGTCTGTCTGTACACTGTCTTGTCTTATAGCCTTATATCTATAACTTACATAATTGACAATAAATCCTCCGGTATATCCGGCTTCATGTCATTAAATTGTTGTACCAATTCGTCCACCATACTCTGACACTTTCGTATTTCTTCTGCCAGTTCCATATTTATCGTATTTACCCTTTCTGCTTCCGTGGTAATTGTTTCTTCATTCTAGATAATCATGGAAAACAATAATATGAAGTATGCGATCAGATTGAATACACAAATTGTTAGGGCAACAGTTTCATATTCACCAAAATGAATAAATGCTTACCAAAATGAATAAATGCTTACCAAAATGAATAAATGCTCACCAAAATGAATAAATACTCACCAAAATGAATAAAGATAGGCTGACCCGGAGGAATGGAAGTTGGGGCGGGGAGATAGAATATTTTATTAGGTATATATTAAATTATTAAAGAAAATACATACGTAATAATCACGCGTACTTCTGAATTTGTTTGCTATTTCTTCTAAAGAATCTTCATATTTACGACTGTAATAATAATGTTTTATTTAGTTAGCTACCTTCCTATATTAAATGAATATAATGAAATACATTATTTCATTATCTTCAAATCATAGCTTTCTAAATACTTATAATACATAAATATACCATACTTGTAAATAATAAAATAATTATATTCATGTATACAAATATTTGCACTGAGCTGGCATCGAACCCGCACCCCCTGTCGAAGCAGTCGAATGTACTACCGCTACGCCACAGAGGCTGCCAAATAAGAAAGGCTTCAACTAGTCTAAACCTATTGGTTCTAGATACTTTCAACGTACATTTGGAGTTCCGTTTCCTGCTCTTCTTGCTTCAACAATTGTGTTAGTTCAAGTTGATTCGCGCGAGCTTTTTCTATATTTTTTGATATATCGTCGCTTTGGCGTTTTAATTGTATACGTTTTGCTGTCAATCGGGCTGTAAAAAAGGTATCTTCAAGCTAGGATGTTTCAAGTCTAGAGTGAACAGGTTACTTCTAGGCAAGCGTGCTCCACCGTTGACCACATCATTACTTACCAACAGGTGAGATTGTGGTCAAACGCGAGCTTATTACCTTCTCCAAACCCCTTTCCCATTCCCCCCAATCCCCGCGTAAAACCGCACGCCTTCCGTCTCGGGTCTTAATTACCGAGGTGTAAGGTTACCCTCGCATAGGCATATCCCTCGCACCCCAGCTGACCCCGGGCCGTATACGGTTTTACG
Organism: Lithosia quadra; assembly: GCA_963576445.1. Taxonomy (NCBI): domain Eukaryota; kingdom Metazoa; phylum Arthropoda; class Insecta; order Lepidoptera; family Erebidae; genus Lithosia; species Lithosia quadra. Next base: position 2,176,631 of record OY754903.1, read on the forward strand.
GTTTTGGGGCGAGCTTCACGCCGGCCTCGGCACCCAGAGACGGGCAGGCGGGTATAAGTATCAGAGGGACACGTGGAGAGCCTCGGAGCAGCACTCTAGCTAGAGGGTCACTCCCAACTCGGCCGGCATTTGCCGGAAGCAGCAGCGTCTCCCGGGGTGAGTGGGAGGCGCTGCTCGCCTCCGTTGCACCGGTACACCACGTGGAGGTTTCGACCCGCACCCGGTGAGACGCCCTGGGTATTGCACACGTTCATAGCCCACGGTGACCGTCTCCCATTAGGTGGGCCCTGAGCTTGTTTGTCGACTAAGTTGGAAAAGGAACTAACATTGTAAATATCTCGTCAACTGTTATTATAATATTTTCACCTGAAAAGGGTAGCTGGGGTAGACTGGATGCGCAAGGCGGAGGATCGGGTGCTATGGCATACATTGGGAGAGGCCTATGTCCAGCAGTGGACTGCAATACTTAGGCTAATAGATTGAATAAAAGGAAAGATAAGATTGAGGTTTTTTTTTTTTTTTTTTTTATATTCAGTCCGTCTATTGACTTAACCCCGCTGGATGGTAAGAAGCAAGGGCAAAGGGTTTTATACCGTTTTCGAGTTTTAATCGCTCAGTTTCAATGTTTAACGACTTGGCAACTTGCAATACTGTCATGGTTTCGTTATATTTTTGTTCATGTTCCGCATCTAAAGTTGGCAACGCGGCACGCTGAAACAACCATGAAAATGATTTGACAACATTCTACAAGCGCTCTATAGACCCAAAGTAAGCTAACTAGCTTGTGTTATGGGTTCTAGAGTGTGAATATACATACTTATGTACTTTATTTTGTAAATACATACTTAATATAACATAGAACCACCCAGACCAATGCAAATAGAAATATAATTCATGCAACAAATATTTGGGTTCTTCCAGGTGGACAAACTATTTGCACGGAGCGGGAATACTTATTTAAAATCTGTTCTTTGATATTACAAATAGACACTTCAATTTTATTACTTGTATTAGATAGGCATGTATACATTTAAATAGAAGTCATTATTTAGGTACCTAGATCAAAGTTAAAATTGACTTTGATAATACTTATTAGTCTAAGAATGGTCTAAGATACTTACTTGTGAAACTAAAACCTTTTCTATTTCATCTAAATTAGATTTTAGCAAACAGATTTCAATTTGTTGTTCCTCTGGTTCAATCATTATTGTTTTTGTATAAAATTCAATTAAGTGTGACAAGAAGTTCAATAAGAATTAATTAGATTAGCTAAATAGCAAATTATTTCAGTAGGTATGTACGTATCACCACAGATAATGTGTATAAAATTGGCGCCAAAAAATTTGACTATGGTGATCTTCACTTTGTTTTTTTTTTAAATATTTGTGTCATATAGGTAAAGGTAACAAAAGTAATTTTTTATTTAGGTATAAAATTGTGGCGTTCTCGGTCATGTTTTAGCTATTTTTAGGTTTTTCAAATTACAGAAGAGTATTTATACATAGGTACCTACCTACATAGGTTTAAATTTTATTATGAATCCCGAAGTTCCCATGAGAGCGGGGGCATTATTCAAAATTAAAGTCAAACTGAACCACTAGCTAATAAATTATAACATTATACTATTAATAAATAATGACGTTCTAAGTCACAAAATATGCGGAATTACTAAAAGGTAGGTATATAAGTACTACTTCATTTTCTAGATACTTTGTAGATAATCCCACCAGCATAATATGAACCTTTTGACGGTAAAAACTATTTGAGTTCAGATATCAAGATATATTGGTACTTACAATTTTATGGTAATATTTAAGTGTCCATAAACTGTTCAGGTTATATTGGCTAGACATTATAATATCATTGATAACCAGTATAACTAGAACTTTTTATCTTAAAATCTTTTAAATCTAATTAAGTGTGATAGATACTTCTTGGTATTGCAATCATACGCCATATAAACACCAGATTAATTAGACCTTCACTTTCAGAGGTTTCTGTACAGATCAGAGTTCAGGATAAACTGGTCACTTTGGGTATTACCAATAAATTGTATCATCGGGTACCATCTCACTAAAAACATATTCTGTTTTACTAAAGTCGTAACTAAACCTTCATTTTTTGTGTACCTACGTGGAATTCCCTCAGGCTTCGCTTCATTGGAACTGACAATCATCATTTTTTTTTTCGTGCGGAAATCCCCACGAATAGGTACCAACGGGTCACCGTGGGTGGGTGGTTATGTCGGACTCAGTCTGCAGTTAGCTATGTTCCTCTAGCACAAGCTAGAATAACGCTATTGTATTGTTTTTTTTATATATAGGACACGTCAATTTGACTTCACCTCGCCTGATGGTAAGCTGAAGGTAAAGTCTCAGGAAACCGGGACCGACGGCTTAACGTGCTCTCCGAGGCACTAATAAACCTGCGATAAATACACTCATAACTTCGAAAAGCATAGGTACCTACCAGCTAGTAAATAATAGGTTATAATGATTACTTTTGTAAATAGTTGTTTAGCCATTTAAATCGATACGTATTATCGTAAAACCTTATTTACCTGTACCTTATTAACCTTATTTACCTTGTACCTTATGTACCTATAAAATCTTTAATAGGTACTCAAGTGTTTTTTTGTAAGTATGTATTTGTATGGAATAAGGCATGCAATAATGTGCTAATATTGCATACCTTATTCCTACTTATACTAGACCTACTGCGGTAGCCTAGTGGACTGCTGAGACGCGGTCTCGGGTTCGATCCTAGGCTCACCATGGCACACACACCAATGACTTTTTCGATTTCGCCAGTTTATGTTTAGGTCCCAATGTAATAGGTGGCGAGCCTATTGCCATTAACCGAGCACTTCTAAACCTGCGATTAATACACGCATAACTTCGAAAAGCATCGAAAAGTAATCGGAAATCATAAACCGAAAGAAAATTAATGGGTACCGCCTGCAGGCTGTCAAATTTGTTTCAGGCTTTTTAAAAGTAGTCGGGTTTTTAAAAGATTTTATTTAACTTGACCTGTTTGTTTGGGTCACATCAAGGAATTGAAATTTGACCCACTTTCAGTAGTCTGATTGGTCTGATATTTGGCAGAAGTCTTTAGTTCTGATGACAATACAATTTAAAACCGTTTAACTTGAAAAAGATTTTTGCACAATTCATTTATTACTTAGATACCTACTAATTCTATTGTCTTTTATTGTTCTGTGTCTTGGACTTATTCGTCAACTCGGCACTTGAAAACTCGGCACTCGGTGTCGAATTGCCCAGAATTATTTTAATTTATTTTTCATTCGTCAACTCGGCAAAACCTGCCTGATGTTTGATTGCAATTGGTTGAGTTTGTTTTGTTTTTTTTTTTAAAAGGTCTTTATTAACATAAGAACAGGCATAGGTTACTTACATGCAACAAACATAAGCACTTTTATAAAAATTTCACCAGGCTAGGGCGCCTACAAAAATTATTGATAGGTACATCTTTCACTCAAAAACATAAAACGGAAATGAAGACACTATTTAACATACTTAATGATAAAAATACAAAGTTTTATAATAACTTTTGCTTTTTGCAAAGAGTATAAATACGTAAACTCAATGAGAAAAAATTCTACCCACATTATTATAACTTAAGTATTAACATACAAAATTGGTTGAGTAGAACCGGAGATATGAGCAAAAAACGTAGATAATAGCTAGCAGAAGATATATCTAGCACAGGTTTTAATTCTAGGTAATAATACAAATCAGTCTGTCTGTGGTTTTGTTACATAAATTATGTTTGAGCTTTGATTACTTATAATAGGACGGTAAAAACCGACTTGCGGTTTTCACTAATAAAGTGTCGGAGACCCATCTGAGGATGCTTTAGAGTTCCGTACAGTACCTGACCGCTTCCCATCGGGGCCTCGATTCTGCTAAAGGCAAACCACTGTAACACCACTGACACTCTAAAAATGCTATTTAATTGTAGACTTTACTGTTATACAGTTAAAGTCTTAAATCAAATGAAAAAAAAAATTTAACTTTTTCATTCGCTCTACAAAATATCATAAGACTTTAGACTTTAATTTGATAGCAATAAAGTCTACAATGAAATGTCATTTTTTAAAGTGTCAGTGGTATATCAGTGGTTTGTCTTTAGCAGAATCGAGGCCCAGGTGGGTCGCGTGCTTGTCTGCCACCTACGTGGTATAAAAAATGCCCCTTGGGCGGATACACTCCGACAGCTGAAGGTTTCGGTCTGAGTCCGACATAACCATCCCCGTCGGCCATCGAGGTATCCATGGAAATTTCCGCATCAAAATAAGGTGAAACCAGTCAGGTTTAAGTACCTTCTGTGGAAAAGTACAATTGATTCAATTCAATAAGTATGTGTTCCACCAAGTACCATCAATCAACAGTATAAAAACTTCTATAATACTACTATAAAATTGTACCTAAGTAGCTGTGTCTGTACATTGAAGATATTTAAAAAAAATACTTGGGATAGGTAGGTAGGTATGTTCATTCATCATCATTCTCTGAACCTTTTTCCCAACTCAGTTGGGGTCGGCTTTCCATTCTAACTGTGATGCGGCTTAACTTCGATATTTTCCGTGGAGCGACTGCCATCTGACCTCCACAACCAATGGTCATTATGACCAATGGCGATATCGAAGTTCCAAGTTAGACTGGTTGGACTTTTGTGGGCTCCAACTACCCGTAACGACTGCCATAGATGTTTGTATGGCATCCGGGACCAAACGGCTTAACGTGCTCTCCGAGGCACTAATAAACCTACGATTAATACACACATAACTTCGAAAAGCATCGAAAAGTCATTGGTGCGTGCCATGGTGAACCTGGGATCGAACCCAAGACCTCAGACTCTCAGCAGTCCATTACCCAAACCACTAGGGTACCGCGGTTAATAGGTAGGTATGTTATATGAACAATAAAATTCAGAACATGAAAATATATTTTTTTGGAATTTTGGTCTGATTTTTTTTATGTCGGTCACGTCAACATGACTTCACCTCGCCTGATGGTAAGCTGAGGCAAAGTCTCTAGAATGGGAGTCACCATTGCAAACACCGATAGTGCCAAAATGGTGGCTCTCAGCTTGACGGCCGACGGACGGAGGATTGTCTACTTACTGTACGGTGGACGCAAAAACTACTGAACAGATTTAGGTTTGATGTCTTGGTCAGACTTAAAATCTCACGCATAACATTTGCTATTGCTATTGACATTATTAAATTAGATTATACCTATGAAATTAGTTTATATTAATAGTACTTCTTTTTTTGACATTATATTTGCTATATTTTTATTTGACTATGTTATAGCTTGACATTCTAATAACTCATGTAATTGATTTTTCTTTTTTTGTTTGTTTTCGGTACATACTTGACTTTTTTTATATAAATTGACATTAAATTTACTGAAACATTTGTACGCCGGCATGACTACGGCTAAGCACGCTGGACATTAACTAAATTATTTACCATCTTGCATGCATATGTATATTGACTCGTGTTTACACAAATAAATGATTTGATTTGATTTGATTTGATTTGATAATTTGATCACAATCGGTTTACTGAAACCGGAGATAAAGTGCGCAAAAAACGCGAAAAGCGACATCCATGCGAGCGGAGCCGTGAGCATCTGCTAGTAATACAATTATTATGTAATGTGTTGTTGTATACATCTATAATCCGTTACAGTGAGTGCGCTTGCGCTTCATCTCCGTATTATTCTACTAGTTCTAGAATATTGTATGGAAATAAACTCAAAGGTGTGTTTACAATTTATTGTTTACTAGTTTACGCATGCGCGGTTCCGTCCACGCGAATGTTGACTATCGCCATCAAGTCTTTTTTAAACTGAAACTGCCTGTACTAACTTTCAATGTTTGATAGCAACCCATTTATGTCCCACTGCTGGGCACGGGTCTCCTCTCCTCTAACGAGAGAGCTGAGAGGGTTTAGACCTTAATCCACACACGCTGGCCTAATGCGGGTTGGTGGATCGGACATGTCCTTGTCCTTATGCCCGAGGTGTTAGGGGTAGCAATTAAAATACTCCCATCCCATAAAAGATAGGATACATTGTAAATGGCCAATCATTCAGATTCATTATTTACTTTGCAATAAAAGTCACAAGTAAGGTTGAAATAATATTGCTAGAGATTGCAGTATCACAAATGGTCGTTACTACAATACATTATAATCACCTACACTTTTTTATTTCCATTAATTCTTCTTAGTTTCTTCGAGTAAGATACCTACATAAAATAAAAAAGTAGGTACTTAACAGATAATATAAGACAATGCAATATCAACTCAAAAAACTAGGTGTACTTAAGAATATTCTCACACATATTTTGAAAATTGGATAAAATATTAATCGCCATTGGTCATAATGACCATTGGTTGTGGAGGTCACGGAAAATATCGAAGTTCAGCCGCATCACAGTTAGACTGGAAAGCCGACCCCAACTGAGTTGGGAAAAAGGTTCAGAGAATGATGATGATGATTAATCATCAGAAATTGTATCACGTTTTTAATAAAAAAATAAAAAAGTAATGCTGAATTAAAATAAATAATGTTGAATAATAGAGCTAGGACACGACTCTCCCGTCCGAACTGAGCTGTCCGACTAGGGTAGTACCTCCGCCCTACAGAACAGAACACCGCGGCCATAATAACCATCGTGTTGTATTCCCGCCGGTAAGTAGAGTAGCCAGAGCTCACTTACTGGAGAAATTCTGTGCTGTCAGAGGGGAGACAAAAATCGTTATACTACTTATGTGGCAGACAAGCGCACGGCCTACATGATTGGAAGATTGGAAAGCGGTCAGCGTGGTCAAAGGACGTGAGCAACTTCAGGGGTGTCACATTTGTGCCGCCAACCATGGATAGGGGCGGGGGGAAGGGGTTGGGGAGTTTGGAGGAGGGGATTGGGGAGATCGGGGGGAGGGAGGAGTTGCGGGTTCTGGCTACCCTACTTACCGCGCGCCGGGAACATAATATAATGGGTAATTATGGCCGTGGTGTTCTGTATGGCAGAAGTCAGTCGGACGGTACAATACCGTCGTGTCCTACCTCCGTTTTAAGGTGCGGCGAAGAAAAGAGGCACTGATCCGCTTGGTTCTAGATGGATTAGGTAATAATCTAGATGAGTCATATCGGTGTCCAATATAAAGTAAAATAATTATATAGGTATCGGTAACCACTGAATAATTTAAAACCGTTGACTCATCACACCCTCTCGCTCTGTCGTATAGGAAAGTTCTATAGTGTGAAAAGGATAGCACGATGCTGGTTTTCCAGAAGGCTGTTTACTGCGGTTTTAACTATATTAGTAACTAGCTTATGCCCTTGCTCCGCCGGCACGGAGGTGGGTTTTTTATATTATATCGGTCACCTCAAAATGACTTCATCTCGCCTGATGGTAACTTAAAAGTAGTCTCAGGAAGGGGATCCACATTACATACACCGACAGTGACATAATGGTGGCCCTCAACTTGACGGCCTCATGAAAGAAGAGATGATTGTCGTCGCAGCACTGCGTGACAAAGCACAGATATTGGTTTAGACTTTGAATGGGTTATTGTTTTTTGGTTAAATCTCCGGTACTATTTAACCAATTGCAATCAAAGATACGGCAGATTTTTAATCTGACCAAGACTTTTCTTAAAGACAAAACCGTATCAGAATCTGTTCAGTATTTATTTATTTATTGAATCCATCGCGAATGCATGCAAAAACAGACAAGAAATTCAGAAAGAAAAATTGTGTTAAGAATCGTTAACCCAAGTATTTTTTTTTCATATATTATTATCTCCAATATACAGACACAGCTATCTACTTTATAATAGTATGAATACTTACAATAATAATGGTATTTACTAGGAAGTATTATTTTGTTTCTAGGTATAGATTTTTCCGAGACGCCGCGGTAGCCTAGTGGTCTGGGTAATGGACTGCTGAGACGAGGTCTCGGGTTCGATCCCACGTTCACCATGGCACACACCAATGACTTTTCGATGCTTTTCGAAGTTATGTGTGTATTTATCGCAGGTTTATAAATGCCTGGTTAATGGCAATAGGCTCGCCACCTATTACATTTTGACCTAAACATAAACTGGCGAAATGTGGGTGCTAGCACCTCTGCCTACCCCTTCGGGGATATAGGCGTGAGTTTATGTTATGTTAGATTTTTCCATCATAATAATCATCATGTGATGGCCTCTGTGGCGTAGCGGTAGTGCATTCGACTGCTACGACAAGGACCCGGGTTCGATTGCCGTTGAATATAAACAATGATTATGTCTATTTGCATTTGGTCTGGGTATTTCTGTGTATAAATATATGTGTATTTACAAAAAAAGTATATGTTTATCTGCATTCTAGAACCCATAACACAAGCTAGTTAAGCTATGTCTAGAGAGCGCTGCCGCTGTGTAGAATTTTGTAGAATACTAGCTTACCCGTGCGCGGCTCCGCCCGCGTGAATGTTGACTATCGTCACCAAGTCTTTTTTAAACTGAGGGACTGCCCGTACTATCGTTCAATGTGTCTATTCCTTGGCAAACAGTGGTTGCAGCTAAACGTATTTATTTCAGCTCGAGTCGTATCAAACCCTTCAAGGTAAAGTGCCATGCATCGCGGCCAAAGCCAGTCTGTCTACCATCATTGTCCTTTTATGGAGATTTTATGGGGATTAGATAGCTGATCTGGCCAAGCATTGAAATATTGATTGTTGATCTTATGAACTGTTGATCCCGCGTATGTATCCCGTGTGACTTGGAAGAGGCCCTTTGATAAACCCTTTTACCATAGTTGCATTGCACTTTCACATTCGATGCACTATTTCAAATTAGTTAAACATTATTTATTTCCGAAAATCTGGTCTCTGTCTACGGCAGACATTGACATTTTGACAACCTGATTTGACATTCAAAAAGTTGAAACTAAAGAAAGAGTATAATAACCCGTGTGTATAATAATAAAAACCGTCCCGGTTCCGTACAACACTGGGTTGAGGGACTACTTAGCTTTGCTGCAGTGCTTCTTGTCTTGACTGACAGACATAGGTACCCACAGATTTTTTTTTGGTGATGTGGGTAATATTTACGCTTTCTCAAACTTTTACCTTTACCTTTGCCATAAGATTTTACTTTCTGCAAAATATCTGGATTCTAGCCCAAAAGGAAGTACCCTTTCTTTTTCTCCATGCGAAAACCCCGTCGGGCTTCACCTCAACGGAGCTATCGCGGCAACGGAGAGGTTAGTATGTCGGACTCCTACTGACTAAAATCGCACGGTCTTTCGTCATATCGGCCTATGTGACCCGGGATACAGTGTGTCCTAGAAAGGATATCCCAGAAACCTCGACCTTATCTATAAAAAAGCACGCGTGGAAACATAACGCCCTGGCACCCTGGGCCTGCTTCTGCTAGGGTGACGGTTAGCCCCGACTGTCACCCTAGACCCGCAATCATGGAGAACGGAAATAGTTCTGCGAACTACGCCGCCCGGTGCACCTTCAACGGCAAGTGCCGGCAGTGCTAGATATCTCCAGTAGCTTTTCCGCTGCTGTTTCTGCGCTCATTACCGCCTCGCAAAAAAAGCGCTCACGTTCCACATACACTCTATGGTGACCATGGTTGGCACCAGAGCCAGAGCATGAGGCTCCCTACACCGACGTCTGCTTCAAGGATATGACGCCACTCTATTCACTCTGGACACTCTGCCAATGTGTGAAGCGGCGAAGTGTCCACGGAGTAGCCACGGCAACGGTGGCATTTGGGCGTCAGCGCCCAGCCTACACAATGCAGGAACTCACCAAAACAGCCATGCCCATCAGTGAGTCTTGGATAGCTCAGGGTCATGGGCCACCTACCGTTTAGACCCAAGACGGAATGCGATTTTGGTCAGTCAAGTCCGATATTACGTCCCTACTACGGAGGGGAGAGATCCGTGGGGCTTTCCGCATGAAAATCTCCGGTTGCGGTGCAGGTGAATCACTCACGTGGCGAAAGGCCACTCAACGACCTCAGTCCTCCATGAGCGCAGGCCTGGGGTTGGTAAGTGACTCGATAGTGAGACCACAGTTTTGATATTACGCTTTGTGTAATGCCTATCTGCAACATTTCTTTGATCTAATTCAATAGATGCCTCAACGTGTTCCTAAGAAAGAGGTCTTGACTGACAGACAGACGGATAACGAAGAGATCCTAAGTATAAGGGTTTCGTGTTTTCCTATTGAGGCACAGAACCCTAAAAATAAATATATCCTCTTTGCCTTTGAGCAAAAAGAAACAAAGGATTAAAATTTAGACTGAGTCACTTTTAGTTCCTGTTGCCATGACAACAATTATAGATGGCGTTAAAAACGTCTGCGAACATCTAATTTTCTTATTATTTCTTTATTTCATGAATTAATCATATCTTTTTAATTTTCTTATATGCTATTCGCAGCGAAGACAAATCCAACAAATCATAGATCATGAAAATCCGTTCAGCCGTTCTTGTGTTCTAACAAAAGTACCTTTTTGGTCCCTTTTTAGGGCTTTAGGGTTTGAATTTTTAAAAATCCTTTCTTAGTACACCTTTACGCATCAAAACGAACACACCCATCAAATTTCAAGTCTCTACGACCAGCGGTTTAGGCTGTGCGTTGTCTCTAGGTCAATCAGTCAGTCAGGACTTTGAGTTTTATATAATGTATATTGATTTATTTTATTCATTTTCTTTTGAACGTGATTGAGTTAGAAATATCCAAATATTTTTAAAACTTTCAATAGGATAGAGACGTTTCAAAAACTGATACAAAAATTTAATGAAATTTTAAAGCAATTGTATGCTAATTATTCCTCATGATTTAAAATTTAATTGAATTAATCGAGCGGAGAACCTAACAATAAATATTGTTCATTGTTTCCGTAGTTCGTACGAATTACGGTAGATGGCTCCACCGGCGCCCTAAGCCGTAGAATATATCGGAAAATTTAAGCTTTAGAATGGGTCCGTAGCTCAGTTAGTCAGAGCATTCCCCCTGTAAGGGACTGGTCACGGGTTCAATTCCCATCCTGGATGATCACATTTTCCGATCAAAAAATCATTATGATATAAAAATATCAACTCTTTTGTACGACCATGACCAATTCAATAATACCACTAATTATGTTATTTATAGGTACATAAAATTTATTATAGTTGATATCAAAAATTAACTCATTCAAGGTGTACCTAACGACAAACAACTTCCTGACCGAAATCTAATTATTTATCTTAAAAACTAAGTCAGCGATCATTTTTGGGGTACCGTAAGTCCGATTGAAAAATCGATTCCGATAAACACGAGTTTGTCACTCGTGTGTCTATATATCTATGCCTTTGTCTTCAGAATCCCATAGAGAAATAGGTCATAGACGGATTAGTCTATTGGTTGGTGGGTCGTGGATCGTAGACTTTTGCGTCTGTTAGTGATACTAATTTTTTTTTTGAATTTGCTTATAAAAACCTGCGTACGTTTTGTGTTCATAAATAAAGTTAGTTTTCTTTCTTTCTTTCTTCTTTCAGAATCTACCTATTAGGCGATAAGCAGATGGAGGCACGTGGCGGTCAAAAAGACCGCGATGCACTCTTAATTGTACGATTATAAGCTTGCATTTGTCCGCGCAATAGCTCATGTCGCTTGTCAGATACACGCGGGCTAAATAATGCGGTTGGTGGATCGGACATGTCCTTAGAATTTCTTCTAGGACATGTGGGTATCCTCACGATGTTTTCCTTCACCGTCAGCAGATGGTAAATCATATGATTAGCACATATAAATTCTACAAAGTGAAATTCACATTGGTGCTATCCTGCCGGATTCGAACTCGATACCTCTGAGTAGAGGCCGCGTCCTTATCCATTCAGCTACCATCGCTTTTTTTATACACATACATAATATGCTCACACTTTTTTCCCTTCGGGGTAGGCATGTTATCTATTTAACATTAGTAAATAGAAAACATTATTTACTGTACAGAACCTTCGCGCGATTACGACTCACACTTGTCCGGAATATTTTATTAAATGGAGATAGGAAAACCAGTTTTTGATGTTTATTTGAATAATGTACATTGCATTCGCACAAGTATTTAAATAGTTCGTTAATGAACTAAGTAAGATCCTGGATTATACAGGGCGATGCTCTCTACGACCCCCTTTCTGGAGGTCGAGGAGGCCATCTACATCATACAGTCCCGGGTCCTTTAAGCGGGGCGTGAAAAAGCACTTGATGAGACCGTCAAGCTAAGGGCCACCATTATAGCACTGTCGGTGTTTGTAATGGTGACTCCCATTCCAGAGATCTTACCTTTAGCTTACCACCAGGCGAGGTGAAATCATATTGACATGACTGACATAAAAAAATCTTTAAATCGTAGATGGGCCGGAAGCTGAGCGGGTAACCGAGACGGCGTGCGGTTTTAGTTGGTTCGATGCCGACATAACCACCCCAGACGATCAACGGGGGTGGTATCCGTGGGTATTTCCGCACGATATACGAATTAACTGCACTCGCCAATTTGAAGATTCACCCAAAAACCGCACAGATTTTTTGTTAAATTAATTATAAAGTATAACCATTAGGTGTAGTTTTTACACAGAACAAAGAAAAATCAATGTTCTGTGAGTTTTTAGAACCAGGGGCCTTACTCTGAAAATCGAACATGAACGTTTCGGATCGAACGAAAACGGACCATTTGTCAAACAACGACAGCGAAAACGTCAAATGTATTTTGGGAGTAGGAGGTGTACTGATAACGATCGACAACCTCAATGTCAAACAATCGAAGACGGATCCGAAATCCGAAACCAAACACTTTCGGGGTAGCTAAATGGTAAAACGTCAACGGATACGAATATTTTCGTTTTTCGGAGTAAGGCCCCTGGCCCCAATTATCTGTTATTGCGTTTTAACTATTAGGTATTTAAACCTATTGAAGCTAGAAATGATATAATACTAGCTGTGCCCCGCGGCTTCACCCGTGGCATACGTCGTCCCCGTGGCAGTATAAAAAGTATCCTATGTCCGTCTCCTAATAAGTTAATATTGTTTTCTTAAATTTTCTAATGTCCCGCACAACTTTCCTGACTTTTTGTTTCATAAGAACCTTCTCCTGACAATAACAAACACAACAAAAAAAGAATTAATTAAATCGGTCCAGTAGTTTACCCGTGATGTTGTGACCAAGGGAAATAGGGATTCATTTTTATATATATAGATGCTTGTTCCTTTTTTATCATTAAAAACTAAGTATTGAACAATTAAAAATTGGGATGTGAAAAGCATTTGATAAGGGCGGGCGTCAAGCTGAGAGCCGCCACTGTACGTGTATTGTAGTGGTGACCCCGTGAACTTTACCTTTAGCTAGGAGATATTATAAAAAAACGATAACCGAACTCGGCACGAGCGGAGCCGCAGGTATCAGCTAGTATTGCCTATTAATCCTGTATTAAATCTTTGGTTAAACATTTGAAAATTTTAATAATAACATCGTTGGTTGATAAAAAATGGCAACAAACAATATGTAAAAACCATACCGTCTTGTAAACACTTCAATAATTGTTTCACAAACATGTTTTTAGCAAAACTATATATAAGTCTGCCACCTACGTGGTATAAAAAAACTATATAGGTAACTAGTACTTGTGTATGATTATAATAAGCAAACAAAAAGTTATCTAAGTATACTAATATCCAACCAAAAACATACCTGTTATAAAAGGGGGCCAAGTTCCTATCGGCTAAAAGTTTGCCTAAAAGTTCGCCTTTTTTTTTTTATCGTGCGGAAATCCCCATGGATACCACCCCCGTCGGCCATCGGGGGTGGTTATGTCGGGATCGAACCGACTAAAACCGCATGCCGTCTCGGGCCTTAGTAACCGGGGTGTAAGGTTACCCAATGGGCATATCCCTCGTACCCCAGCTGACCCCGGGCCATCTACGGTTTTAAGATGGCCCCCTCGACCCCCCGAAAGGGGGGGTGGGGCGAGCATCGCGCCACTTCGCCGACGGTGGGGTGTAGGGTGACAGGAGGCCGTCCTGTCACCCAACCGTCGGCGCGCAGACAATCAGCTCGCCCCCCGCTCGCTCCCCACTGTGCCATCTGCTAGTCAGAGGGACACGTGGAGAGAGCAGTAGTAGAGGGCCACTCCCACCCCGGCCGGATTGGCCGCAGGCAGCAGCGTCTCCCGTGGCGAGTGGAAGGCGCTGCTCGCCTCCGTTGCCCAGGTGCACCACGTGGAGGTTCCGGCCCGCACCCGCCTAAAAGTTCGCCTAAAAAAGGATTGAAATCCAATCCAATGCCAAGTTTAGTTGCACTTTAAAATCGATCATAATCATCTGAATTCCTCCTAAATTTGAACTTGGCAGGTTAGTTTAATTATGTAATCAAGTGTTATGTACAGCACGAAATTTGTTTGTTTGGTTGAAAGAACAAAGACTTTGTTTCTTTGGTTGAACGCGCTAATATCCGAGGCGCTGCCCTCTCCGTTGCACGGGTGCACTGTAAACTGCATGGAGGTTACGGACTACGCCCTCAGTTTTCATATACCCTTTTTATACCACTTAGGTGGCAGACAAGCGCACGGCCCACCTGATGGGAAGCGGTCACCGTGGCTTATGGACGTGTGCAACACTAATGTTTTAATTTTTTTTAATACTACGTAGGTAGGTGGCAGACAAGCACACGGCTCACCTGATGGGAAGCGGTAACATTGGCTTAATAGACGTGTGCAACACTAAGGTGTCACACACGCGCTGCCTACCCTGAAGGGAAAGGGGGAGAGCTGGGAAGGGGTGGGGAGGCTAGGAAGGGGTGGGGGAGGAGGGGTACAGTGAGCTCTGGCTACCCTATACGATGCATGAACACAACACGATGGTTATTATGGCCGCGGTATTCTTAATACACTAAACAATAATGTTATAAACTAATTAAGTAAGTAAGTATACCTACCTATAAATTAATTTGCTAATTGAATCTAAAAATAAATTATAATTCTTTTCGCAATTTTCAAAATATAATAATATAAAAGCAAAATAATATTTATTTATGTTCAATTAATTAGGTACGATTGTGTGTAACGTCACGCTAGTAACTTTGGCGAAATAACATCAAAATAGGCATTATTATTGCTAAATAACTTACAATGTAATTAATTTAATAAAATAGTAAACGAATATTAAACAAATTTACTTCTTCTTCTTCTTTCGTGTCAATGATTCATCAAATTATACGGGCGTAGAATTCTGCCATCTTGACCGCGCTATTAGTGGCCTTGTTAAGGTCGTCTTGACTGCAGGTGGTAGGGCATAAGGGGCAGGAAAGTAGGTGTGACATTGACTGCACAGGGGCTCCGCAGTCACACGCGGTTAAGCCCGGATCTCGCATATTCCACCTGCATAAGTTCTGTCTCGACCGGCCGACCTGAGTGCGTAGGCGATTTAGAGACCTCCATACCGGCCACTGGAGGTCGTGACCAGGAGGTAGCCGTTCCTTAGGGGGCACGAAGCTAGAAGGTGGTGGGAGTCTCTCCTTCCATAATGAGACTCTTAACGCAACAGAGTCTAGCCGGCCAATCTTCTCAACACAATGATTCACCAAATAAATTTACTAATTATTAATTAACTACGTATGTATAATAAATATTTCTTCTTTGATAAATAAAATATAAAGACAACTAATAAACAAAGTCTGTTTACTTAAGGGAGAAGGGCGGTAGGTACTTTGCTGGTAGAGCCGGCCTAATCGCACTGGGAGAAGGAAAAGTTTCCTCATAATATGACTTACAGCTACTTTACAATTTTATAATAGTACTAGCGGACCCACCCCGGCTTCGCCCGTGGCGTATTACGAGAAATTGTATAAACCTTATGTTCCGAATACTTCAATTATTGCAATGAAACTTAAGCGCGATTCAAGGACCTATATCTAATAACGCCATCTAGTTGCCAATAGCAAACTGTTGACACAGGCACCGGTATTGCATAACCGGATTCCTCCAAGCTCACCGCACCGCACAAAAACGCTCGTGGACCACGGGGCCCGTAGACAAGTGTCACAAGACTAAATCGCTAAGGAATAGAAAAGATTAGGTCGACCAATCTGCAGCTCGTGATTCCGCCGCGGCGCGCGCATCGTATGCCTTTAACGAGCTTGGATGTGATTGGTCGACCTAATCTATTCGTTTCCTTAGTGATTTACGCTGCGACACTTGTCTACGGAGGCTGTATTTACACCATATTATAGCAAATAAAAAAAATTTGGATTTGCACACGAAAAAACACGTCGGCCATGGTGACCGCCTACCATCAGGTGGACCGTGTGCTTATCTGCCACCTAAGTGATAGACAAATGATAGTGTTATGTGATAGTGGCAGAAATATTACAATATTGATAAAAGTAACATCAAGGCTCCGTTATGCTTCCGGCCTTAGTTAACAAATTCGTGGTTCGCCTTGCGTGGTCGAGTTTTAATATAAAATACTATATTTGCAACGTGCTTTTGTGGCTAATTACCTTGAGTTATCAATTTTCTTGACGCCAATCCGAGTCCTTAGCCGCCCAAATCGGCAATTTGAGGAAGTGCACAAAATTTCCACCACGCATATTACCAACTAGGTAAAATTATATAAGACTTATTTCCTGACTTAATTGGGTGATTTCCTATAATTAAAATTAACTGATTAATTGAACTTATTAAGCAAAGAATAGTAATTAATTCAGATAATTATGTCCTTATTAATTTATCTTATCAGAAGGCTGGCTTTTTTTAGCGCAGAAAGTAAGTATTGCTTCACAACTTATTGTATTTTGATATTTACATAAGCAAATACTCTTGCCTCGGAGAACACGTTAAGCCGTCGGTCCCGGTTGCCATACAAACATCTATGGCAGTCGTTACGGGTAGTTGGAGCCCTAAAAAGTTCAACAACAACGGTCTAGTTTAGTTTAGTTTAGTAAAGCTTTCACCTCGGAGTCTGGGGTCCGCTTTACCAGTCTTAACTGCGGATTTGGCTGAACCTCGATATTTTCCGTGAAGCGACTGCCATCTGACCTTCACAACCCAATGGTGACATTAGGCGATATCGAAGCATTGCAGCTAGACCGTTATTGTTGGACTTTTTAGGGCTCCAACTACCCGTAACGACTGCCATAGATGTTTGTATGGCAACCGGGACCGACGGCTTAACGTGCTCTGCGAGGCGCGACCAGACCAATGCAAATATTTGCACTGAGCGGGGATCGAACCCTCGCCTCCTGCGCAGCGGCTGCGTTCACTACCGCTACGCCACAGAGGCGTATTTACCACCTAAATTATATAAAAAAGACTCATAACAAGCTCTCCGTTAGCCAAAAATGTATGCTTGCAAATTTGTAAGGTCATTGCCTAAGTAGGCAAGTAATTTGTTACCTCACCTCGCTACTGAACTTGAACTGCTGAGTATGGGAGCAGACTGAGCGGCGGCTGTCATCTTACCACGGTTACGTAATAACTTAACTGAACGTATGGTCTGTTTTTTATTTTGGAGATACTAAACTGACATTACCTGTGTTGCCGGTTTTTTGCAATTAAAAAATAGTCATGTGCCACCTGTGTCGAAAGTTGTCGAATGTTATCGAATAAAGTAGGTAAAGATATATTATTTATGGCCGAATAATTTGAAGAAACAAATCATTGACACGAAAGAAGATAAAGTACAGATATTTGTAGGTTATCCTATCTTAATATATATAAATCTCGTGTCACAATGTTTGTCCTCAATGGACTCCTAAACCACTTAACCGATTATAATAAAATTCGCACACCATGTGCAGTTCGATCCAACTTGAGAGATAGGATAGTTTTTGAAACGGATTTCGACATCCACACGGGCGGAGCCGCGGGCAACAGCTAGTAAAATTTATAAAAAACTAATTTTAAATTCGGTGAATAAAACAAAATGTATGTAGATATGGTAGGAATACTGTATGTAGTTATATAGGGGTACTCTAATTTAAATAAAAGAAACTTATAAACATCTTATATTTAACTTTTCTCTTAAAATATATTATAGCCAAGCCACTTGTATCCAGGCAACAAACATTGCCGATAGTTTCGAGTACACCACTAAACACAAAGCTGGTATCAATATTTCACAACTTGACATTTGAACTTATCAATTTAGTATTTCTAATTAAAAAACAGACTATAGTAGGTTTTTATAAGGCTTTAATAATGTATAGTTTTTTTATAATAGCTGTTGAAGAGCGATCTTTTTCATATCGTTCACGTCAAATGACTTCACCTCGCCTGATGGTAAGCTAAAGGTAAAGTCTCAGGAATTAAAAAGCATTTGATGAGGCCGTCAAGCTGAGGGCCGCCACTGTAGCACTACCGGTGTATGTGGTGGTGACCTCAGTCCTGAGACTTTGCCTTTAGCTTACCATCAGGCGAGGTAGAGTCATTTTGACGTGTCCTATATAAAAAAAGGACCCGGGACTGAATCTGATTACTATTAGTCTGTTTTTAATTAGAGATATTAAATTGACATTACCTGTGTTGCCGGTTTTGTTCTACCTCCTTTTAAATAAGAATTGTATAATATCATTTCCATTAAAGCTCTTTTCAGTGTCATTGTATTGTTTATTGACAAATGACGTAATGGCCTTAGATTAGTTAATTTTATTAGTTTCACCTCTAACTATGCATCATCATCTTAGCGATGTTCCTGGTAGCATCCGAGACTTTCACCTCGGAATCCAGGGTCCACTTAGGTACTCCACTTGGGTATGTGCAGGACTTAGGTGTCATCCACAACATACAGTGCGGTCCATTTCATCGCGAAACAATCGGTTTGGTGATGCCTTTCTTTCTTCAATCTTCAACCTAGCGTTAATCCCAGTCGTATCCAAAGTTTTCACTTCAGAGTCTGGGGTCCGCTTTACCAGTCTTAACTGCGGATTTGGCTGGACCTCGATATTTTCTTATATATGGCAACCGGGACTCACGGCTTAACGTGCTCTCCTTTTTCGTATGATAAAGAAGTGAAATGCTTTACCCTCGCACGTGTTCCCTTCTTCTTAATATATAGTCCCGGGTTCTTTAAGCGGGGCGTGAAAAAGGCCGTCAAGGCCGTCTGGCCATCTCACCATCAGGCTGGGTGCAGTCAATCTGGCGGACTAAGTATAAAAAAAACTCCTTCTCCACATTTTGTCATCGCACCGCTCGCCACAGGCAGAGAATTCATGCCCACACGTTGCATCCGCCTGCAGTGCGCACTGTGAGGTATGAAGGAAATTTTATTCCGCGCACGCTTAGGCTGTGAAATGATCTCCCTGCCGTGGTTTTCCCTGGCGGCTACAATATGGGGTTCTTCAAGAAGGGCATTAGAAGGTTTTTTTTATATTCAGTCCGTCAACTGACTTAACTAACCCCGCTGGATGGTAAGAAGCTAGGGTAAAGTCCAGAGGGTACGGGCCGCCATTCTAGACACCATTCGTCCCAAAACGGCGGTCCATAACTTGACGGCCTAGACAGATGCCTTTTCACGCCCCGCTTAAAGAACCCGGGATTTTAGGGTTGGCAGTGTGACGCTCCTGGTGTTGCATACGTCCATAGACCACAGTGACTTCGTCCCATCAGGTGGTATAAAAAATACTTAGTGCGAATACGGCCTTAGCCTTTGTTTTCAATCAAGACATTGACACAATACTAGTTTGGCAAGTTTTTTAAACGCTTGTCCTACGTCATACTACCTACCTAAGTAGAAATTATTGAATTTTTAATTAAAGGTCAGAGCAAAGAAATTTCCGAACTGTGCCGGATTCGTTCAAGTAAAAGTCATTCACTTTATTATTTACTGTTCGATGATGAACCATGAACGTATAAGACCTATGGAAGGAGCAAGTTGATGAATACACGCAACGCAATATACGCAACGGTCCTACAACACACTACTTTTTATATTCAGTCCGTCAATTGACTTAACCCCGCTGTATGGTAAGAAGATAGGGTAAAGTCCAGATGGTACAGTTAGAATTAATATCAAAATATATACTCCTTGCGTCATCTCTTGAGTTACAGTTATATTTTTGTGTACCTGGCCGCATATACATATATATTCTTCTTAATAAATAAAAGTGTCAGTCTATGAAAAGCCCCTGCGTGTGTTTCAATTGGTACGGGCCGCCATTCCAGACACCATTCGTCCCAAAACGGCGGTCCCTACCTTGACGGCCTAGACAGATGCATTTTCACGTCCCGCTTAAAGAACCCGGGATTGTAGGAAGAAGGAAACACGTACGATCCTACAAACCCTATTTAAGGCCTTTTCATCACCGAACGACCAGAAGTACGGCGATGCGTCATCGTTATATGGTGAACATTCCGCTTATACGCACGAATCGCTTCAGCAATACGTTCATTATGCGTACAGCTAAGGAGTGGAATGCCCTGCCTGAGTCTGTGTTTCCGGAAAGCTATAACCTTGGAGTCTTTAATTCAAGAGTATATAATAGGTTGCTTCTAGGCAAGCGTGCTCCATCGTCGACCACATCGTCATTTACCTTCAGGTGAGATAGTGGTCAAACGTAAGCCTATCTAAAATTCACTAACACACATTATATGGTTAGCCGCGGCCCTTTTTGTGATACAAACTCGTTTTCAGCGCGTTCGGTCCGCAAGTTTTACACAATTATGTACAGAACAAAGACAAATTATAATAAGCTTGTTTACTTGAAAATGACGTAATGGAAATTGAAACCTGTTACAGATTTTAATATAAAGATAAATAATTTAAAATTCAGTTAATATCATATTTTGTTAAAATAACTACTCTCGACTTAATCGCTAACTTGTAACGACGCAAACATATTTGGTAGTCTCTAGTTTCCAAACTAACGATTTTTGTCGGTATCTTAACGAATATCATCGCAAACTTAACGATTTATCGGTATCCTCATATTGCTGACCATCCCAAATGTACAGACTACCGTTTGACGCAAGAATCGTTCCTGCAACCGATGCTTATTGCTATCTTAGCTTGCGATTTTGGTAGCAAAGTCGTAGTGATATGAGACTCAGAAACAACAGCCCTCTATTTTGTTTTGACCATAAATAAATCACAACCTCCCCTGTCATAAAATCTTCCCGCCAATTATAAACATCTAGACATTTAATAACTTTGACATTTAATAATACTGAAACCATTAAATATTTAAAAGATAGCTACCATCCAAAGATGTGATGCTATTCAATAAAATTGTGTGATATTGGTGGCAGTAAATATACAATACGAAAAAAATATTACAAGGTCGGCCATTTTGAAAATGGTATCCAGCCAATAGGGATAATAAATTGAATGATCCACAACCGTCTCAATGACTGTTATACCTACCAAACCTAATTTTATTGGTTTGACCGAAAATGTGATGTTTGCCATTGGTAAATAAAAAAAAATTAACCGATTTCGAAAAACAAAGAGGTACTCATTTGGATTTTAATTTTTTAAATTGAACACGACAACATGACTTCACCTCGCCTGATGGTAAGCTAAAGGTAAAGTCTCAGAAATAGGGGTCACTATGTATTTAGCACCGATAGTGCTACAGGGGTGGCCCTCAGCTTGACGGCCTCATGTAAATGCTTTTTCACGCCCCGCTTATAGGACCCGGGACTATAGGAGGAAGGAAACACTTCCGCTGGTTAAGAATTCTAAGTCTTTATGGTGTGGTCTTGATGGAATTGCTTGCACCATATGAGGGTAGGTAATACCTTTATTAGTATAATGTTCGGGTAATAACTCAGTTACGTCATATTAGACGGATTTTTAACCTTTTTTTTTGTTAAACAGACATTAATTTATTCCGAAATGATCCAATTTTAATTTCGTAATGATCTAATGACAAGTTTCGGAGACTGACAACGGAACTCTTCAATAAACGCCAACAAATCATCCGCGATTGTTGCTATCGTACATTTAGGCATTGTTATGCAATTTCATAACATCACGCCTGTACGCGCTAAATGGGCTCGCAGACGTATGCACTTGCAGTAATATATTCGATTCTATGCCCGTCGTTTATGTACCGAAATTCTTTTAAAATTGTTTTTTTTTACCAAAAGTAGGTAAGTATACAATGTTATTTTGTTTATGGTTTAAGAAACAAAAAGTTTTAAGACAATAAATTTTTTGTAAATATTACCAATGTTTAAATTCTATATTTTAGAGTAAGATTACATAATTATTCTGACATTAGATAATTATGATAATTCATTAACCTTATATTATAATATTAGTTGGATTAAATTAAAGTTTTGACAGATTAAAAATTAAGTATATAAGTTTATTACATAACACTTTTTTTTCTCGCGAAAATTCTCACGGATCTAGAACGCGAGTCTCTTTTAGTGTTGTTTAAGCTGTCTTTAGGTGCACTCTAAGACCTTCGTTCTCCATGAGCACAGGCTTCGGGCTGACGGGTGGAGCCGTCTGTCACCCTAGAGTGACAGCCCCCTCCTCATCCTGCTTCACTGGGCAGAAAGATCTCCGATACCTCTGAGAAGAGGTCACGTCTTTATCCATTCAGCTCCCTTGTCTGTAATTATATAGCTGCAAAAATTTGCGCGTAGTTGATGATTGGTTGATAACCTAAGTACTAAAATTTTTGTTCTATATAAACAGTCTAATTGTTTACATAGGTATAGGTCATTGTCCATCATTGGCCAAAATGTACTTGAAAAACTTTAAAAACACCTACCATAGCCTACATCCTGGTCCTATGCAAATTCATGTGAAACAAAAGATTATGAGAATTGAAACCAAAGACATTAAAACTTAAAAGAGATCCTTTTTGTTTTTAATTAAAAAGATAAAAGCGATTACCTACTTCCCGTATGATTCTATATTTTTATAACCAACTTCAAAAAAGAAGGTGGTTCTCAATTCAAGTGTATTTTTTTGTATGTTTGTTACCTCTGAATTTTCGACTCGGTGAACCGATTTGGATGATTCTTTTTTTATTATTTTGATAGCTGGCATGTTTTGTTCTCGTAACTTGTTTATTGATACAGAGTGATACTCGATGTAATTGAAATCTATGTCTTAACTTAAAAAAAAAACTTAAAACTGTCAAAAATAACAAATACAACCGGTATTTTTAAATAAGCATTTAATTTACTTAATAAAGATAATAAAATGAAACAAAAGCAAAAAAATAGATATTAAATATATTTTAAACTGGTCGTTTTAGTGCATAATGGGAACACACCAAAAATTCTATTTAATTTGCATTATGTAAATGATAATACATTATATCGATGGCTCCATCAAATAGACGTGCAAGAGTCATTACACGATTTTTATTTTCGGTTTTTCGGTCTGTTACCCTTCCCCCCATCCAGCTAATTTTTTCTATTTTTTTTTAGTCCATAAGGTTGTATTTGCATTTGATTCCTTTTTTCCACGGAAACAATAATGTTTTTATGTCACAAAAACATTAATATTTGTGACATTGTACATACTGCATGCTTTCTCCGTTACCAGTCAAAAGATTTATTTCTACGAGTATAGTTAGTTATTAATAAAAACTTCTTCAGTCCTGGGCCCATAATAGCGGAGCGGCAAACCAAAATTTGTTGTAGATATTAGGTATTTTGTATCTGCAACCAACTGATCGCCGGTACTATTAACTAATTGCAATCATACATACGCCAGATTTTAAGTTTGACCAAGACCTTCTTAATAGAAAAAAAAAACGCATTAAAATCCGATGTGTAGTTCAAGAATTCCAAAAAACGTTACTGACTTTAATAGATTTTTTTTATTTAATTTTTATCTGTAATTCAAATTTTTTTTTCATTGTCTTTTTAAGCCAAAAAAATCGATTTTTGTTTTTAAAGTTGTTTTTTTTTTCATTTTTATCACTTCACCCCCGCGCACCATTTTCTTTCGTTTTAAACTATAAAGTTCAGTATACCTACACACATATTCGTAAAACTCTTCGCCTCTGACCCATGTACACATTTCCACCTTAACATTACTTTATACAGAAGATAATCGTATCATTAAAAAAACTGGTCTTGATACGTCACAGTGGATGGCGTAGTGTGTGTGTGCTTGCGATATTTTATATATAAGTGGACGGACACCGCGCGAATTTTATTAGATACACGTAAAGCATACTGCACGTTCAAGTTGCATCGCCATTCATGCCTACCTTTATTTATTAGCGCGCGCTTTTCAAGTGTTTACGCGGAAACGAAATAGCATTGTTTGAAATTTTCGAATTTCGAAATTATATCGTGCGTCCAAAACGCATTGGAATGTGACTGTCTGTGTTTATAAAAAAAATAACGCATTATTTTTTAATAACTTGTGAATTGTTTTATAAGGAAGACGTTTTGTTAGTTTTTTAAAATTGGATTTTATTTTTTTATTACTGACATGTGGCATTGAAAACCAGCTGATTCGTTACAAAATAAATTAAAATTACGGATTCGTTCGTGCTATTAATATCGTATTATATATCAATTAGTTAATCGATTTATTGGTGTGAGGACGTGTTACTGTCAACCATGAAGGACTTGGCGAAAATTTGGAACAATATCTCTAGCAGAAGGTACTCGTGTGCAAATAATAATGAATTGAAAGATTTATCGAATAATCATATTAAAAGATCGGACATTGAAAATTATGAAATTAACTTAGCTGAGTGTGAAGCCCTGAACAACAAATTTAATGATGATTTGGAGTTCAACAATAGAAAAGACGCAATCATCAATCGACTGTTCGAGCGCAGGAAAAAGGGACACTTTGGGAGACAACCAAAATGTAAGTTATTTTTTCTTTTTTTGAAAAATATGTGTTAGGTACTATATTTTGCTAAAAATATTAAGTAGGTACTAGGGTTTTAAATAAACTTAAGAAATTTAAAAACGGTTATTAATTATAACGGTTATTTTTTTATATGTATGGTATATTTTGTTATAGTTTTTCGAAGTAATTCAAGTAGGTATTAACCGGCCAAATGTAATAGGTAATTAGGTTCAATTATCTATCCAAATACCTACTAAATAAGATACTTGCCTACAATCTATTTCTTAGAGGCATAAAATTATATTCTCATTATAAATCCACAAATATGTAATAAGACTTTAAAAAAACGCTATAAAACCATAGACATTTCAAACTATTTAATATTCAAAATGGTGTCCAACAAAAAGTTGAAAAAATGTCATACAACCGAAAAAAGACGCACGAAAGCGTAAAAATTGTTCCTTGCGAAGTTTTTTTTTAAATTAGGACTTGTATTTTGGCACCCAGTTCGTTCGTTCACACATCAAAAAAGGTTGAAATTATATCGCCATTCCTGTTCTCTGATTCTTTTTTTTTTTCAAGAAATATAAGAACAGGTAACATAAATATACAGGTTTCCTCTAACTTTTGGGTTACATTGACCGTACAGCATGAACTTTCAAGATTCAAACAGGTTCTTCAGTTCTGTTGGATTTTTATCGTTAGTTATTATAATTTCTTTCGGAACAAAGAAATATTTTTAATGAGCTTAAGGACGGATTACTTTCCGTATTTTGTAGATTGGCTTACGGAGAAATTGTAACTAAGCTACCTTAAAAATTCCATCCAATAGCTGCCTTCGACATAACCACCCCCGTCAGCCATCGGGGGTGGTTATGTCAGAATCCACTTTACCACCTCCCCTCACTCACCCCTCCTCCCACTCGCCACGGGAGACGCTGCATCCAATGGTTGCCGAACAGAAACCTGTACCTACTATGTTTTCTTGTATTAAACTGTATTAAAGAGATAGGTATATCTTTCTATCTATGTTTTATTCTTTTTTTTATTTTATTTATATTAACCTATTTTATCTAAAGTATTTATCTCGATTTCATGGGTCCAAAAAGGCAAAAAAAACATTGTGGACCAATAAATCTGGATCTGGTACTGAGACTTTACGTTTAGCTTACCATCAGGCGAGGTGAAGTCATGTTGACGTATCCAAATTATAAAAATTTATAAAAATCGGAATTAATTAAAGTTACATCAAATCGGATCGTTTATTGCCAACTAAATGTAACTACCATGTTTACATCTATGGTTTCGTTTCAATACTAGGAGGGCTAGGAAGGAGGGGGAGGAGGAGGGGTACAGTGAGCTCTGGCTACCCTACTTACCAGCAGGAACACAACACTATGGTTATTATGGCCGCGGTGTTCTGTAGGGCGGAGGTACTACCGCAGTCGGACAGCTCATTTCGGACGGGAGATACCGTCGTGTAATACCTCCTCGTACTCTCCTCCTCTTAATCTCAGGAACTACTGGTCCGAAATGAAAAAATATTTTGAATTGAATAGCTTATTAAATTTATCGAGGAAGACTACTTAGGTATATATCATTACGCTACTGCCCAAGGGAGCAAAGTAGTAAATAAATATGTCAACGTATCGGGAAAATTTCCATACATTATTGTAAAACTAAGAAATTACGGGCATGTATGTGTTAAATAAGTGCCACGGGGATGTAGTATGTCACGGGCGAAGCCGCGGGGGATAGCTAGTTAGAATAATAAAGGTGATAATAAGATTTCAAAATGATAAGTACTATAAAATGCATATAAATATAATGTCAATTTCTTATTATTTAATTAAAAACTAATCCAGAAAATAAATGATGTCAAATTATGATAAAATGTCAATTGGTAGGTATTAAGTTAATATAAGTATAATGTCAAGTTCTTATTTTTTAATTAAAGACTATCCAGAAGACCTTTAACTTAATAATAGCATGTTTCAATTAACATGTATTTAATTATTTAATTATCATAACAGAACATGTATTATTATTTTTCTTACAATTTTTCCTTGGCATTTTGTACTCGTAGGTTCATTCACTGCGGATTAGTGATTAATCAATAAATATTAGACTGCATTTTTTTCCATTCAAAAATGTACAAAAGCATTCAGAAAATGCATAATGTAAATAATTTTATTAAAAATTTTAATCTGTTATGCGTTTTTGGAATAAGTAGGTAGTGTTCTTGTTAGGTCAATTTAAACTGATAAAAATATTAATAAAAGAGTTAAAACTGGACACCCCTTTTGATGCATTCGTGAGGCACATAATAATTATAATAAATATAATATGTGCTAGCTTAAATTATTTATGTACATAATATAGTGTTTAATGCATCAAATAAACGTTTATTTCTTTCTTTCTTTTTTTTTTTACTAAAACTAAAAAAAACGTCATATCGCGGCCAAAGGGTGGTTTTGTTTTTTAAATGCATATTAAGTAGGGTACACTAGGGAGTTATTAGCCCACCACCGCTGGTTGCCCGCTTTAAGAAAAACAGTTTCTATAGTAAAACAGCTTCTATAAATATTTTCAATTAGAAATTGATTGACATTGACATTGATGCATGAATACGTCTATTTGCACTGGTCTAGTCGCATCTGGTCTTTCTCATAATATATACTTACCTATGTGTTTACAAAAAAAAGTATTTAAGTATGTATATCCGCACTCTAGAAACCATAACACAAGCGAGTCAAACTATGGTCTAGAGAGCGCTGTGTCGAATATTTATTTATTTTATGAAAAGCTATTGATATTCTGTAACAGAATTTATGAAAATAATTCCAAAAAAGTTTATAGCTATAAATCCTTTTTTTTATTATGTTGAAGTGTTTGAGATGCTTAAGTTGGCAATAGCTAATTATTGTATGGTTCACCCTATTTGTAGGTAGTAGGTACAAAGTACACGTTTAAAAGGTTTGGTAACTATAAGAAATTCGATCATAAAAACTGTTTGTTTAATGCAAATTCATTTTTTATGATACAATTTTTTTCGGTTTAATAGTTCGGGTAGGTTACAAAAACGTGTTGTTGTTTACTTATATAAGTACTTTATGTACCTATCTGACATTAGCGATTGAATAATTATGGTAATCTATGTACCTACAGTCACCGTTAGTCTACGATCATTTTCAGATTATGAACAGCAGTTTTGAGCAAAGTAACTTAATAGTTCTGAATGAAAATGATGTTTAATTTCTTAGTTGGAGTTTGAAATCTGTGCAATCATCATAGACTTTTGCCGCTGACTAGAGTTGGATGAAAATATTTAATCTATCTATACTAATATTAAAAAGAAGTAAGGTTTGTGTGTTTGTATATTTTGTTAAATTGTAAGGGGTAATCTCGGGATCTACTGAACCGATTTTAAAAATTCTTTCACCAATAGAAAGCTACATTTTCTGTGAACGTCATAGGCTGAATATCATCACGCTACTGCCCAAGGGAGCGGAGCAATAATCATAAATGTGAACAATTTCGGTTGTACATTTTAGGAAAACTGATAAATTATGAGCATAATTATGTGAGTTAAAAAGGGTGCATCGGGGTTTGAAATACGCCACGGGCGAAGCCGGGGTGGGTCAGCTAGTACTATTATAAAATTGTAAAGCAGCTGTGGTGTTATGTCAAATGAACGATTCTGTACACAATGTTTTTTTGGAATTCTTGTTTATTTGACGTTTGTTTGCAACAGACGCAAAAACTACTAAACGTATTTTGACGCGGTTATTTTCGGTTAGAAGGGTCTTGGTCAAACTTTTTTTTTTTAATTCTTGTCTTCAAAGATCGATTGTCGAAAAAAAGTAAAAAGCAAAAAACTAAAAACAAAAAAAAAACAGAGCGAAGATCGATTGTCCATGACGTATACCTACACGTTAAAATGCCATATTTATTAACAAGTGATAACGGAACGTATTTACTTATTCGTTTTGATTCTTGACATTTTAAAGTAAAAAGTACTTTCAATAGTGTTATTTATTCAAGGATATTGTAGGGCTGACTAAGACCTTTTTTTTCATTTTAAAGTTAATAAAAATGTCATCTTATTGCTAGGGTATAATGTGAAAAAAAAATCGATATACAGTCTGGGTACCGATTATGGTCTGGGGTCCTTTAAGCGGGGCGTGAAAAAGTATTTAATGAGGCCGTCAAGCTGTGGACAAAATATTCTAATATTCTACAACATACATGTATTAATTTTTATTTAGATTTTTACGTCATTAATTTGATGATGTCACCAATCTCTTAGTAACAAACCAACGGAAGATTAAATCAGTTTA
Source organism: Lithosia quadra (assembly GCA_963576445.1). Lineage (NCBI taxonomy): Eukaryota > Metazoa > Arthropoda > Insecta > Lepidoptera > Erebidae > Lithosia > Lithosia quadra. Next base: position 2,205,826 of record OY754903.1, read on the forward strand.
GTTAACTGTTTATTAAATTTATGATACTATAAAGCTAGTAATGTGTTCACTGGTGAAATTTAATCGTACGATACCGATTAGTTTAAGTATGATTAATGATTAATACAGACGGTCCACTTTTCTTTCAAACTATAATTATTTATTAACCGACTTCCAAATAGGTCAAGTTCTGATTATTGGTTGTATTTTTTGTCATTTATGGCAATACCAGATATGAAATAACAGAGTTTTATCGCGATTTATTTTGTGTTATTTTTATTAATAATAAAATATTACCAAATAAGTTTAATAATATTATTATTATAGTTTTTTAAACCTTTAAATTACGAGTTTTATTATATAAACAGTTTCAATTTCAATAAATAATTTCATGAAATTCACGCATTGCTGTATAAGTATTTTCAATTTGACCCATTGTTAACATCATACACACATAGTGCTATACTCCCGCCTTTCTCACTCTGGGGTAGGCAGAGACAACCAGCCCACTATCACTGTTAGTTCCTTATATACTTCACGAGCTTCCTCTGTTATTAATAAACCTTTTATGTACACCACCGATCATGTGTATGTAATCATTCCCTCGTAACTGCTAAAAGACTGAACCGATTTTGTTGAATGGATTATTTTTGTTTCTGTCTGGTGTTCACAAATATTAATAATAAAATAATAGTACCAGGTGCGAAGTGGGTGCTATAAAAGAAGCATAAACAATGTTTATCATTTATTATTAGTGGTTATAAACTCAGTTCACAGGAGGTACTTACATTTATTGATATTATATAATAATATAGGTGCCATTAAATGTTAAATTGTACATCGGTGTGTTATTAATACAAGGAACTGGTTCGGTCATTTATCGGTATTATTAGTTTGTAGCAAAGACCATGATAACTAGTTATTATGGTCTTTGTTTTGTAGGTACTTAAGTAAGTCCGCGGAAAAAGAAAAACTCTGACCTACATATTTGTTATTTTATTGCTGCTAATGTAATAAAATTAAAAGCAAAGTTTGGTTCTGAGGTGTTTATTTTTTTTTTTTCATTTATTTTTATTGACTTATCAAATATTTTAGTTTTACTAATATTACTTAATAACTTTAATAATTACTTACTTATTTTACTGGTGCGCGTGGAACTCACTCGTTCGCGCGAGTTAAGCATCTTCCAATTTGACCTATTTATTGACAATATTTTTCAAGTCTACGTCCAAAATAAACCAGCTATTTATTTTCAACGGTAACCTTATCCTGTACTCGCTTGCCTACAGTATTTTTAGGCACTTTTTTCAGTCATACAGTATCAAAACACGTTAATAATGTTATTATGATAATATAACTGTTTTATCGCAGATAATACAATATATTAGCATAAAATCTCTACTACTGTGCTATCTTATCCCATTTTTTTTATGCAAGATAGGTTTTTGACCACTATCTCACCTGATGGTAAGTAACGATGTGGTCTACGATAAATCACGCTTGCCTAGAAGGATCCTATTCACTCGAGACTTGAATATTCCCAGGTTATAGCTTTCCGGAAACACAGACTCAGGCAGGGAATTAGCTGTACGCATGATGAAATCAGCAAACCGTTTCGTGCGTATGAGTGGAATATCGACCATAAAGCGGTAACGCGTCGCTGTTCGTCTGGTCGTTCGTTGATGGAAAGGAATTGGAGGTATCTGGTTGCAGTAGGTATCTGTCTGTTTCTAGGTATTATAGTGATAGACATATTTCGCTAGGTAAAGGTTTATGCACCTACTCTTTTTTTCGTGCGGAATCGAACCCCCTGTCTTAACCTTCGAATGCATTACCCACATCAGTTAGCATATTATAAAGGTAAATACGGCACTGGCAATAGTTATTCAAGACTTTAACCTACCTCAATACAATGAAAAATGCAACATGGCGTCGAGATATATTATAACTACAAAGGCGATTATATTCGCGATTTTATAACGTCAATGGAAACGTTTAATAATGTATGAGATTGATATTAATACGTAGGTAATATCTTATTAGATATATTTCATAAGTAAGATATAATTTATAGAATGCAAGTTAGAATGTTAAACAGTAGATATCTAATTTAATATGTAGGTATTTTACTGTACTGGTTGATCTGATAAGCACTTTGTTTATTTCTTTACTTTGTTTTTTTGTCATATCTTTGGTTCTACTTAATCAATTGCAATCAAACATATAGGTACATAGCAGATTTTAAATCTGAGCAAGACTTATCTAATAATAAAAACACCACATCAAAATTCATTTAGTAGTTTGGTAGGTATAAATTAGATTTATTATCAAATGCAATTAAATATTTTTCTTGCTTTCTTAATCAATATAACATAATATAAAAAGAAATCTGGGGCCGGCTTTGTATGTTCATCCAAGTTCAAGGTCAAATAGTTATTATTTTCAATTAATAATAATTATAATATAAACTTCGCATGTTCAATGAATATTTATGACTACAATAATTATATACCTACTTATATAATAATCACATGTTTAGGTCTGTTTATTGCCGTAGGTACCTTTTATTAACGACCTATTAGAGTTAAAAAAAAAATTAGAATTCATAATTTATTATTAACATATTAATATGAAAGCTTATTAACAGATAATGTGTATGTATATGGAATCACATAACTCAGAATTTTATTATGTATAAGTAGGTAACATTTTTGTTATGTTAAACGATCATAATAAGATACGAGAACATTGGCTCCCATAATTTATAAAAGTTTTTTTTATTGCAATTCTGTCGACTATGAATTCCATTAGTGTAGGTATCACAGTTTTTATTTCGTTCGGAAATCCCCACGGAACCCCTCCTTTTTTTAACTTGTGGAAACCCCCACGGGTTCCCTTCACCGAGACCAAGTGGTGAGGTGATTATGTCGGAATAGGACCGACTACATCCACATGGTGTTCCGTCACGGAGATATAAGGGAACCCGGGTAGTACCAGAAGGAAGAAAATTTTCCAGGAACGTCATAAGACATTGGCAACAAGCGGCCTCACTATAACCCCTCACCCCCTTGCGCATCATAATACGTTCAGAACTGAAAGCTAAGAGTTTAGATTCTAGAATCGTTCATATAACACAAAAAAAAGTTTTTTTTAAATCTCCAATATATAGACACAACTGATTTACAATGTTATAATAGATAGTATAGATAATAATCTGCATTGTAAATGTCTTTGTCTAATATTACTTGCAGGAATTCCATGTATGGCATCTAGGTAAGTATTTATCTACGTCATTAATTTATCCTATCTATGCTATTAAAAAATTGTAAAGTAGCTGTGTCTGTACATAGACAGTGGAGATATTAAAAAAAAAATCTAAATATTTTTTTTAATATTCTACGACATTCTACACAGCGCTCTCTAGATCCAAAGTAAGCATAGCTAACTGGCTTGTATTATGTTATGTGAACGATTCTGAATTCAATTTTTTATGATTTTTTGGATTTTGATGCGGTTTTTGTTTGAAAGGTCTTGGTCAGACTTAAAATCTTACGTATGTTTGATCACAATCGGTTGAGTAGAACCGGAGATATAGACAAAAAACGTGACAACCGACATCTAAGTGGGCGAAGCCGCGGGTAAAAACTAGTTAAGTAATACAACAGTTAACTAGTACCTATCAAAACGTCACCGCATCGTAATGGTCTCTGCCGACCCTGTTTCTTGTTAAACACGTCACACGTGACACGACACTTATAATTTTGTTAGTGTCTGTGGAATTTTTATATCAGGAACTTGCCTTTAATTACTTTTTTTTGTTTATATTTGTTTTTTCGAATTTCGAATGTTCGATTCGGATTTGTTTTTTTTTTCGTGTACCTATACTTTATTTTGAAGTGTCTTGTTTTACCAACATGGTTATTTCCATACACACAATAGTGAGGTTAAGTGTTGTGTGAATTTCGAATCGATCGGGTTATTTTCATGATCACTTTATTTTGACATTGTGGCTTATTTTACCCCCATACACACAATAGTGACGTCAAATGATTATTTTTATTTATTTTTTCGAATTGATCGATTTTTTTTTCGTGAACACTTAATTTTGTCATGTGTCTTATTTGACCACCGTAGTTATTACCATACACACAAAGTGAGGTTAAGTGATTAATATTATTACGGTTAATGGTAACCTCGAAACTATTCCGCTTTAATAAAAAAAAAAGAATTAGCTAACCGGCTTAAAGGTTCCGGAGAAGTCACCAGTAGGTACTTAATTTTAAAAAAAAACCACGTTATTTATAAAAAAAACTACAAAATGGCGACTTATATAATTTTTCCACAACTACCGCATTATGCATAATATCTAAATGAAATGGCTTGACTAGTAAAGTATAATTCACTGTGGAAAAAAAAGGAAATTCAATATTTATGGCCTCTTTTAGTGCATAAAAGCGTATAACTTAAAACTTTTTTACTTAATTTATTTATAGATGCAATGATCTTCTCCTTACTTAGTACTAGGAGTGTAGCCGTAGTAGGTACTATTTCATTTATTCTGTGGTGTATAATAAAGTACGTTAGTTAGCTGATCTTTCTTAGAAAAATGTGGTTGAAGTTTAATACTATATTTACCATTTTTGCATGTCATTATGACAAGAAAATATACTGAATTGATTGAAGCTGTAAAACCCACTTTGAATAATCAAGGCTTATTAACCGACTTCAAAAAGGAGGAGGTTATCAATTCGATCGGTATGTTTTTTTTAGACTAAAATAAATCGATGATACATCGTGGCTCAAAGGGCCCGCCAAAAATCAAAAAATTAGAAAGACAGATGATATTTTTTGCTGTAGGTACCACTATGGCTGCTGAAAAGCAACCGAAACGTCAGGTACAATGTAGTTATTTAAAAATGATAAAAATAATATCAATCGTGATAATATTTAATCCGTTAAAACTAGTTTCAATATGTAATTTCGCGGAAACTTTCGACCATTTCATGTTTCTAAGTGTTATTTTGTAACCTATATCTAATTTCTTATTGGTAACAGTTGATTGATTTTTTGCAATGTAACATGTTAGCCTATTCTTTCACTGGCTCAGAATGACCAAATATAAAATCGAAATTGTCATAGGTATTTATAATCGCAACCCATTTATGACCCACTGCTGGGTACGGGTCTTCTCTCCTCTAACGAGAAAGCTGAGAGGGTTTAGACCTTAATCCACACACGCTGGCCTAATGCGGGTTGGTGGATCGGACATGTCCTTAGAATTTCTTCTAGGACATGTTGGTTTCCTCACGATGTTTTTCCTTCACTGTCAGCAGATGGTAAATCATGTGATTAGCACATACCACGTAACGCAACCGGGCTACGGAGAAAGCAGCGCCTCCCACTCCCAGGGGAGACGCTTTGAGAGAAAATTTATAACACAACATAAACTCACGCCTATATCCCCGAAGGGGTAGGCAGAGGTGCTAGCACCCACATTTCGCCAGTTTATGTTTAGGTCCCAATGTAGGTGGCGAGCCTATTGCCATTAACCGGGCACTTATAAACCTGCGATAAATACACACATAACTTCGAAAAGCATCGAAATTTATGTCTTGTTTATTAAACAGTAATTATGTAAAAATCTAGACTGATGCAATGAATCATTCTCAGTATAGAGCATTCTCTGTTTAGAATAACTACACTATGACGTTTTACGGAAAATGAAACCCGATCGCCTTGCCCACACGCATATTATCTTGTTAATTGCATTGATTGCTTTGTTTTCATACTGCAATGATTTATGCATTTTATTACCAAGCTTTAGCCTGTAGATTCACTTGCGTAATGTGTTACTCAGACTAATACAATATAACAATAAAACAAATTGAATTATTACTATTATTAGTTAAAATTGTTATTATTATTTTTTATTATGGATTACTCTTCTTAAATTACTATTATTATTTTAAATTTGGTATTGAATTATTATTCTAAAATTATGGCTTTGAACGCTTTCTTCTTTCTATGAGGTTTTTCTAAGGCAATTATTGTAAATAGACCAAAAAAAAACAGCCCGCTGAGTTTCTTGCTGGAGTCTCCTCAGGTCTGGGCCACGTTTCGAACGCGGTAGTCCATTTGCTTCTAGTTTTTGGATGGTTTTGATTTTGACGTTTTGTAAGTGTCGCATGTAATGGTCTATATACAGAATAAATGATTTTTGACTTTGACTTTCAATGTACAATTTGTGTAATAAATTTAGTACGCCCGATTGACTGTACCCCCCCTGATGGTACATAAGCTGAGATTGACCGCTTCCCATCAGGTGGGCCGTGTGCTTGTCTGCCAGCTAAGTGGCATAAAAAAATGTCGTAATCGAACCGACTAATTCCACATGCCAACTCAAGTTATCAGATACTGGAGTGTAATGCACCCGGGCTGACCCAGGGTAATCTTTGGTTTCAAGATACCCTCGGATCTCGGTAACCCCTCCAGCTAAGATAAACAGCTCGTGTTGGGGTAATTCAATACGTTAGGCTCTAGGCCAGAGGTCGGCGTCACTGCCTAAATCTTGGATGATAATTATTTTGTAGATTATTGAGAAAGATGATTCGCATGTGGTCGGATTGTGGCAGGCAAGCACACGGCCCACCTGATGGGAAGCGGTTACCGTGGCCTGTGGATGTGTGCAACACTAAGGGTGTCATACACGTGCTGCCTACCCTGAAAGGAAGAGGGGTAGGAAGGGGTTAGGGGAGGAGGGTGCAATGAACTCTGGCTACCCGGCGGCGGGAACACAACACGATGGTTATTATGGCCGCGGTCTTCTGTAGGGCGGAGGTACTACCCCAGTCGGACAGCTCATTTCGGACGGATACCGTCGTGTCCTACCTCCTTCAATAAATACTTGTCTAAAACATGTTTACTCCAAAATACATTAACAGAAGAAGAAAATCGTGTTGTGTGTCAGTTTGACGACCCCTACTCTATGTTAACAACAGCTGCCAAGATTTTTCAAAACGGACATCTTTAAACCTTATTGATTATCTTCTACTTGTTTACAAATACCTACTGCTTGTACCAAAACATGCATATATATTATTATCTATGTGTTAAAATATAACCTGTTTATATTTCCGTAAGGAAATAGATTAAATAACAATTATCCGCCATATTATTAATTAGGAACCTGATCTAAAATTGTTTAGTAAATATTGTGAAGATAGCGCAGTGATTAGCAATAGTTGTGTTAGATATCGGGTTTTATGCCTGGGCACAGAATTTATAGTTCACTAGCTGACTCACCCCGGCTTCGCCCGTGGCGTATTTCGAACCCCGATGCACCCTTTTTAACTCACATAATATGCTCATAATTTATCAGTTTTCCTAAAATGTATGGGAATCTACCGGAATTGTTCACGTTTATGAATATTGCTCCGCTCCCTTGGGCAGTAGCGTGATGATATTCAGCCTATGACATTCACGAATAATGTGGCTTTCTATTGGTGAAAGAATTTTTAAAATCGGTTCAGTAGATCCCGAGATTACACCTTACAATTTAACAAAATATACAAACACACAAACTTTACTTCTTTATAATATTAGTAAGTATAGAAGTATAGATTTATTCAGGAAACAAACGGTCTTAGACTTTTATTGCTAAATAGTAACTAATTCTACAAGAGTTAAAGTTCTATAAACTATTATAATAACAATAAAATATCTGCCATCATGATGCACAATATGAAAGTTGAACCCAACAAAGTTGAAAAAGACTTGAAGATGACTTTTTTCATGTCGGTCACGTCAATATGACTTCACCGCGCCCAATGGTAAGCTAAAGGTAAAGTCAGTCACCATTACAAACCGATAGTGTTATAATGGTGGCCCTCAACTTGACGGCCTCAGCAAATACTTTTCCACGCCCCGCTTAAACGACCCGGGACTGTAGGAGGAAGGAAACACGTGAGCTGGTAAATAATTCCAGGTTTTGATGGAGCGGCAAAGAAAAGAGCCACCGGACCGCTTAGTTCTTGATGGAATTGTTTGCACCATCTGGGGGTGTTATAAAAATGATTTCTGACGTGTAAACTAATTAAGAATTTTGTTAACTCGACAATTCATAAATATTTCTTAGATACGTGATATGTTTTCAATAACAAAACGTTTATTTACATACAACTTATGTCAAATACGTTTAAAACACGAACTTCACTTGAATCTAAATTACTTATAACTAGCTGTTGCCCGCGGCTCCGCCCGCGTGGATTGCGAATTCTGTTTCAAATTCCTTTTTTCGTGCGGAAGTTCGTTCATATATCACCCCTGTCAACCAGCAGGAGTGGTTAAGTCTCACTCAGACCTGATAAAAACCGCACGCCGCCGTCTCAAGTCTTCAGTTGCCGGGGTGTAAGATTACTTAGAGCATATCCCGCGCTCCCCAGTTGACCCTGGGATGGGAATTGTTTGATTTATGATGCCTACAGCCACTTTCTATCATCGCACCGCTCGCCACAGGCAGGGAATTCATCCCCACACGTTGCATCCGTCTGCAGTGCGTACTGTAAGGTTTGAAAAAAATTTCATTTCGCGCACGCTTAGGCTGTGGAACGATCTCCCTGCAGTGGTTTTCCCTGGCGGCTATAATATGGGGTTCTTCAATAAGGGCATTAGAAGGATTTTGCAGGGTCGGCAGCGCGAGTGTGATGCCCCTGATGTTGTGCACGTCCATAGGTGCATAGGTCACATAGGTGGGCCGTGTGCTCGTCTGCCACTTAAATGGTATAAAAAAAAACATGGTGTCCCTACCGAACCCCGGAAAAGAGGAGATGGGGTGACAGGGGCTACAGAAGACCGCAGCCATAATAGACATTGTGTTGTGTTACCGCCGGTAAGAAGGGTAGCCAGAGCTCACAACCCCCCTCCCTATCTCCCCAATCCCCTCCTCTGACGTCCGATTTCAATAACTCAAACAGTCTTTAAATAATTTTTACACAATTTTATTGAAAGTCTTGATTAAGATATAATTTATTTGGATGGGAATACAAAGATATACCTTTTTTTTCCGTGCGGAAATCCTCATGGATACCCACCCCGCGGCCAGCGGGGTAGGCTATGTCGGACTCTTACCGACTAAAACCGCACACCGTCTAGGGCTTCAGACGCCAGGGTTTAGGTGGCCCAAAGAGCATTTCCCTCGCACCCCGGCTTGACCCGGGCCATCTCCGGATTCGAGATGGCCCCCTCGGGTTTGAGAACCACGTGGTTCCCATCATGCCCCCGGAATAGGGGGGGGGGGGCGTGCTTTGGCGCGCCGCCGCCTCGGCCTGCTTCTGCTAGGGTGACAGGCGGCTCCACCCGTCAACCCCAGGCCAGCGCTCATGGAGGACGGAGGTCGTCGGACCTCCGACGCGATAGGCGTCCGCGCCCGCCTCCGTCCGGGAGAGCTCTGTGCAGCCTCTCCCGAACCTTTTCCGCCGCCTCTTTCTCGAGTATCACTTGCTCGCAGAAGGAGGCGGCGGCCGACCACGCGTCCGCACTCTGCACCATCGCCGCGATCAGCACCGGCAGTGTGAGGACTCCCACCCGGACACTCTGCCAGCGTGTGCAGCCCTGAGTCCTCGCCCGCATCGCAGTGATAATACAAAGATATAAAAGGAAAGATAATCTTAGATTGGTATAATTCGCGAGACAAACGACGACGTCCTGGTGCGAGCGGATTGTTTTGCAATAATCCATGATTGTCCAGTGCTGTAGCACCCGTTCTATCCTCAAAGGCACCCAAGAAAACTCTACTACGTGTATAGAGCATAATATTTTGAGCACAGTTTAGATACCTACCTACGTACCTATAATGTCCCGAAGTATATTGGTTTGATTTACGTCCGCATTTCAACTTGCATTTATTTCGCCGCGCATTATTTTTCATATTGCGATAGCTCTTAAACTATTTATGGTAATTATATAGTGTGAAGGGCAATTTTGATCTGCATTAAACGTACAACGTATCTAACGTATTTAATTGGATAAGAAATAATACTGTATTGTTAAAATTAGCTTCGAAAATGACACATGGATTTTTTTGTAATTTGTAAAGATAAAAATGGTTACTGTGGGCTACCCTTATTAGGTAGACATATGCTATCGCGGACTTTTATGTAGACCTTTTTAAGTTGTACATTTCCACAGTACATTATTTTGTTCTATCTTCAATAGTTTTCGCAGCGCACGCGATGTAAGTAATTTGTTTAGGTCATTTTTTTACACCTTGGGTTACATTATTGAAGTTTTAGTAAGGATCCCTAAATTTTTTCGAGATAAATTATAGCCTATGTTACTCACAGATAATGTAGCTTTCTATTGGTGAAAGAATTATTGAAATCGGTCCAGTAGTTTCGGAGCCTATTCGTTACAAACAAACAAAAAAACAAAAAAACAAAAAAACAAAAAAACAAAAAAACAAAAAAACAAATCTTTCCTCTTTATAATATTAGTATAGATTACATTTTTGTTACTTAAGTTTATTACATCGGATTATTTGAACTTTAGGGGCTATATTTAACTTAAAAAATATAGCTCCTTGTCACTTTTATAATGGTATTTTAGTCAGGTTTATATAAATAATAGAACTGTAGTGTTTTGAATGAATAAACGCTATTATTAACATACTATAGACAACAAATTAACATTTGAAAAATATTACCGCCTAATTTATACTTAAGTATTATACTTACAAAATGAATTAAATAGAAGTGTCTGTTTTTAATGATAAAAGGGTCTCGATTCTGTTTAAACAAACCAGTGTCATGGCACTGACACTTCAAAAAAATGCCATTTAATTTGACTCATTCGTCAACTCGGCATTTGGTCTTTATTGTTTTCAAGTTAAATGATATTTTGTAGAGCCAATGAAAAAGTTTCATGAATTCTTTTCATTTGATTTTAGACTTTAACTGTATAATGGTAAAGTCTACAATTAAATAGCATGTTTTAGAGTGTCAGTGGCATGAAAGTGATTTGCCTTTAGCAGAATCGAGGCCTGAATGTATAGTCAATTTACGTTGCTTGTGTTGTAAGAAAGCGTTTATTTAGTTACATTCCGAACATAATACGAGGCAATATTATAAGAATTGAATAGTGAAAAATGAAAACTAAATTGCCTAGCTATTTTTCTAAGTAGTGTACAATTATCGGGCCCAAGGTCCATACATTTGTGAAACATCTCCTTTGGGTAATTGCAATCCAAAATTCACTCACACATGGTTAGCCGCTGCCATTTCTGTGACACAACCTCGTCTTAAACGCCGTCCATTAGTTTTATAGGTCCATATACCTATTACGTAAAATGTGATAATCAACACATTTATATGAAACACAGGTTTCAAAATTAATTATAACAATTTATCACGTGAACGTGACAATCGATATATTTATGTAAACTGTAGTTCTTAAAATCAATATGGAGATAGCAATGCTGTATTTCTGCTGTAGTTTAGTGGAGACAGAATTATGATTGAGAGGTCCCAGGTTTGAATATAGTGAGGTACGGGTTATAATACATCTATCTTTAAGTATATGCAGGCGAGAGCATTAAATTAAAACTTAAAAAATCACTCCCTGACACTCCTGTGTTAGTTACTTTTTACACAAATAGTAGGTACTAGTAATAAATACTAGTAACCGAAATTACTAGTAACCATAGATAATAGTAACCAAAATTACTAGTAACTGACATTACTAATAATCATAATTACTAGTAAACATAGTTAATAGTAACCGACATTACTAGTAACCGAAATTACTAGTAACGGGCATTACTAATAACCGAAATTACTAGTAACTATAGTTAACAGTAACCACAATTACTAGTAACCATAAATTTGATAGTACCCGAAATTACTAGTATATCTCTCTAACCTCATCAGCTAAGCTATTAAGAGTGGGTTTACTTCGGCCAGTATTCAAACCTGGTAATTCCAACTAATTAACTACTACTACCACTAACAGTTATAAAAAAAATTACCGTTAGTTTTGCTACAAATTACATTTAATTTTCTCACAATACACTTGTATAGCAACACATTCAATAAAAAAAAAACAAGTGAACCCGTAGGTCAATGTACATGAACACATACACATACGTGTACACACACGTATGTACACACACACATGCACGCACACACTCACATAATAATATAAATATTTTTATTTAAGTAATTATGTTAAAAATCACATTATAATATAATACCAATTGTTTAATATAATTTTGTATTGTCTTAAAAACTCAGCGTAGAAGAAAACTTCTGTTTCTGTATTTTTTTCTGTAGGCTACAAAATGATCAAAGTTTTTATCTTGTTAATAAATCTAACAATTAAATGAGCAGAGAAAAGCAATTTTTCAATAATTCGAACCACTAATTCTTCAAATTTTCCCTCTACAATATAGGGTTCATCAAGAATGGCATTAGAAGGTTTTTTTAAGCTCGGCAGCGCGAGTGTGACGCCTTTGATGTTGCATACATTTAGAGGCCACGTTGACCGCTTTCCATCAGGTGGGCCGTGTGCTTGTCTGCCACTTAACTGGTATAAAAAATGCCTGATTGCAATTCTTAAAGTCTTGCCTTGTTGCTTCCATTTTAATTAGTTATATCAAAAACCACAAGGCCATAAGCAAAATTGTCGCTATATTACATTTGATTTTAGACTTCAGTCCCCGGAAATATTTTATAAATACGCGGATTTCCGACTATACATAAACATACATAAATTATTAATCACCAATTATGTTATTTAGGCGAAATATGTTGCTCTTATCGAGGTCACATTACTAAAATACCACTGAAATGCAAGCAGCGATTCTACATAATATATCCACGCCAGGGTTTCTTAGACTGGGTGCGGGCCGGAACCTCCACGTGGGCAATGGAGGCGAGCGCCTCCCACTCGCCACGGGAGACGCTGCTGCCTGCAGCCAATCCGGCCAGGGTGGAAGTGGCCCTCTAAAGGGCTGCTCCGAGGCTCTACACGTGTCCCTCAGACTAGCAGAGGGCACATAGAGCAGCGAGTGGGGGTAGGCTGGTTCTCCGACCTCATAAGCGGGAAGGAGAGGGGCGTGACAGGACGGCTGTCTATCATCCTTAGCTGGTAGACAAGCACATAGCCCACCTGATGGGAAGTGGTCACCGTAGCCTCTGGACATGTGCAACACCAAGGGCGTGACCTTAAGAGGGAGGGAGGGAGGTTGGAATACGTTTCCGGGAGCATTTTTCTAACAACCGGTTAATAAAATTTGTACTAAAATTTAATCAATTTAAACTTAATTAAGTATTAATTATTACATAAAACACCGGTTTTAAGAAACGTGACATTTTATGCATATTAATAAATATTTATACAAGTATTGGTATCACGTGTTCGCTTCCAATAAAATCTTGAATAATTCGAGTGATTTTGATCGTGTTTGCTTTTTTTAAGCGGCTAGATCGCTGTGTGATGATAAGGAGTAAAGCAAGGCACCTGTAAAACTAGATTGAAGCTTAGAATTCTTACGGAATTGTAATAAAACTATTTGCGACGGATTCTATTCTATCATACATACATATAAACATAACGCCTATATCCCCGAAGGGTAGGCAGAGGTGCTAGCACCCACATTTCGCCAGTTTAGGTCCCAATGTAATAGGTGGCGAGCCTATTGCCATTAACCGGGCACTTATAAACCTGCGATAAATACACACATAACTTCGAAAAGCATCGAAAAGTCATTGGTGTGTGCCATGGTGAACCTGGGATTGAACCCGAGACCTCGTCTTAGCAGTCCATTACCCAGACCACTAGGCTACCGCGGTTCTATTCTATCGCGGCATTAAATTACATTTTAATAAAGAAAATGGTTGAAATGTACTATCGTCGTTGTTTTTTTTTATATAGGACACGTCAAAATGACTTTACCTCGCCTGATGGTAAGCTAAAGGTAAAGTCTCAGGACTGAGGTCACCACCACATACACCGGTAGTGCTACAGTGGCGGCCCTCAACTTGACGGCCTCATCAAATGCTTTTTCACGCCCCGCTTAAAGGCCCCGGGACTATAGGAGGCAGGAAACACATGAGCTGGTAAAGAATTCCAAGTTTTTATGGTGCGGCAAATAAAAGTTTTTTTATATCGGTCACGTCAATATAACTTCACCTCGCCTGATGGTAAGCTAAAGGTAAAGTCTCAGAAAGATTACATACACCGACAGTGCCATAATAGTGGCCCTCAACTCTTCAAATGCTTTTTCACGCCCCGCTTACAACACTTAAGGCGCGGGCCCACCGCGGTGCACGGAGAGGCTACGCACGTGTATTAAGCTTCGCTTTGTAAGAAAATGTATGTGGTTGTGTCCACTGCAACCCACGGAGAGGCTACACATGAATTGACGTCATTGATACACGCGTGGCTTGCTCGAATAGGCGGTTACATAGCTCAACGCTGTCAACGTGGGTCTACGTTTCCACTGGAGTACACGAATAAGACCCACCTCCCGCAGTGAAGCCCGTGTCCGTAGATTGCAGTGGCATGTGTGTACGTGTAGCCTCTCCGTGCGCCGTGCCACGCTAAACATAGTCGTGGGTCTTTGTGTAGGTACTCCAGTGGAAACGTAGACCCACGTTGTCAAACAAATGAATACACGCAGCTAAAATGCGCCGCGTGCCCGTGCACAGCATGCACCGCGGTGGGGCCGCGCCTTCACAGAAACTGCGACGCCATTTTTGTTGTAGACAGCTTGTCTGGTTGCTAGGCAATGAGCGATAATAATGATGTTGATACCTAACAGTTACTTTAAAAAAACATGGCAGAAATGTATTACATAATGTGTTTTAATTAAGAAAAATAGCCTAACATTAGTATGTTGATATGATTAACAAGGCGTAACAAATAAAATTATTAATATTTTTGCGACATGACCGCCCGCGCCACGTTGAATAGTGAGTACGTTATAATTGTTGTTATAAAAAATAATTCAACCGTTTATCATGTTAATAGTATTATATAACAGAAATATAAGCGTAAAAATTTACTGCTAAGCGCAAAATTTGTGTACTAGCTTGTGTTATGGGTTCTAAATTGCGGATAAACATACTTAGGTATATACTTTTTTTATTAATATTGTATATTATACATATTTACACTTAACCAATCTAAATAGACATATTCATGCATACAAATATTTGTACTGGGCGGGAATCGAACCCGCGCCCTCGATCGTAGCTGTCGAATGCACTACCGCTACGTCACAGAAACCGTTAAGTAGGGAAATTGTGTAATTTAAAATATTTGTATTTATGTTGCTATGTGCCTAATAAAAATGTCCTTCAAATTTTTTGGATTCGCAAAACAACTTCCAATTATATTTTCATCTTAGTTTTTTTTTTAATTATAGTGGTCAGATAATTTTGTAGGTAGATAACAGATTGCATAATATGCTTTTATTTTACATATTATGGCAACAATTTAAAAGATCACCAAAGTAAATAAAAGAAAAATTGATAGAAAAAGCAGAATCGATTATTTTTAAAATGAACTAGCAAGAAAATATACTGAATAGACTTTGATGGATTAGACCAGATGGTTTGTGGTTATTTTATATAACCACCTAGAAATAGAAGTCCCTTTAGTCAGCTGGGCCCACTCGAACTTGCTTCGGGCCCAGTTTTGAATAGGTCAACTGGACCCATTGCCAAATTTTATAAATTATAAAATAGCGACCCGCCCCGGCTTCGCACGGGTGCAATGCTGATACTATTTCTGCATGTATTATACATCTAAACCTTCCTCTTGAATCACTCTATCTATTGGAAAAAACCGCATCAAAATCCGTTGCGTAGTTTTAAAGATTTAAGCGCACATAGGGATATAGGGACAGAAAAGGCGACTTTGTTTTATACTATGTAGTGATAAACAAACTATTCGGTTTTATAGTATTCGTATGGCTTGTTTACGTACTATAGCCATTTCTGGATTGCGGAAGTCAGAATAAAGGATCATAACATTCATAACTCAGGGTAGGCAACCGTGAAAAAACAAAATCTTACCGAATTAAAATCTGGTCTGACCAGTTGGAAAATGTCCTTGAAACAAAAAGCCTACTGATGGTTTGTTAATTCGTTTCAACGTTTTAAAAATCTGTTATACATATTCACGTTAGTTAATTTATAAAGAGGCCGACAGAACTTATTCTCATCCTCCGAGCCTTTTCTCAACTCGGTTAAAGATAACTTTCCAATTTACCTACGAAGCGACCGAAGCCCAATATTTTCTGTAAAGTGGCTGTCATCTGGTTTCCACACCCCACTAGTAATATTACAGTTCTGTAGTTAGACGAGTTGTCGAACTTTCCAGAGCACCCGTAAAGACTGCCATAGATGCTCCTATTGCGACTGGGATTGGCCGCTTAATGTGCTCTCCTAGGTAGACAGACCCTGTTCATTTATAACTAATGGGATATCTGGTAGACTTATGAAAAAATGTACCAACTTAAGTATGTAAATCCCAAACCGAGGACTGCTAATGGATGAATAAGGCACTGGTGTAAGCTTTTCCGTCAGGGTCAGATGATAGTCGCTCTCGTAAAAGCTTGACAAAGTAAGATATAGAAAAGTAACAGAGCTGGAAGCTTTGGATGTAACTGTGAATAACGCGGTGATGATGATAATGACTAATGTAAGAGAAGAAGTTGTTTGCTACCTTCATAATGCAAAATTATAGTCATTAAAGGTTAATCGAATACCTACCTAAGTTACTTATTATTTATTGACAAAAACCGAAAGCAGAACCACAGGGCATAAAAAGTGTTAAACCACCTTAATTGGAATTGATGATTCAAATGACGCATATGTTTATTTCAATATAACACTATCAAAATGAATAATTCAATCACTATCAATCACCTATTATTGTTTAATGTTGATTCATATTAACTAATTGATATTTGATCATTTATTTACGTCAATATAATATTTTTTTCATTTGTTGTGACTGATAAATAATTATATTATAGTACGATATAATTCCACAGGGTTATCTAAATCTGACCAGATTCTAACCTAATATAGTTTTTGATGTGTGTTCTAAAATGTGGAAAATCATTAACCTCACGATTTTCCAGTTGCGTCTAAAGTCACTTTAGAGCCGGAATTCCGCAAGCTTGTTTTTTATTAGTATATTAGCTTTTCTGGGAGCGACTGCCACTTGACCTTCCAACCTTGCACAGAAAACCTGCGCCAGAGCCTGGCCTGTTATAGAAAATGAATGATCCTGTAAATAGTTATACAAGTATCACACAATTATTAACTAATTATAGATTTCTATATACTTCAATGTATGAATATTTCTACGTCAAATTCAGTTCCAAATTGGTTCGAGTTTACCGTGACTGTACTAATGATGAAAATTGGACAACGGGTCCAATTGACCGATTAAAAATTTGATTCGGTTGAGGAATTGCCCAGGTTTATTTCGAGTGGGTCCAGTTGACCAAAGACTCTTATAATGAATATTGAAAATTATGAAAACTTGACTAATATCTTACCGTTTTAGGTTAAAAACACTGCTTTCACTTTCCCTGCATTTCCTTCTACCCAGAGTAAAAAGGCATTATGTATACATGCAAAATTTAAAAACAGACTAAGTATACATAATTATAATAAAAACCGAACGTGAAATGCGTCAGCAGTATCGATATATTTTTTACTCCTGCATTTATTGTGAAAAACAAAAGTAGGTAACATTTGATTATATATTTTCCGTTGCTTCTATTTCAAATAACAATTACTTCAAATCAACACAAAAACTGACTATAATTGGCTTATTATTTATTACTATTAAAAATGACGTAGTATGCGTCAGCGCAATTAATCTTTTTTACCGTTGAATTCTTGATAAAAGCCAAAACAAATAATATACCTAATCATTATTCTATGACATTATTAGTGCCTCGGAGAGCACGTTAAGCCGTCGGTCCCGGTTGCCATACAAACATCTATGGCAGTCGTTACGGGTAGTTGGAGCCCTCAAAAGTCCAACCAGTCTAACTTGGAACTTCGATATTGGTTGTGGAGGTCAGATGGCAGTCGCTCCACGTAAAATATTGAAGTTCAGCCGCATCACAGATAGACTGGAAAGCCGACCCCAACTGAGTTGGGAAAAGGTTCAGAGAATGATGATGATTATTCTATAGTATTATATAGATATTTATATATATATAGTATGTATATATAGATTATTCTATATATTATATAGTACCTAAGCATAGTTTAACTAGCTTGTGTTAAGGGTTCTAGAATACGGATAAACATACTTATATAGGTAGATACTTCTTCGTAAATACATACATTATTATACGTAGAAACACCCAGCCCAGTGCAAATAGACATATTCTTGCATACCAATATTTGCACTGAGCGGAATCGAACCCACACCCCCATCTTAGCATGAAGCAAAAATATTATCTAGATACGACTTTGTACTTCAGATTTTTTTTATATTGTACACGTCCACATGACTGCACCTCGCCTAATGGCGACGGCCTCGGCTTGACGGCCTTATGAAATGCTTTTTCACGCCCTGCTTAAGGTCCCGGGACTATAGGAGGAAGGAAACACATGCACTGGTAAAGAATTCCTGCGACGATGGATGAGTCATATATTATAATACCTATATACTTCTGTAAAAAATGATTATTGACAAAATATAACTGGAATTTATATAATATATTAACTGTAATTATTAGACCTTGAAATTTCTCTACACGATTTTATATAAGTCATTATGCATATATGAAAAGACCTTCATGTTTCGGACTTTCCGAATCACAAGTAAATTAGATTCTTGGAATAAAATGTTTATGTTCAGAACGTTTCAAGTACTTGGAATTATGAAAACTACCTAACTTCCTGACTATCTACCAGGTAATGTTTTTTAAAAATAGGTATACTTTTTATTAAAAACTTAGTAAATCTTTTTATATTTTCTAGAATCAAGCGGTTCGGTGCCTCTTTTATTTGCCGCACCATAAAGACTTGGAACTCTTTACCAGCGCATGTGTTTCCTACCTCCTACAGTCCCGGGTCCTTTAAGCGGGGCGTGAAAAAGCATTTGATGAGGCCGTCAAGCTGAGGGCCACCATTGTAGCGCTACCGGTGTATGTAGTGGTGACCCCGGTTCTGAGACTTTACCTTTAGCTTACCATCAGGCGAGGTGAAGTATATGTAAATACATACAAATAATAGCAATCTAGAAAAGAAAGTCGGTTACTTATCTATCTATATCTATGGTTTTTTGGTAATATCTCCGGTTCTATTTTAATCAATTGCAATTAAACATACCTACAGCAGATTCTAAGTCTGATCAAGACCTTTTAAACTAAAAAAACTCATTAAAACCCGTTCAGTAGTTTTTGCAACCATCGCGAACAAACAGAGGAATTAAAAAAAATATTTTTGTCTTCAGAATCTTTCATACATAACTCAATTTTCTTAAAATATCTCCAATGTTCACAGCTAATTTACAATTTTATAATATTACGTGTAATTAGTCATGTACACAAATAATTGCACTTAACGGAATTGAACCTCTGACCTCTGACATAGCAGTGAATCGTATCACAGCCATACGCAGGTTAACGACACAAAAAAGCATAGAAGTTACGAGTACTTTTAAAATTTTAATATTAGCATAGTTTTTGCAGTTCCCATCATGGCGGATGTTTTGGCGCCTCAGCAATTACATTCAAATCTGGGCAAGCAATTTATTTATAGCAATAACCGTAACGTACTATTAGTTAGAATGAAACGATGTTATCGTAAATTCGGGTAAACCCGAGTAGGCGATTATTAAAAAAAATTCGGCAATTTAACAAAAAGTTTGCATTTGTATGAGATTTTTAATTTTGATACAGACGTCTTATTTTTTACTTTTTTTTATTCATGATACGTTTGACCTCAATCCCACCTGATGGTAAGTGACGATGTGGTTTATGATGAATCACGCTTGCCTAGAAGGAACCTATTCACTCGTGACTTGAATATTCCCAGGTTATGGCTTTCCGGAAATAAAGACTCCGGCAAGGAATTCCACTCCTTAGCTGTATGCACGATGAACGTTCAGCTACAGTTATTATCCACTCACGACTTTCCCTCCGGGTTTTTTATACAAAGTAGGTGGCAGACAAGCACACGGCCCACCTGATGGGAAGCGGTCATCGTGGCCTATGGACGTGTGGAACTCTAAGGGACACCATTAGTTCTGCCTACCCTGCCACAGGCCACCGCTGCCACAGACTATAATTACGGCCGAGGCGGAAGTGGCCCTATATAGGGCTGCTCGGAGGCTCTCTACGTGTCCCTCTGACTAGCAGAGGGTACATTAGAGAGTAAGCAAGTGGTGGGATGGTTCTCCGAGCGCAGAGAGGGGCGACAGGACGGTTCCCTTTCCCTTCAGGGTAGGCAGCGCGTGTGTGAAACCCTTAGTGCACACGTCTATTGGCCAGGGTGACCGCTTTCCATCAGATGGGCCGTGTGCTTGTCTGCCACCTATAACTGTCATAAAAAATGTTTCTAAAAAAGAAAAATATAAATAAAAAAAATTAATCTAATCTCATGGTATTGAACATCATTTAAACATTTAATTCCATTTAACTACATATAAAATTCTCACGGGCCAATTAGCAAAAACACAATAAAAAAAGTATTCGTACACGTAATACTACCTCACGATGTAGGAAGCGCAAAAAAAAACTATGCGAACCATAGACAATTAACTCCTTCTAGCACAATCTGAAACATATTTGGACAGATGAATAACAAAACCTTTGTTTGATCAGAAATAAGTACCTATGATTTGCAGAAACGGCGTTCATCTCAAGTTTTTTGAATGTTATTAAAATCTATAAATACTCGCCGTATAAATTTGAATCTAGTGATCATGACTTGGCGTAAAGCAATTGATTTATCTGTGTAGTGACTGACTCACGCTTAGGCTGTGGAATGATTTCCCTGGCGTCTACAATATTCTTCAAGAAGGCTTTAGAAGGTTTTTGTAGGGTCAGCAGCGCGAGTGTGACACCCATTTTTTTATCTTGTGGAAATCCCCATGGATACTTACCCCCGTCGGCCATCGGGGATGGTTATGTCGGGATCGAACCGATTAAAACCCCACGCCGTTTCTAATTACCGGGGCGTAAGGCTACCCAATAGGCATATCCCTCGCACCCCAGCTGACCCCTGCCATCAGATGTGCCGTGTGCTTGTCTGCCACCTAAGTGATATATAAAAAAGTTATTCATTTATAATAATATATAAAAAAGTATGTGTGGATAATTAGGTGGTAGCTAAATATGATTGATGGATTGTACGACTTTATGGTGTACCTAGTGGTAGTAAGTGCTATTGAAGGACCCAAGTTCGACGCCTTTCGACATTTTTAAATCTAATGTTTTAAATAATATTAATTAATTATCATTTAAATGAGTAAATCTAGCGAATAATAAAACTAAGAGCAAAACACACAAAAAATAATTTTAATCTAAAATCTAAAAGTACCTACATAAATTATTTATTTATTTTTAAGTTTAATTTAATTTTAAATTACGAATTTAATTTTAATGTTTCGTTCTCTGGCTCACATTTTTTAAACGTTATTGTTACAGTATTACATCATAACAATATATTAAAATAAAAATAAATATATTTTATACAAATAAATAATATTGTAATATTTATTTGAACTTAATATTAAAATGATGGTTTTTTGATAATAAATTGGATACATAATGTATGGTATGTATTTATTTTATATAGGGTATAGTGTATAATATAATTATATACTTAAATAAATAATAAATAAATATATGTTTAATAGAATATAATTATACAGCGCTATCTAGACCCAAACTAAGCAGAACTCATAATTATATGGGTTCCAGAATGTGGACACTTAGATATTTTTTCTAAATAAATACATAGATTACATAGAAACATTCAGACCAATGCAAATATACTACAATGAGCGGAAATCGAACCCGTGACCTCTGAATTCGCACTCAAATACTGTACTATGCCACAGAGGTCATAGATATTTTTAATCTGTGGGTATAATCTGTTATTTATTAATCTTGTTCTTTTGCGTCTGAACGCAGTTACCTCTAAACTTCAGTCAAAACAGATGCTTCAAAACTTTCCGCAGTTTTTGTTCCTTTGTAGAATCTAAGTAAATGCATAACAATTTTTTTCATAACCTATTAAAATTTTTCCTAAAACAAACATGGCAAAATAAGCTAGTGGAATTGCATAGAAGGTTTAATGGCAGTAGAAGAAAATCGTGAACTTTTTTTTTTTTATACTACGAAGGTGGCAGATAAGCACACGGCCCACCTGATGGGAAGCGGTCACCGTGGCCTATGAACGTGTGCAACACTAAGGTGTCACACACGCGCTGCCTACCCTGAAGGGAAAGGAGGAGAGCTGGGAAGGGGTGGGAAGGCTAGGAAGGGGAAGGGGAGGAAGGGTACAGTGAGCTCTGGCTACCCTACTTACCGGCGGGAACATGGTTATTATGGTCGCGGTCTTCTGTAGGGCGGAGGTACTTCCCCAGTCGGACAGCTCATTTCGGACGGGAGATACCGTCGTGTCCTGCCTCCTTGATCATGTATCATGAACTGTATCATGGACCAGCAGATGGTGGGTTATTTTCTCTGCCTACCCCGGGCCTGTACAGATGTGTTATCTTAACGTCTCTCTGACAGCACAGAATCCTTCCAGTGAGCTCTGGCTACCCTACTTACCTTGGGGAACACAACACGATGGTTATTATGGGGCGGTGTTCTACCCTAGTCGGACTGCTCAGTTCGGACGGGAGATACCGTCGTGTCCTACCTTCATTTCTCTGAAATTATACTGATTCACTGCAACTTTTATGCATTGCATATAGGAATTTTCCCCTGAGGGGCGACTGTGAACTCAAACGGATGATCCCGTTATGCCCATCCTTCTGAACTCTTCAATTATATTGTCTTGGTAGGTAATTATCTTTTACTGCTAGAGATAGCAAAAAATTGCCCAAATTTTACCATTGAGGTCAGTAGGTACTAAGTGATTGAGACAAAAACGATTATCGTGTGCTGGTTTGATTCTTGGGTCAAGCAAAGTTAATCTATTAACTTGCACATTGATTTATGCCCAAGTCGGTCCCAATAGCGTCGGTATCTTAGTGGCTATGATCGAAAGGTCCTCAGTTCGAATCTTTCAAAAAGCTCTTGGTGAGGTCCCGTATAACTTTCGATGGAACAACCATATTGTTAATATTTTTCTGCTTACCCCTTCAGAGATATACAGGCGTGATTATACTAAAAATAAATCACATCGGTAGTTAAAGTTTTACCGCTACGGATAGCAAAAAAGATTATTTTTAAATTATATTGAGGTCGAATCCTTGTTGAGACAAAAACTCGTAATTGCGAGTAAGTACATACTTTTTTATTGAACTGATGAAAGATGATAAATCATTAGTTATATTTTAAAATAATATTGATTTATTTCAATCTTTTTCTTCTTCGAGTTAAATGGCTATCAGTCTTTCCCTCCTGTTAGATTTTTCCAGTCACAGCGTTTATTTCAATGTACTACCTACTTAAAGATCTTTTTTAAATTTTTTAAGTGTTCAGGGGCTTTCGAGGGTTTTTGATCGCCAATACGATTTTACTTCGATTATTCTTATCGTTATTATTCTAATCGTAAAAATCAGTTAGTTTTACCTGATTTTTTAAACTTTGTCTGTCTGTCTTTTGACCTTTGTTATTCTCGGAAGTGGTTGTATCAATTTAGATGGAATTTTAAATGCAGATAACTGAAAATGTAAGCTAGGTTCTCTTATTAAACATAGAAAGTATTATGGTTTCGCATAAAGTGTAATATCAGTTTAACAGGTTTTAAAAATACAATGAAAATTAAATAACATTTACATTAAAATAAAAACTAAAAACTAAACAAAATAAATATTTACATGGCGTCAAAAGAAAAAGAAAAACATAGGTACACGAATAATTTTATTTGTCAATGAATAAAACCGAGAATATTAAGTTCAAGTTCATGCGAATGAATTATAAAATCGTAAAGTAGCTGAGTCTGCACAATGCAGTTTTATGTTTGAAAGGTCTTGGTCTATAGCTTACGCATGTTTGCTCACAATCGGTTCAGTAGAACCGTAGGCATAGTCAAAAAACACGAAAACGTCTCGGGTCCTTTAAGCGGGACATGAAAAAGCATTTTGATGAGGCCATCAAGCTGAGGGCCACCACTACTTCGCCTGTCACCCTATCAGAATTCCGGGGGGATGACGGGAACACCCTGGTTCCCAAACCCTAGGGGGCCATCTCGAATCCGGAGATGGTCCGGGTTAAGCCGGGATGCGAGGGAAATGCTCTTTGGGCCACTTTACACCCTGGCGTCAGAAGACCCTAGATGGCGTGCGGTTTTAGTTGGTAAGAGTCCGACATAACCTGTCCCGCTGGCCACGGGGTGGGTATCCATGAAGATTTCCGCACGGAAAAAAAAGGGGGTGATACTACAGCACTATCGGTATGTAGTGGTGACCCCGATCCTGAGACTTTGCCTTTAGCTTTCCATTAGGCGGGGTGAAGTCATGTTGACGTGTCCTATATAAAAAAACTAAAACTAAAAACTAAAACTAAAAAATAAAACTGACACACTGAGTTATCGTCATTATATTAATAGTATTATTTATCGATCATTGAATTAGAAAGATTGGTCATGGGTTATTATTGAATCGAGAGATTTTTTTCGTGTTTTGATTGATATAGGTAGTCTGTCTGTGGTTTAATAACAATAAACTGTTTTGATACATGCTCGTTTAAATATTCTGACACGGTTATGTTTTTTTTTATACTACTTAGGTGGTAAACAAGCAAACGGCTCAATGGGAAACGGTCACTGTGACCTATTATTGGAACCTACTCTGAAGAGGGAGGTTGAGGATTTTAGGGGGGTCGCTAAACTCCTCCTATTGGGTAGATGGGAGGGAGGCAGGGGGTTTGGATCTCTGGTAAAAAATAACCCCGCTATTATAAAAAAAAACTACACACTTTTTTTCTTTTTCTAATTCAATTTTAAAGCAACGGCTTGGTTGCTGAAAAAAAACCTTCAAGAAAAAACTTGCTACATAGCTAGCAACATGAAAAAAAAACATCAAAAGGTATTCAGTTACATCATATAAGTCAGCTCATTCAAAATAAACCTAATTATGTACCAACAAAAAGTTACAATGTTATATAATACTTAATAAGTTGTATGAACTTGAGTCTAAAAATAGAAATTTAAAAATATATCGCAGTCATTTTGTACGGATATAAAAACTACACAATCTAAGCTGATTGTTGAGATAATGGATTTTTCTTTTAGATTAACCGTCATGCAGGCTCTTAAGATAGTAGCGTCATGTCCTTATTAGAGACATGGTCTTTAGACAGTGACATAGGCATGATCACGCATAGTTATGTTTAGATAGTAGCATAGTGATGTTTAGATAGTAGCATAGTGATGTTTAGACAGTGGCATAGTGATGTTTAGATAGTAGCGTCATGTTCTTTAGACAGTAGCATCATGTTCCTTAGATAGTAGCGTCATGATCTTTAGATAGTGCGTCATGTTCTTTAGATAGTAGCGCCATGTTCTTCAGATAGTAGCATCATGTTCGTTAGATAGTAGCATCATGTTCTTTAGATAGTAGCGTCATGTAACGGCATACCCTTAGATATCATGCTATCTAGGGTGCTCTTTAGCTATCTTTGGCTAAACTGTGGTAATCTCCAGATAATAGCGTCATGCTCTTTAGATAGAAGCATCATGCTCCTTAGACAGAAGCTATATGCTACTTAGACATACCGTATATTGTTGTAAGCATAATATTTTCTAGTTAGTTTCATGTCTTATAGACAGTAATCATGCTACTTCAGCGTCATGTATTTTAAATACCACCATGTTCTTAGGACCCTAAGCAAGCAGTATACCTCCTGTTTGATAGACTAGGCGCTGACGCAGGATTTTCTCTCAGGGTTAGCCCGTCAAACAAAAGTCGTTCGTATAAAAACTGTATAAGACAAACCGACAACACTAACATGTTGTTTCAAATTTAATTCAGGGAATTCCCAAACAGGTAGGTAGGTAATTAAAAAAAATACCGTTCCGGTGTATGATTTAATTGAGATGTTTCAAACACATATAAAAACTACGGAAAGTTTTGGGTTATGTTTGAGGTTAGTAACTGCATTACCAGTTCGTACACGAGAGTATAGACAATAAATAAAAGGCTGAACTACAGATTAAATATTAATTTATACTGACCGTAATAATCTGAAGTTTTTGAAGTGTTTAGGTGACTCAGGTGTTTTTCTATAAGTTCTAATAATTTTTGTCGTTGTCATTATCATAATTATTTTTTCGTGCAGAAATCCCTACGCGGTTATGTCAGACTCGAACTGAATAAAACCGTCGCCGCGCCGTCTAGAGTCAGAGTAAGGAGCCGGGGTTCGAGGGAGAGCTGGGTTGCGAGGGAAAGCTGGGGTGCGAGGGAAAGCTAAGGTCTTTTTTTGTTAATGCAGTTGTATTTTTTTGAATAAAAATGTTAATACTATAAATAACGCAATACTTCATAATAAATTTTTCAGTAACCTTGTTCCAATTTTCACTAAAACAACTTGTTCATTATTTTATTTCGCTTTTAGGCATATCTTTATAGTATTCATACTAAATACGTAAAATTTATGTGTCCGTTTGTAAAATTAAAGTAACTGATTTTAAATATATTGATCGAGATTTTTTTTTCAAAGATCTGCAAACTGTTTTAAAATACAAAAATCGATGATATACCCAGACGACCTCAAAGTTTTGACCCCACCTCAAAATAAATAACCCTCTATCAATAAAGGTTTCGTTCGACCTCATTCGAGTGTCAACGTAAATTTTATTTAAAATACTTACCTATATTTCTAATACCTAAGACCGTATAAACGGTATTATTTAATAGAACACCAATTTCTTAAAATTGTGTGTGTTTATCTGTCTGTCTGTATTAGGTAATATCTGGAACTGGTGAGCCAATTTTACCTTGTGACCTTCAATGATAGATAGCTAATATTACAAGGCATAACATAGTAACATACACTAAATTTACCTTTAGAAAAAGTTTTTTTTTATAATGGGACACGTCAATTTGACTTCACCTCGCCTGATGGTAAGCTGAAGGTAAAGTCTCAAAGAATTATGGTTCCGTGCAAAAATAGTCTTGTGTATAATCCTTATTTATATTTAGATGTTTTTTTTTATGAACTGTTTCGCACTGATAAAGTTAAACATCCTTGTAGGTAGATAATCTGTTTATATAGGTATCTAGGTAATTAATAAACTTCAAAATAAAATAATTATAAAGTTATCTACACACATTTCAAATTACGTTAAACCCACTATATAATCTAAAAAGCGATGGTAGCTAAATGGATAAGGACGCGGCTTCTTCTCAGAGGTATCGAGTTCGAATCCGGCTGGACAGCACCAATGTGAATTACACTTTGTGGAATTTATATATGCTAATCACGTGATATACCATCTGCTGACGGTGAAGAAAAACGTCGTGAGGAAACCCACATGTCCTAGAAGAAATTCTAAAGACATGTCCGATCCACCAACCCGCATTAGGCCAGCGTGTGTGGATTAAGGTGTAAACTCTCTCAGCTCTCTCGTTAGAGTAGAGGATACCCGTGCCCAGCAGTGGGACATAAATGGGTTGCTATCACTAGATATATAATCTGAGAATGTCCAAGTATTTCACAATAGGCGCAAGCGACTCAGGCGTCTGAGGCCGTTGAATGACCTCCGTCCTCCATTAACGCAAGCCTGGGAGTGCCGGACGGAGCCACCTGGAGCCCTAGTAAAAGCAGCCCAAGGCGGCGCAGCAGCGCGTGAAGGCCCCCCTCTTTTTTCGGGGACAATATTTTTATACCACGTAGATGGCAGACAAGCACACGGCCCACCTGATAGGAAGCGGTCATCGTGGCCTATGGACGTGTGCAACACCAAGGGTGTTGCACACCCACGCGCTGCCGACCCTGAAGGAAAAGGGCGGGGGTAGGAAAGGGTGGGGAGGCTATGAAGGTGGGGGGGAGGGGTACAGTGAGCTCTGGCTTCCCTATTTAATGTGTAGTTTGTAAAGGTATCTTACAATAAAAACTAATAACCTATAGGTACTGATTACTTAAAAATACTTCTGTTTCCATCTTTCTTTTCAACCTGTTATACAACGGTTGGAAACCGGTTTGTTAATCGTAGGTACTGCGTAGAAGTATCTTTATTTGACACTAACACAACCTAGATTTATGAACGAAAATAGCATGTATGTAGCCATTTTTTACACTAAAACATTATTTATTATACAAATAAAACATCGGAAACACTTTTTTTGTGAATAGGTATCTTAAGTAAAATATCGGTCGTGTACGCAGGTTACCGGAACAAAAAAACTAATGGAACGACCCCTACAAGTTTGTAAAAAGTTTTGCCTTGATATTGTTTGGGTATGATGACGTTAGGTATGTTGTGAGGGTGGCAGGTGACGCCACTTGACAACCTACCAGAAGCTGGCTAGGGCGGTGGGGTGGGGAGTATTCCACTCTCTTTTCCGGGACAAGATGGGGTGATTTCTACACCCGAGGCGGCCATTTCGAATCCGTAGATGGCCCAGGGTCAGTCAGGGTGCGAAGGAAATACCTTAGAGGTAATACCCACTAAAACGGCGTGCGGTTTTAGTCAGTTCAAGTTCGATATAACCGGTGATTTCTGCACGAAAAAAATAAAGGTACGTTGACTGCTATTCTAGAAATTTATATCAATGACTTGAGGGTCAAACGTGAAAATGATGCAATAGTTACATCATTGGTTTAGATTAATATTAGTTGGAGTGTAGGGCGCCCCACCAAGTCAATCACACCTGCAAATCGATACGGACGTGGCCCTAGAGCATGCTTGCTTCCTGGGTTTAGAAGATCAGACGGTAGTCGCGTTCATAAAAACTGTATCTGGATTCCGGGCTCCAGATAAAACTGGGATCAATGCTGATGCAAGGGCCTGACTCCCTAATTCCGAGATGAAAGACTACGAGGTGAAAGCATCGAATGCAATTGGGAACCATGCTATGTGCAAATTATATAATATTTGAATCAAGTCGATCGCGCTAAAACGACTACCTAAAAGCAATCCAGCGCTAAATATGTAAAACCTTGGGAAAGACCAGAGTTTCTCAAAGCGGGGTACTACTTGTGGATATGATGACGTTTGATCGTTAAGAGTACGGATTTTTTTCAGACAACTTAGCTGGCAGACAAGCACACGGCTCACTTGATGGGAAGCGGTCACCGTGGCCTATGTGTGTGTGAGAGGGAGGATTGGGAAGAAATGGGAGGTGGGTGGGTTGGGAGTGGTTTAAAGTTTCTGTACCAACGTAGAAGACTTTGGCCTATGAACGTGTGCAACACTAAGGGTGTCACACACGCGCTGCCTACCCTGAAGGGAAGGGGGGAGGGCTGGGAAGGGATGGGGAGGCTAGGAAGGGATGGTAGGAGGAGGGGTACAGTGAGCTCTGGTTACCCTACTTACCGGCGGGAACACAACTCGATGGTTATTATGGCCGCGGTGTTCTGTAGGGCGGAGGTACTACCCCAGTCCGACAATCATACAGTCCCGGGTCCTTTAAGCGGGGCGTGAAAAAGCATTTGATGAGGCCGTCAAGCTGAGAGCCACCATTATGGCACTATCGGTGTTTGCAATGGTGACTCCCATTCTAGAGACTTTGCCTTAGCTTACCATCAGGCGAGGTGAAGACATGTTGACGTGACCGACATAAAAAAAAATCATATGTGATATCATTACTGACTAGGAAATTTAAAGGGGGTAAGCAGAGTTTCAAGTTTAAGAAACACTGACTAAGTCGAAACATGTGTTACCAATAAACATTTAAACTGGTTAATTTAATCAATTCTAGGTAAACACGTGTGCGCACACGTGTCCTGAGCCGAACTATGTATGGAATTAAATATTTGATGATAATATTACAAACAATTTTTTTCTTAAATAAAACAATCGAGACTTTACGACCTCTCTATCGAACATGATAAACAGACACAGACGCTTACACGTGTTCCTTATATTAAAATGCCTGAATGCCTACCCTATCTTTCTCCCCCCCCCTTCCCAGGGGTACCCCTTCAGGGTGGGTAGCGCGTGTGTGCACACGTCTATAGGCCACGGTGACCGTTTCCCATCATGTGTGCTGTATGCTTGTCTGCCACCAACGTAGTAGAAAAAAAAAACTGAAATTAACAGTATAGCAAGCACGAAATTTCTTTCGAATAGTAATCGTATCGTATTCGGAACGAGAGAGTCAATTTTAATATATTATCACGATCCGGTCAATTATCATTCCGTTCATACATTCACTAAGAAATACCCTGCTTGAGTTTGTATTTCCGGGGAGTTATAACTTGGGAGTCTTCAAGTCAAGAGTGAATAGGTTGCTTTAAAGCAAGTCTGTTCCATCAGTACTTACCAATAGTGGTGTATAGTGCTCAAACGCATATAAAAAAATATTTTAATGTATTTTTCGCATAGGTTTCAGACCTTAGTCAAATATTTATGCTATCACCCTTGAGGTGTCCCATAAAATTAACTGTTATAAGTGCTAAATAATCATTACTCACACTTTACAGAAAAATGTACAATCGAATCAAAAACATCCTTTTATGACCAGAAGAATCTTTAAATGTATAATTTAATTTGCAATTATTAAAAATAATTATCGTAAATGGCTGCTTTTAAATGTCTCGCCGAGTCCGATTACGGGATGCAAACAAATAAAAACACTACATAGTAATACCAACTGAAGTCATTTTAAATAAATTTTATTGGAATGAATAATAAAGATTGGTGATAACATCTGTCGCGTTGTCTACCAACCTGTCAGTATGACTTTGTATAGACGTACGAAAAAAAAGTATACAGAAGGTCAACTTCGCACAACAAGTGAAAATTTATGGTGGTCTACCACCGCGGTAGCCTAGTGGTCTGGGTAATGGACTGCTGAGACGAGGTCTCGGGTTCGATCCCAGGTTCACCATGGCACACACCAATGACTTTTCGATGCTTTTCGAAGTTATGTGTGTATTTATCGCAGGTTTATAAGTGCCCGGTTAATGGCAATAGGCTCGCCACCTATTACATTGGGACCTAAACATAAACTGGCGAAATGTGGGTGCTAGCACCTCTGCCTACCCCTTCGGGGATAAAGGCGTGAGTTTATGTTATGTTATATGTTTTTTACTCCGTTACGAACTCGCTAGTGATGAAAGTGTGTTCAGAATTAGCAGAATACGATATTTTTTTGGACAGGTGTGTATTAAAAAAATACGAGTATAATTCGATTTCCAAATCAGGGAGCAGTTTCTAAGATTCATGTCAGATATTTTGACACTACATTTTCAGATCTGCATTTCATTTGCTAGAATCTTGTTAAACTTTGACGGGATATTAGCAGGATTAGATGTAGATAAATAATTACCTGTAATTAAACAATACTAATATTCTTCTAAATAAATAGGTTGGTAAATTTTGGCAATTTTTACCCGACTGCCGAAGAAAGGAGGGTAATGTTTTTCGAGACTATGTATGTATGTATGTATGTATGTATGTATGTATGTATGTATGTATGTCCATTTCTTTGGCACGGCCTACAGCCTAAACGGCTTAACGGATTTTGACATGCGAGGTATCATTTTATTCGTCAGGATTGTGTGAGTGACACTGGGTATATTAAAATTTCTAAAAAATCAAAATGGCGGATTTTTGGCGGCAAAATGAAAATCTTGAAAATTTGTCTTGCACGCTCTACAGCCTGAACTACTTGACGGATTTTGACAAACAAGGTGTCGTTTGATTCGTCATGATTGTGTGTGTGACACCAGGTATACTAAAATTTCTAGAAAATCAAAATGGCGGATTTTTGGCGCCACAAACATTTGACTGCGAAGGACGCAAAAACTGCTGAATGAATTTCGATGCGGTTTTATTTGTTTAAAAGGTCTTGGTCAGACTTAAAATCTTACGTTTGTTTGATTACAATCGGTTCAGTAGAACCGGAGATATGAGCAAAAATATAATAATTAAGGTTGAATTTCGGTGATGTCCCTTCACTACACGAAAATTATTATCTGGACAGCTATGTAAATATATAACTAAAAAGTATAAAATAAAAAAATAAATTTAAAAATTCAAAAACCCGACTGCCTAAAAACTGAAAAGAAAAAACAAGTACTTAGATTGATGTCCGATGGTCTAGAAACATAACAACTGAACAGTCGGGATCCATTATTCGACAGCCAATCTAATTTTTCAATGGATCCCGACTGTTCAGTTGTTATGTTTCTAGACCATCGGACATCAATCTAAGTACTTGTTTTTTTCTTTTCAGTTTTTAGGCAGTCGGGTTTTTGAATTTTTAAATTTATTTTTTTATTACAAAGAGAAAACTGTAGATAAAAGAAAATTAGGTACCTAATTAGCTCCAACCAAACCAAAACGTCACATATCCACTTTTTTCAACGATATTATATGCAATGGTAACTGAAACACAAGGCAAACAAAGTACATTGTCAAAAAGTTTTCATTTATTTTATTCAGCTGAATTTCTGTATTTATTTATTATGCGACAGAGCGTTTATGTTATACAAATTCTAAGATTGTCGATCGAGAATCTAGACTGGATTAAATAATGCAGTCGACTGTTTGAATGATAATAAAATACAAGTTTAAATACGTTGTAATAAGATTTTCCAGGGTTCAAGGTTTCCGCTTTTGGAAGGTAGTAACATAACATAACATAACATAAACTCACGCCTATATCCCCGAAGGGGTAGGCAGAGGTGCTAGCACCCACATTTCGCCAGTTTATGTTTAGGTCCCAATGTAATAGGTGGCGAGCCTATTGCCATTAACCGGGCACTTATAAACCTGCGATAAACAGGAGGTAGTAAAACAAGCATACATTGAATCGATTGTCACAGTCCTTTTTTGCGGAGAACTTATCCGCCCTTTGTCTGTTCTCCACTGTGCCCTCTGCTAGACGGAGGGACAAATGGAGAGCCTACCGAAATTGACCGTAGGCGGCAACATACAACGGTGGCCCTAAACTCGAAGGCCTTATCAGATGCTTTTTCACGCCCCGCTTAAAGGATCCGGGACTTTAGGATGAAGGAAACACGAGTGGTGATAAAGAATTTCAAGTCTTTATCGTGTGGCAAAGAAAAGAAACAAAATGGTAGAAGGAGTTTATAAAGACACATACAAAACAAGTCGTTATGGCGTCATGGACACGCCTCTGTTATCTTAATAGATGTTATTAAATATAAAAAATCTATGATTAATTATAAATAATAAATAATAATATATAATAATCCATCATCATCATCTACACATAATAATAATTTTATAATCAATTTGGATTGTTAAGTCTTTCTTTTTTTTTATAATTTATGCTCGATCGTGTATAATAATTTATGCTTGTACGTGTATAATTTATGCTCGAATAATTAATGCAAAAACTCAGGGTCAAATTTACTATTACGATTTTTTTTTGGAATTTTTGATGAGACGCGTGCCCGTGATGGGTAGTTGCCTTCCATTTCCTTCATCATTCTTTGAACCTTTTTCCCAACTCGGTTGGGGTCGGCTTTTCAGTCTAACGGTGATGCGACTGAACTTCGATATTTTTCGTGGAGTGACTGCCATCTGACCTCCACAGCCAATGGTTATTATGACCAATGGCGATATCGAAGTTCCAAGTTAGACTGGTTGGACTTTTGTGGGCTCCAGCTACCCGTAACCATTATTTTGCACCATATGAGAGCGATATCTCAGCCTTGCACGTGTTGTTCTGTATAGAGGATCTAACTCCAAGTATTTATTTATAATCGCTACTGTTTCACCAAAACAGTCCGAAAGTACCAAACTGATTAACATCTAACCTTTTAACTGAATCATATGACTATACAAGTTTACTTCCGATTTCTAAACGCAATAGTTGTGGGTTACACCAAGGTTAAAGACGGCTCCCACCCAAAATTGCAATAAACGGTTACCTTGACAAGGTTACCACACAAAAAAAACAGAAGGTCAACGTATAGCAATAAGTGAAAATGTCACCTTGAATATGAACTACATATATAATCTTGTAACTCTATATAATACTAGCTGACCCACCCCGGCTTCGCCCTTGGCGTATTTCGAACCCCGATGCACCCTTTTTAACTCACATAATATGCTCATAATTTATCAGTTTTCCTAAAATGTATGGGAATCTACCGGAATTGTTCACATTTATGATTATTGCTCCGCTCTCTTGGGCAGTAGCGTGATGATATTCAGCCTATGACATTCACGGATAATGTGGCTTTCTA
Organism: Lithosia quadra; assembly: GCA_963576445.1. NCBI lineage: Eukaryota > Metazoa > Arthropoda > Insecta > Lepidoptera > Erebidae > Lithosia > Lithosia quadra. Next base: position 2,240,351 of record OY754903.1, read on the forward strand.
TTGGTGAAAGAATTTTTAAAATCGGTTCAGTAGAACCCGAGATTACCCCTTACAATTTAACAAATATACAAACACACAAACTTTACTTCTTTATAATGTTAGTATAGAGTGAGACCTTAGCACTTATTTAACCCAAACATACCCGCAATTTCCTAAATTGTAAAAAATGTATGGATATTTGCCCGATTTGTAGACATGAGTACCTACTGCTCCGCTCTCCTGGATAGTAGCGTAATGATATAGCTTATAACCTTTCCCAATAAATAGGCTATCCAACAAAAAATATTTTTACAATTAAAGTGAATCTTTAAATATTGCAAAAAATGGGTAGTAAACTTTCAATTGCAAAAAATGGGTAGTAATCTTTCATTACTAAAAAAGTATAATAAACTTTCAATTGCAAAGGAAGGGTAGTAACAATTTATTTGCAAAACATAGGTAGTGAGCTTTCAATTGCAAAAGTAGGGTAGTAAATTTCTAATCGCAAAAGTTAGGTAGTAAGTCTTCAATCTTCTCTTTAGTTGCGAGTTCTTATGTCTTAAACGATTCACGCCCTACGTATGTGTGTTCGATTCTTGTGCGAAACTGACCTTCTGTTCTTATTTATTTTGTAACAACTAATTATATATTTGGATGAAACGATCGCGGAAGCGATTCAAGTTTATTAAAAATTTCGCAATGCTTAATTTTTGGCAACACCACTTCGCAGTGAATGATTAGGCTTCCGAATAGACGTATGAGGATAAACTGCAAGGCTGTTTTTGGACTATGTGGAGATAGCTTTGTTAAGGTCATGGCTCCATGGTAAGCGGACACCGGAAGTTATTGATAACACCATCAATGTTACCAATCGATTAGGCTTCCAAACCAGTTAAATTTAATTGGAGTTAAATTGTTTAGGGGAATCCCCATCCAGATATTGAAGGCTAGAAGAATTATATTCAAAATTCAATCTACTAAATTTCAAAAAAGGTAGATATGAATATTTTTTTTGAGAATAAAGACCGATCGACGATGGGAGACGGTTTCAAAAAAGTACTTTTAGGATAAAATTTTCAATATCCAAAATTTTAACGTGATTGTGCCTGAATAGTCTTCGAAAGTTGAAAACAAGACATTTTTTTATATAAGATAAGTACATCAAAGAAGTCTCAGGACCGGGGTCACCACTACATACACCGATAGTGCTACTAGTGGCCCTCAGCTTGACGGCCTCATCAAATGCTTTTTCACGCCCCGCTTATAGGACCCGGGACTGTAGGAGGAAGGAAACACATGCGCTGGTAAGGAATTCTAAGTCTTTATGGTGCGGCAAATAAAAGAGGCAACCGCTTGGTGATAAGGTATTCTCCTAGACTTAGATTTTCCAATTGATAGGTACATATTACGAGTATAATGCGAATGAGACCTAATATATAAATCGTCTTTCCAATAGGTATGATGTGTCAATTTTGACATTAGTCTACTTGTTATTTGTGAATAACAATTTGTGATATATATATGATTACGTAATATCTTTTGGAGGCAGTATATTTATTATGATGGCCGATTATAAGCAAAAATGAGTTTCCGGCCTCAAAATATAATGCGAAATAATATTGCAATATTTTAAGGACAACTCGCTAATTTATATTTTGGTAATAAAATTATTTTGCAATTGTGTTAGAATCAACTTCAATTATTTTTTAATTGCAATTAATAAATAAATTACACAATAAAATATTTTTTTTAAACTAGGTTAAGTTAGTTATAATATGGGGTGCTTTAAGAAGGCCATTAGAAGGTTTTTACAGGGTCGGCAGCGCGAGTGTGATGCCCCTGGTGTTGCACACGTCCATAGGCCACGGTGACCGCTTCCAATCAGGTGATCTTGAACCCGGAGAAAGTCTGGGTCAGCCAGGGTGAAGAAAGAAATGCCTTCTAGGTCACCTAACACTCTGGCGCTTGAAGACCCGAGAAAGCATGTAGTTTTAGACGGGGATGGTATATATGGGGATTTCCGCACAAATAAAGTTGGGCCGTTTGCTTGTCTGAATGAATACTTTATTAGTTTATTTGAACGCGCTTATCTCAGAAACTACTGGTTCGAATCGAAAAATTATTTTTTGTTGGATAACCCGTTTATCGTGGAAGGTTACAGGCTATGTATCATCACGCTACTGCCTAGGAGAGCGGAGCTATCAAATAAAAAAAGAATCATCAAAATCGGTTCACCCAGCCGAAAGTTCTAAGGTAAAAAACATGAAAAATACAGTCAAATTGAGAACCTCCTTTTTTGAAGTCGGATAAAAGTATAAAAAAACGCAACTGGGTACCTGATCGGTCAGCCAAAGAGGTATCTTAGCTAACTAATAATGAGTTCCGGTTTCCATTTCATCACTAATAGTAGACAGGTTTAGGTAATAAGTTTGTAAATAAATTATTATAATAGTCTAAATTATTATTATTTTATCTTGTATTATGTAAATTGAGACATTTGTGTGTTATGCAGTTGAGACAGAAAGGTCTCGGTCAAGTTTTTTTAAATATAATAACACTTGGGTAATGTTAAATAAATGATTCTGTATGAATGAATGAATGAATGAATGAAGGAATGAATGAATGAATGAATGAATGAATGAATGAATGAATGAATATTTATTTCCAAGAATATGGTGTACACAAAAATATTGAATTCTTGTGTGTTTGTATCGTACTCAAAAACTACTGAACAGATTTTGATGCAGTTTTTTCTATCAGAATAATCTTGTTGAGACTGTCTGCAGAATCCGTCGTGTATGTGTGTGTACGTGTATTACAAGACACGGGTACTACTATTTTGTTCACCCGCCTTCGTAAGATAGAATATCTATACAATATCTCACGCGGACGAAGCCATAGGCAACAACTAGTGTACGCCATATAACACGGAAAACTCATAACCCTACATTTAATTACTCTAATTATACGTACACAGTTTACGATCTTAGTTTAGCATTTCCTATTATACATCATAAGACATTCCGTTTTCATGAACTTGATATGTAAGTATTTAAATGAAAATGATACAATTTCCTGTTTAATATAAATATTTATGCTTATATTTATATTAACAAATATTCTAGGACATTCTACACAGCGCTATCTAGATCTAAAGCAGCTTAAGAGCTTATGTTATGGGTTCTAGATTGTAGAAAATATATACATAGAAACACCCAGACTAATGCTTACTTAGGTGACATCTCATCTGCGAAAGATTTCATCTTCGGATGAGTACCCTATGATACTTGGGAGATACATACCTTTCATTTGAGACCACATTCATCGAAATCTGTCCAGCCGTTAGGTCTATAGAGGGGAACAAAGAAAACTAGATACATACATACATTACATACGCGCGAAATACATTACCCTCGCTGTCGCAGTCGGGTAAAAATACGATAACTGCCACACGGGTGCAGCCGCAGACATCACCTATAATTATTTATTTATATATATTAATAACTAGCTGTTGCCCGCGGCTCCGCCCGCGTGGATGTCGAAATCCGTTTCAAAAACTATCCTATCTCTCAAGTTGGATCGAACTGCACATGGTGTGCGAATTTTATTATAATCGGTTAAGTGGTTTAGGAGTCCATTGAGGACAAACATTGTGACACGAGATTTATATATATTAAGATATAATATATTAATTATTCGTTATGTCACGCCAAGAGTTGTTATGTTGTTATAAAAGTTCAACAGTGCAAGGTTCGATATGGTACAATAAGGAAAATATTGTGTAAAGTATACGAAGTAATTATGTTATCATAAATAATAGCTATGTTGTAATAGTTATTATATGATAGGGGTAGATCCTATTGACATCAACCGGACAGTTCCGGTATGATCAGGAGGGTCGCTAGTATTACCTACCCTAAGCTATAGTGACAAGCGATCTACAACCTTAAGTTTTGTTTCAATCAGGTATTATTTATTACACATATAAAAACAACATAAACATAAACTGGCGAAATGTGGGTGCTAGCAGCTCTGCCTACCCCTTCGGGGATATAGGCGTGAGTTTATGTTATGTTATGTTATGTAAAAAAGAAGCGAAAAAACGTTAGCTCTGCCTACCCCAATGGGAATAAAAAAAAGTAATTTAAAAAATCAATAACCCGACTGCGGAAAAAAGTAAAAAGAAAATTGGATTTAACTAGAGAAGTTAAATATTTAATGGGATTTGCACCATAATGAGAGCGATACCTCAACCAAGCACGTGTTGTTCTGGATAGAATGGAGAGAGTATTTACTGTCGGAGTGTATTATAACCAAAAATTAATGTATCTTTCCATTGTTCCAGGTCTATTCGTACTGCTTATGCTGGGATTCTTTGCGCTGGCAGCTGGTTGCTTCATACTCATCTTAAAACCTTACGATTTCTTCTTCTCAAAGGTAAGAATCTTATTCTATACTTGAGTTAAGGTACTAGGTAAGGTAGGGTAGTCCATCTGGGGTAGTACCACCGCTCTATAGAAGACTGCAGCGATAATAACCATCGTGTTATGTTCCTGCCGGTAAGTAGGATAGGCAGAGCTCACAAGCCCCCGTCCTCATCTCCCCAATCTCCTCCTCTAACCCGCCCCCCCCTCCAAACTCTTCAGCCCTCCCCTCTAGGGTTGGCAGCACGAGTGTGATACCTGATGTTGCACACGTCTATAGGCCACGGTGACCGCATCCCATCAGGTCGGCCGTGTGCTTGTCTGCCCCCTAAGTCGTATAAAAAAAACTAAGAGATTTTGGGTCTTCGAGACCCAAGCTAACCTAGGATGAGCACGAAATTACATTCGAATAGTAAGCGTATGCCCGTCCGCGCATGAGAGGAAAGTCTGCACCAAAGCCTGATCCATTAAATTGCAGGTGTTTTTTTATACTAGTTAGGGGGCAGACAAGCACACGGCCCACCTGATGGGGAGCGGTCACCGTGGCCTGTTGACGTGTGCAACATCAGGGGTATCACACTCGCGCTGCTGACCCTGGTGGGGAGAGGGATTGAGGAGTTTGGAAAGGGTTGGTCTTGGGATTGGGGAGATGGGGGGTTGGGGGTTGAGCTCTGGCTACCCTACTTACCGCCGAGAACACAACACGATGGTTATTATGGCCGCGTTCTTCTGTAGGAACCAGCAAGTACCCCAAAGATGTTGGTATGGTCACACCCATCTGTCATCAATCTTATAATTCTTTTTTTTTCACAGAAAGTTGAGCTAACAGATGGTGGAGAAATATTTGAGATGTGGCGAAAGCCGGCAGTGGAGCTCTACACCAAAGTATACCTGTTCAATGTCACAAATGCTGAGGCGTACATGGCAGGCATTGATAAGAAGGTCCATGTGAAAGAAGTAGGCCCTTATGTTTATAGGTAAGTCTTGTAGCTTGAACAAAAAATGCTTTTGGAATATGATAAATAGCTAGATAGATAAATCTTTATTGTACACCAAAAGTTTACAGGGATAACAAATAGGTAGTATCTATACATAAATGTCTTGTATGTGCTGTTGTCCGTTGAAGAATTCCTTTGTTTGGAGTCAATATTGGATATTGATTCAGGTTTTGACAAAAGTATGGATACGCGAGTGCGTATCCATACTTTTCACACGCATGGAACGTTTTGGCAACTATAGTTTGGCCGCTGAGACTATGCGTTCCTGACACATGTCAATTCGTCATGACTAGTTATGTACAATAAATAACTTGCACCTAGAACCGTTCTCTAAACCTGTTCCCAACTTACAATAACATAATAATAATCGCAGTCAGCAATTGTGACAACTTGATTTCATTTTAATTTTAATTTTATTCTAATTTGGCTATCTATTTGCCCTATTTGTTTTTCCAATTTTTAATTTTTAATTTTGTTTCATTCTTATTAAATTTTATGTGATTATTAATTGTAATGATGGGTTATTAACTGAAATAATAAAAAAAAAATCATATTCATTTCATTCATTATCACTACATAGTATAAAACAAAGTCGCCTTTTCTTTCCCTATATCCCTATGTGCGCTTAAATCTTTAAAACTACGCAACGGATTTTGATGTGGTTTTTTCCAATAGATAGAGTGATTCAAGAGGAAGGTTTATATGTATAATACATGCATCATATACTAAGGCAACATTGCTAATTTTAGAGGTTTCTAACGTGATGTCGTAAATTAACCTATTTTTTTGGGCTTATTTAGCAATTTAGCAAAAACGCTGCCTAAACCCTACGAGTTAGATCAAATTAATGTACTACAGTATTGTACACCATAAAAAGGTCTACAAAAAAGTCCGCGATGGTATATGTTTATCTTTTAGGGATAACCCACATTAACCATTTTTATTGTTTACTTTTTACGTGAAAAAATGGCTTATTTACGAAGCTATTTTAAGCAATACGGCATTAATCCTTATCGAATTAAGTACCTTAAATACAGTGTGCAATTAATATAGATCAATATGGTTCCTTACAGCATGTAAATTAAACAAATATTTTCGGAGATATTACAAATTTAAAATTTGCGTTTGCGGCGGGCGGTACCGGTCGGACGGGGGAGTGCGGGGAGGCCGCTATGTTTTTATATAGGTACCTACAACGTTCATAGTTTTTCTGTAGTGTATTTAATTTAGTATCAGCATTGCACCCGTGCGAAGCCGGGGCGGGTCGCTAGTAAAAATATAATTTATTCTTTCTATTAGCTTGGGTAGGGGCTTATTACAAAAGTACATAATTATTATGAAATTATAACGTTCATTTTATATTTTTCAACCAACAGATTATTATTATTAAGATTACTAAAATATGCGGTTACAATTGCCTTGTTATTTTGTCTCATCACTATGAAAGCGAACATTTGACATAACCTTGAAACAAAGCAGTTTGACGTGGTATGACTTTAAAAACTATTGATTTTATATTTTTCATTAATTAATTGTTAATCATTTTAGCCCAAAATTAATCTGTGTATTGTAAATTGGCACAGTAATTAAATTTTTAATGTTATCACTCGTTAATAAGGTCAATAAACAATATTTAAAATTTTGCCGTAAATTATATACCAGTTCAAAGTTACATCGCCCGTTCGCTCACAACCTGTCAGGAACGCATTCTTTCAGCGATTCTATAATAATCCGTTATGCACGCCACAGCTCACATAGCCCGGGTCAAGTCGGGGTGCGAGGGACATGCTCTATGGGCCACCTTACACCCTGGCTTCAGAAGACCCTAGACGGCGTGTGGTTTTAGTCGGTAAGAGTCCGATGTAACCCGCCCCGCTGGCCCGGGTTGGGTATCCATAAGAATTTCCGCACGGAATAAAAATGGGTTCTGTGCTGTCAACGGTCTCCCTCTCTCAACTCCCCCTTCTTCCCATTCACCCCATGACCCTTTCCATCAGGTGTGCCGTGTACTTGTTTGCAAAAAAGGTATTATCAATGTTTCTTACTGGTTGCTTCTGTTTTCGCAGAGAGTCTTTGGAGCATAGAGTGACGAAGTTCAATGACAATGCTACATTGTCTGCGGTTCCTGTACATCCTCTGTCATGGGTCGAAGAGTTGTCTGAGGGAAACCGGGAGGATGACCCGCTGTATCTAGTCAACATTGCTCTGTTGGTGAGTATCTTACGAGTATTATACATTTACGACAGCTGTGGTGTTTTTTTTTTCATATTATAGGACACTTCAATTTGACTTCACCTCGCCTGATGGTAAGCTGAAGGTAAAGTCTCAGGTAAGAGGGTTACCATTACACGTACTATCTACTATTTAAAAATAAGTCGGGTTTTCCTTCCTGACGCTATAACTCCAGAACGCACGAACCGATTTCCACGGTTTTGCATTCGTTGGAAAGGTCTCGGGCTCCGTGAGGATTATAGCAAAGAAAACTGGAATTTACACCCGGGCGAAGCCGGGTCCCGGGTCGCTAGTGTTAAATAACAATGGTGGCACTCAGCTTGACGGCCTCATGAAAAGAGGATTGTCGTCGCAGCAGCTCACCGCGTGACACCCACCGGTCCCACTAGAGTGCTGCGAAATATTAAGTCAATTAACGGATTTAATATAAAAAGTCGTTCCCACAAAAACCAGGATCTCCATAAGCGCATGTTAACCGCAAAAATAGCATGTCAAATAACTGGGTGTAATGAAGGTGTTCGATGCTTCTAGACGCGTGCGCTCCCAGACTGGTTACATTCTATCGTGGGTATTTCCACATAGTCCATACTTAGCTCCGCTCATCTATCGAAGCATCGTATTACACGGTTGGGACATACTTTAGGTAGAGGACACAGACACAGATGCGTAATAAAAATATTTTAAGAGAACATTATTATTTACTTACGTAAATAACATGCATACATAAACTCACGCCTATATCCCCGAAGGGGTAGGCAGAGATGCTAGCACCCACATTTCGCCAGTTTATGTTTAGGTCCCAATGTAATAGGTGGCGAGCCTATTGCCATTAACCGGGCACTTATGAACCTGCGATAAATACATAAATTTACGTAAATACGAATTATATTTCGTGGCTGCAACTCATGGGAAGATAATTCAAAAATAATTATGTATGAATGTATGTAATCCATCCCTGTACCAAATTTCAGTCGGATCCGTTCAGCCGTTTGAGCGAGATAGAGATTTGTTTGGATGATAAAATTCGTTTTAACATCTTCACTGTGGCGAAGATCCGTACAGCCATTTTTTCATGAAAGAGTAACAAACATACATCCATAGATACATATCTAACATACTTACAAACTTTTACTTTTATAATATTAGTAGGATGTAATCTATCTTAATAATAATAGGAACTGTACTATTATGTCTAATTACTATGTTGACAAGTACAATTGTAATTATAGGTAGGTATACTTACCTAATTACCATCTAATACGGATGCAATTGAATTGTTAGAAGTTATTATTAAACCTACAATCGTAAGATAAACTTTTGACCCTAATTTAGTTTTAAATATCTATAATCAGACAGCTTCTCAGTGTTATTCTTAAGGAGGGTCTGAGCGAAGCACAAGCGGAGCGAAATTAAATGGAATTTAATTGAAAATTATATATGTTTCACAAATATAATATACTAGCGACCCGCCCCGGCTTCGCACGGGTGCAATGCTGATACTAAATTAAATACACTACAGAAAAACTATGAACGTTGTACCTATATAAAAACAGCGACCTACCCGCACTGCCCCGTCCGACCGGTACCGCCCGCCGCAAACGCAAATTTTAAATTTGTAATATCTCCGAAAATATTTGTTTAATTTACATGCTGTAAGGAACCATATTGATCTATATTAATTGCACACTGTATTTAAGGTACTTAATTCGATAAGGATAAATGCCGTATTGCTTAAAATAGCTTCGTAAATAAGCCATTTTTTCACGTAAAAAGTAAACAATAAAAATGGTTAATGTGGGTTATCCCTAAAAGATAAACATATACCATCGCGGACTTTTTTGTAGACCTTTTTATGGTGTACAATACTGTAGTACATTAATTTGATCTAACTCGTAGGGTTTAGGCAGCGTTTTTGCTAAATTGCTAAATAAGCCCAAAAAAATAGGTTAATTTACGACATCACGTTAGAAATCTCTAAAATTAGCAATGTTGCCTTAGTATATGATGCATGTATTATACATATAAACCTTCCTCTTGAATCACTCTATTGGAAAAAACCGCATCAAAATCCGTTGCGTAGTTTTAAAGATTTAAGCGCACATAGGGATATAGGGACAGAAAAGGCGACTTTGTTTTATACTATGTAGTGATGATGGACCTTGGGATCGGGATAATTGTACACACTACTCAGAAAAATAGCTAGGCAATGTAGTTTTCATTTTTCACTATTCAATTCTTATAATATTGCCTCGTATTATGGCCGGAATCTAACTTAATAAACACTTTCACAAACAAACAGGTCGAGTTAAATAAAACTGTTTAATAATTAAAAACGCTGTCCGCTTCGCTCATATCGTGTTCACAGCCTTACAATCCCTTTTACTATGATCATAGACGTTTCCAGACTAAAATCGTTGCGTTTATCCGCGAAAGGTTAATGCACAGGGTTAATGTGTTAATATTATGCAAATACCTTTGAATATAAATGCGGTAAGCGTCGGTGGCTTAGCGGTCAAGGAGTCGGCTTTATTATCAAGAGTTCACGGGTTCAAATTCTGGTTATTACACGTGAACGTCAATCCACTTCTAAGGGACTGTCACACTGAATTTCGAAGTTCAAAATATCGATGACCTGTAGCCCTAAAGTACCGAAACGCGACTCACGGTAGTACGAAAGTGCGCCACATCGATACCAATTATTTCGAATGTTTTCCACCACGAATTATCTCCGGTTCTACTCAACTGATTCTGATCAAACATGCATAAGATTTTAATTCTGACTCAAAGAATTAAAATCTTATGCATGAAAAATCAAAAACTGCATCAAATACCACTCAGTAGTTTTGCAAATTTGTGCAAAAAAAAAATGTGCAAAATCGTTCATTTAACATAGCCCAAGTATTTTTTTAATATCTCCCATAATATACACACTAATATACATATATTTTAGGATGCATTTCGTAAGGTGTATCTATTAGCAAATATGTTATTAATCTGTCAGAAAGGGCCGAATAATAATATGCGTGTAAGTATTCATATTGCTAAATTCTAAGGCTTGGCTTTTAAATTGTGCCAAGGGCAATAATCTTAGAAATACACATACCAGCACATCGCTAAAGGGAAAGGCAGAGATATATTTGCACTATCAGTAGGTACCTCCAAGGATTCGCCTGTGACATTATTTTATACCACTTATCCCTCAGATGTCCTTATAATTATCCTTTTAAAAGGTTGTAGATAGTTTTCGAAACAATTTTGCTATATCAAAAACACTTTTGTTCCAGAGTATCGCTCATGTGGCTTCCAAAAAGGACCCTTTTACTCGCTTCGGGCTAAACAACGTCATCACCTTCACCAATTCAAAGCCTTTTGCCAGGATGACGGCGAGAGAATTCATGATGGGCTACAAGTCCCAGCTTATGACCCTGGGGAACACCTTCCTACCTGGATGGATTTACTTCGACAAACTGGGGCTTATTGATCGGGTAAGTCATTATTTATTGATATTCTCTTTATAGAAAGTTATTTTATTAAGTAAAAGGCATTATAGAAGTTTAATAATATCAATATTGATTACATTAAGGCAATCAAAGGCTTGTTAAAAAAATATTTTAAACAATTTTCTTCAACTACACGGCAATTTACTCTTCTAATAAATAGCTTAATAAGATACTATTCCATCACAAAAAAATATCATGTTTAGTAATATGTAGATTAAATTCATTACATTTTGATTTACAAATTTACAATCCCTTTTAGTCGGACTCAAATCGACTAAAACCGCACAGTTCTTTATCGTTTTTAAGCCCTATTTCGTGTCCAAATTAAATTCGTGACATGTAACTTTAAAATTTACTCCTATTACTATTCTTGTTTTGAACTATCCTTAATATCTCTTGTATAGAGGCTTATATTATGAGTGATTATGAGGATATATAATAAACCCTTTAACCTAATAAATAATTTTAATTCTTTGACTTTTCAGATGTATGATTTCGATGGCGATTACGAAACTGTGTTCACCGGCGCCGATGATGTCCGAAAGGCAGGACTTATTGACACTTACAGGGGCTCAACAGATTTGCCCCAATGGCACGGCAAGCATTGCTCCAACGTCCAGAATGCATCGGACGGCACTAAATTCATAGGTGGAGCATCCAGGAATGAGAGTATTCTGTTTTATAGAAAGAGTTTGTGTCGTGCTGCGCCATTGGTAAGTTACCTAATGATTGAATTAAATATTTCACCCAAAATAAATATTCTACACATCGCTCTCTAGTTCCAAAGTACCTATGGTTTAACTAGCTTGTGTTAAGGGTTCTAAAATGCGGATAAACATACTTATTATACTTTTTTTTTAAATACATACATTTAAATACATACAAATACACATAAATATAATTACTTAGAAACACCCAGACCAGTGCAAATAGGCTTATTATACACTGAGCGGGTAGCGAAATGGATAAGGACGTGGCCTCTACTCAGAGGTATCGAGTTCGAATCCGGCCGGATAGCACCATTGTGAAATTTCACTTTGTGGAATTTATATTTATGTGCTAATCACATGATTTATCATCTGACGGTGAAGGAAAACATCGTGAGGAAACCCACATGTCCTAGAAGAAATTCTAAGGACATGTGCGATCCACCAACCCGCAGCGTGTGTGGATTAGGCCTAAAACCCTCTCAGCTCTCTCGTTAGAGGAGAGGAGACTCGTGCCACTGCTGGGCACGAGTCTCCTCATAGGCATAAATGGGTTAATATTATTATTATTTACTGCCACGCCCCCTGTCATGTCCTTAATTTCTAAAGCCTTACTTATAATTTATTCTTGTCCTCTAGATTCCAGTGGACGAAGGTGTGAAGAGTGGTCTCCATGGATACAAATATACGTTCCCTGAACACATGCTGGACAATGGGAAATATATCAAGGAAAACAAATGCTTCTGTAAAGATGGTACGTATTTTAACTGTATAATCTATTAGTATGAACGGGTAGTGTTGGAGCCCTAAAAAGTCCAACAATAACGATCTAGCTGCAATGCTTCGATATCGCCTAATGTCACCATTGGGTTGTGAAGGTCAGATGGCAGTCGCTTCACGGTAAATATCGAGGTCCAGCCCAATCCGCAGTTAAGACTGGTAAAGCGGACCCCAGACTCCGAGGTGAAAGCTTTAGATATAACTGGGATTAACGCTAGGTTGAAGAAGAAGAAATCTATTAGTATGAGACGTATGGATGCGTTGAAGAATACAAAAGACGACGATACTAAAGTCGGCCCACTTGCTTATACGTACAAGTTGTCACGCACACACTCACATACAAGGCAGCCACTACGCGGCAAACTTTATTCGATCAGTCCGTTTAAGTAGCGAAGAAAATACATTATATTATCAGTGTAGTGGTAGTTTAAAAACCGTACTGATAGTAAGTCAAAACATCCAGGAATCATCACATTTCAATCAAATTTGAGTAACACGTTGCGACTCAAATTTCACTCCCACAACATGTCATGGTTGTCCGTCTTCATTTCTGTGACAGACGTCAAAGAGTTCATGAATAGGTCGGTTAACTTGTTAGATTTAAAATTTAGTAATTTTATTACATTAATTGAATTTTTAAATAATTTACACGCTATCAAAATAGTATATCCTAAATTTTGCTATAAGAATCATTGCAGGCGGCGCAAACAGTGCCTTTCATACAATGGAGCACCCTTTTAATAATAATTTTCAAAACGCAGCTAGTTTTTCTTACACAGAATTAGATGGTCTTTCAAATCTTTTTTTTTTCGGTATGGACTCTCGTAATATAGAGGAACCTAACCTAAATTTAAATATCCCTCTAACATAAAGGGAGGATCCTCCGACCAGGCAAGGTGATCACGCCTGATGGACCGCCCACTAACGGTTATCACTAAGATGATGTATTTATATTATACCAGCACGCGAACTTCATTCGCGCGATTCAGGATCATAGTGACGTAGTTGTAGTATCGAATCGCTAGATGGCGTTATATGTGGTATCGCTACATGTACTATGAAAATAGACACAAAACAATAATACAAACTCTATTTTGTTCAGGTAAATGTCTTCCCGAAGGCCTTATCGATGTATCCGACTGCTACTACGGGTTCCCGATAGCTCTGTCCTACCCGCATTTCTGGAAAACTGATGAAAAAGTTTTTGAAAAAGTTGAGGGTCTTACGCCAAGTCAAGAACAACATGAGACTGCGTAAGTATTCTGTATATATTATACTACTTAGGTGGCAGACAAGCACATGACTCAACTGATGGGAAGCGGTGCAACACCAGGGCCGGCCAGGGAGAGAGGGGGATGGAGGAAGGGATTGACGATATTGTGAGGGGGGGGGGGGGTTGTAAGCTCTGGCTACCCGCCGAGAACACAACACGATGGTTATTATGGCCGCGGTCTTCTATAAACTCTAAACTTTTCTCGAAACTGACATTTATATATTTGTTTTTTTTTTCTTGCAGTTTTTGGATTGAACCTAAATCAGGCCTACCGCTAGAGGTGAGCTCCAAATTCCAAATCAATCTGGCGCTCGATGACATATCCTCAATCAGGAACGTCGACGGATTCTCCAACATGTACCTGCCTCTACTTTGGTTTGATATTGTAAGTATAGTATACTATTATAAATTGTAAACATAATTGTATTTGTACATAATTATTTAAAAATAAAATTGTGAAAAAACATTTTTCAAGTTATTCGAACTGAACTCTATTTTTTCCATTAATTTTTACTTAATGATCTCTTATATTCTTTAACGATAAACCGGCTTAGGCCGTGGAATGATCTCCCTGCCATTTTTCCCTAGCGACTACAATATAGGGTTCTTCAAGAAGGGCATTAGAAGGTTTTTGCTGGGTCGGCAGCGCGAGTGTGATACCCCTGGTGTTGCACACGTCCATAGGTCACAGTGACCGCTTCCCATCAGGTGGGCCGTGTGCTCGTCTGCCAACGTGGTATAAAAAAAAACGAAATTTAACCTTGATGTAGATTTCAGTCTTCAGAGATCTTATAGGTGAAGAATTAAGAATTCCTTTCATTGTTCTGAAGGAACTTTAATAACTACTGTTGAAATATTATTCACAAGTAATTTTTGTATTACAGAAAATGTACGACCTGCCCCCAGCAATGCAGCAACGCTTCAGCCTCTACCTCAACATCCTCCCCGTCGTTGAACAAACCGCCATGTACATTCTATTCGTAACTGGCACCATATTTATCTTCACAACAGTGTACATGCTAACCTTCAAAGTTATGTTCAGAAAACCAAGAGACTTTGAAACTTGGAAAGAAAGAGACGGAGTTTACTCCCCTTGCGAAGTCCCTGTAAGTGACATAGAAACTGATTGTGAAAACAACAAGTCACTGCTTGTGTATTCCAGTGAGAAACTAAAAGATTTCAGTTCAAAGTTGAGTGATAAAATGCATGGTACTGTTGATAGTGTCAAAGGTAAAGTAGTTGGTGAAATAAATCATGTCAAGCACGTATTTGACAAAAAAGATGCCAAAGAAAGTGAACAAGGCTATGCCGAAGTCAAACAGAGTGATAGCGAAGACGATTGCAAGTATTTAGAAGTTTTAGATGATGGTTCAGATCTGGTTACTACACAGAAATATGAAACAAGCAGGACCGAGAAGTTAAAAGACTTGGAATCACAGAAAAGGACGGGCTCATAGAAAAGGACCGGTTCATAGAAAAGGACTGGTTGATAGAAAAGGACCGGTTCATAGAAATTACTAGTGAGAAAAGACAATAATGAATAAGTGATGAAATCTTTACTACTACGGCATTATCTAGTGATGTATCAAGTAGTTGTTGGTTTATAATGTTGAAGAGAAATGCAAAAATAATGTTGCAATTTGCAAATTCAACATTTTTTTCACCCAGTAGTAAAATGTACGTTGTTGTCCTGTAAAAGATGGTTTGTTTGAAATTGTGAACGCCTTGCGAGCGGAAATTCTTGCCATGGATATGACTGATATTTTGTATTCGAGAAGAATGCATTTTAATGTGTGCTTCTAACACGTCACGTACCTCCTTGTTTTAAGGATAAAAAATCGATCATTTTCTTGCAATCAAAAGCTTTCTAGCATTTATCAATTATATCTCAATCTACCTACTTGACATACCTTTGCCAATTAATTAATTAACTATCGTTTTGGGCAAATTATGAAAGACGCTTTAATTGTCCACCAGACATGTATTTTAAACATTGTTTCGTTATGTTGTAATTTTGTTACCTATGTTATTGAAAATATTTGAATTTTTTTGAACTTTTTATTAGAATTTTTTATTAAATCTGAAATTTTTCGATAATAATATAAATATTATGTAAATTTGTAATAATAATTTATTAAAAGAAATATTATTAGATATATCGTTATTATTAATTTCAAGATTATTATGCCAGTGAACAAAAATAATTTATATCAATCAGATCCACCAGGCCTTCAAACTTTTGTTAAAGCAATTCTTTGAAAGTTCAAACATTTATTGTATAATTTATTACATAGTAATAATCAACAAAGAATACAATGTATAAATATTGGCTAAAGGATCAATGTTTTGACACTTTAGTGGTAGACTTTGGGTAGTTTACTTAATTTATAGAAATGCTTTTTGCCGAAATCTCTATACAAGATTTTTCATTAAAGAAATAATTGCTCAAATACTATTCCATAACCACATCTACCTTTTATAATAATATATAGACAGCTAGTATAACGTAGTATATAATGTAAAGAAAAACTAATGTTCCACTGTAAAAAAATTATATATTTTTAATACCGACCTCAACATAACTCAATTCTTTAAAGAGGCTCAAAAGGTTTTAATTTGAGAATAGAATGCCATCCAGGCAAGCTAATTACAAAATAAATGAATAAATATTAAATTATAATAATATCATGATTGCTTATCAAAATTAAGTTTTCTTTTCCTTTTTCTCGAAGTCGGTTAATATTTCGCAAGCTCTGAACTTTTCCTTACTTTTCTTGCATAATTGGCCAAATTTAAATTGCTAGTCAGAATTGTCTTGCATAATTGGCTCAATTTAATTGCTAGTCAAAACTACTGGCACTGCTTTAATTTAATAGTTGCGATGCCAGATTTTGGTCTTAGGTTGCTCAACTGATATTTCTGGTGTGTAAATTGTTTTCTTGAAGTAAGTGATGGAACAATGTCAATACGTAATGTTAGCCTTTGTGCTGACAAAATGTCACTGAGGCCTTACGCTTTGTAAGTTGGAAAGTAAATGAAAGTAACTTTGATATAAATGTAAGTTACAAAATAGTAAAAATATTTGAAGGTCTTTCCATGTCAGTCTAGGCATAAGACTTTTTACCAATCCTGTTGTGATATTTATGTTAGTAATAATATAATTTTATAATTCCTCGAATTTATTTTAATAATAAAGTTGTTAAATGAATTATTATTTATTGAATAATATTGAAAAAATTTAATCTTAATTTGCAAAAATTTAATTTATACTAATTTTAATATAATTTATAATAATATATTCTTATTTTTAACAGATAGTTCAATAAATAATAATTTGTTTGATTTGTAATAATTAGTTACATAATTAGGTATTTGTAATAATTTAAATAAAAAGTATTCTCTACGTTTGGTACTTGGTCAATAATTTTGTAAATATTATCAATTATTGAAAATTAATAAACAAGGTTCATAAAATAATATAAAATGTTGGTTTATTTTCTTTTAACCAAATGACCCTAAAAGCATTATTTTCTCTTAAAGATGATTTTTTACATCATAGAATCAGCATTAATGCATTTTTCGTTCGTTCGTCTGGTTGTTCGTTGATGGAAGAGGACTTGGTGGAATCAGGTTGTGCAATTCCAGAGCACACTGACCTGCAACATGTCTGTAACTTATTATCATTACATCCCTGAATCTGAGCTGTTCAGTTTCATCAAAATCGGTAGTTACTGTTTAGAGGTCAAGTTCAATGACAGTGGTAGGTATGTCATTGTAGGTACGTACATTATTATGCATGCATTTATTTAAATGCATAGATTCAAATAATTCAGCTAAGTCATGCTAATAGTCCAGTGTCGATGGACGGATGACCTGGAAAGGGTAGCTGCGGGACAGACTGGATGCGCAAGGCGGAGGATCGCGTGCTATGGCATACATTGAGAGAGGCCTATGTCCAGCAATGAATATTATTTGTAAGGTCTTGGTCAGATTTAAAATCTTACTCAGTTTTGACAAAAATCGGTTAGTAGAACAAGATAATATAGAGTTTTTCCATAAAATAAAACTTACCTATTATTTTTTCTTCAATGTCTGGAATCCATCAATAGAGTCAAGCACCTGTCTTTCAGCCATAATGTCAACGTATTTCCGGTTTCCCCTCCATATTTAGCGCCCTCTGTGGTGACTTTTTGGTATTAAGCGCTCGCTCGCGGCGGGCAACGACCCGTCTTAGTGTCATTATTGCACTCATGATGTACCAGGTAGGCCTTGCCTGGATTCCAGACATTGAAGAAAAAATAATAGGTAAGTTTTATTTTATGGAAAAACTCTATTATTTGTTTCGTATCAATGTCTGGAATCCATCAATAGAGTGATATGTTTGTTATCTCCTGGTGCGCTTAATCCACGATGCTATAATGTGTAGATATTAATGGTAAGCATTAAATAAATAATAATTAAAACTTGTTACCTTTTCAACTGATAGACATGTAATCAAGTCCATCCAGATGTAATTTAAGTCCATAAAGCGAGTAAAGAATGGACATGCGTTTTACTGCGGTTAGTGACTACTAGTGACAGCGATCAATTCTAGATGACCATGTCAATCTAAAGTCCTATACAATTCTAAAAGCATAACATCACCTATAGGTGTGATTAATAGGAAGATTATATTTTGAATACGATTTACGATTAACACATTCTGCGGCGACCGCCAGCCTATATGGGAAACAAATGACTCGCCATGCCACCGTCTCCGAGCCCTGGTAGAACGGGTAGACCCGAGAGAAGTGCTAGCTTGTCGTTGCCGAAGATGACATGCGTGCCAATTTTCACTGCCATGACTGCCCAAGACTGAAGTGGGGAAGTAAAAGTCGGCGAGCGGGCCCCGAACTCCGAGGTGAAAACCTAAACAGTCAGGTTAAATAAATGTCAGAGCCAGACAATTAATGTTCACTGAGCCTCTACCCCGACTGCCTATGCCGTAGTCAGCAAGTATGTCACCGACTTTAAATATATGGCCTGGCACTATTCCATCTCCGAGCGTACTGATTGAGTATTCCTCACGAGATATTGAGGAATTTCCTTCGGCAGCCGTCGACCGAGTCATGGACTAAACCAAATTTAGTCTCCCTGTTAGTATTTGATACTGTTTGAGGGACCGTTTGCTTTACTGGAGCTGTTGCTGAAGTGCTCTGCGTATCGTTAAGCACTTTTGCTCTGACATAAGGGCTTAGCATTGTGTCATGTAACCCAAGTTATGCCGAGGAACTCGAGACAATGAGTCAGAGCAAGCATTGACTTCACGAGACTGAGTCCAGCTCAGATATCAGTTTTTAGATCCGAATGCTGCTAATATAAAACATGCATAACAATGTAAAATCATGGACACGACAAGTAATTACTTTTAAAAATTCTTTCACCAATAGAAAGCCACATCATTCGTGAGTGTCATAGGCTATAATTTTATTAGTAACTGGAATTTACACCCGGGCGAAGCCGGGTCCCGGGTTGCTAGTATAATATATATTTATAAAATTTATTTACTGCCAGTTTGACTGCTTTTCCCGTGCAACGGAAAATGCTTAAGTAGAAGACTATTCGATTTAAGATTTAAATGGGTAGGTAAATATTCAAATGACAGTTTTATGAATCAATATAGTGATATATGCAAGTCCTTATGAAAATGAGCCAGTCTTATTTCCTTATGAAAAACTAGCTATCTATTCAGAGTATGGGTAGGTATCTATAGTAATTGGCTATTGATGACAAATACAAGCGGCATTAATGTTCAGGTAAACATACCTTGGTACTACGTGAACCACCTTTGGTGCGAACAAGTATATTGCTGGCGAACCCCACACAAGTTGATAAGGGTTTTCCTTCAACAGCTGTCGGCCGTAGTGTTGCGGTGTACGACAGTGAAGCCAGCATCTTCGAGTCACCATCGTAGCAAAAGTGATTCTCTCCAATAGTGGTTGATAGTGTTTGAGGGATCACTTGCTTCTTTCGGTAGCTGTCGGCCGTAGTGTTGCGGTGTACGACAATGAAGCCAGCTTCTTCGAATTACTTTTGTAGCAAAAGTGATTCTCCCCAATAGTATTTGATAGTGTTTGAGGGATCACTTCCCTTTCTGGAGCGGTTACTGAAGTGCTTTGCGTAGCGTTAAGCACTTCAGTTCTGACAGGGACTTCGCCTTGCGTTTTGGGTCCCAAGGCATGAGTCAGAGCAAGCCCAGATTTCTCGAAATTGAAAGTCCAGTCCAATAATTGTAGCATTGTTACAACTGCTGTTTAGACTGGTCCATTATAAAATCTAAAAAAAAAACTAAAAAACAGTAATCGTTCAACTCTGAACACTAAAAAAGTCTAAATACTACATATCTGATATATGATGACCTCTTAGAAATTTCGCCACTGTAAAGGTTATTGAGGCAAATGTTCTCAGTACCGAGGCTAGGCCAAACAGCAAGCTGGTCATCCAGAGTAACTGGTGTTTGTGTACCAAGATCCAGATGGTAAATTGAGCTTTAGGAACCTGAATAACGGGCAGGCCAACAGAGTTAAGCATCTGGTAGCACCGTGCTTCCATCAATTATTACCAGTAACTCCAATATTTAAGAACCGGACTCTTACATTTAAGAAGAACTGAAAATGTCAGGTCAAAGAACTTTGCACCTCAAAAAGGATTGAAAGGCACAACCTAAGTGCCTCACCGCAAATGTTGCGAAATAGGTATAAGCTTGAACAGGATCCACGACATCTCACGCATGGTCCCCATACGTACCACAAAGACAAAGCCACACGAGGTTTTATGTATATTCCACCCTCTGGTGAGCACAGAGCTCACTACCGAGACTCTTTCGCGTTATCAGAGACACTTCCCGCTGGAAATGTCCTAGCCTGGAGCAAATGAAGTCTTTAAAGAGACTTCTGTTCCAGGCTGTCGCAGCACTGAAAATGGGTCTAGGAGGCTGCCTAGATGGAGCAGACATGTGGTGTGAATGTGGAGTTAATCCACCGTCCATGGCCCCATACTAACGTATGCAGCATGCCCAAACATGTAGACGGGAGGAACTCATAAGCGCCTGAGAACGCAATTAAGGTAGCGGTACACTAGGCAAGCAAAATTTGATCAGCCATCGACACGAAGGAATAAACAAAAGGAACCTTCGATGTTACTGTGCAATCGATGTTAGAAATATGCCCGACACGAAATTTACTTTTGTCATCCAGATTGCAAGAAGCTTGGTACCCGAAAGCGGTTGAATAGTTAAAGCGGCTTTGTGATTTAGCACCGAGTCAGTCAGTTTACATTGAGAACAGGAACAGAAGAGGCTTCAAATGAATGCCTTGTTATAGATAACCGAATCGATATAATTTATTTATTTCATTTGCAAATGTAGGTAGAGGGTTGGTACATGTTTATCACATAAGTACCGCTATACTTGGCCTCACTGCGTGCAACAGTAAGGAAAGGATTTCGTTATACTTCTATTGCAATTATGAGAAACAATCGTGAGGTTGCTCCACTTGGTCGGTTGTGAAGACTAAATTACCCCCCCCCCCCCCCCTTCTTTAAAGTAGATTTGAATAGACTTCATTAATAAATAGGCACCATGTGCCAGGGGGAGTTTTTGCGTTATACATCGCGGTGGAAACTTTCACCATATTTGTCGAAGTAAAAGCCTTACGAAGTATGCGAATGAATTTTTCTTTACCATATACTACTTATTTGTAACAAATCATCCGCTTCGGTATTTTGGATTCGGATTTGGATTTCGCTATAGGCAGACTTCACAAAATAAGTAGTCAATTTTCTCAAATACTCATTTGGGGGTAAATTTGTTTCGATTCATAAGCCCCAATCTACTAATACTTGTAAGGTATTTGTAAAACTTTTTGACCAAATTAACGCGTTGGTTAATGCGACGAAGAAACAATCTACTAAATACGACTGAGAATCTTCCTATAGTACTGCCGATTTAAACTATTTCGATTCGTCGTTAGTATTATTTGCACAACTGGGGGTAGTAGCATATTTATTTCTGTGCATGCGAATATCTTATCAATAGGTATCAATGTTAATAATTAACACAATACATTATAATTGAATTTCTGTGTGGGTACTATGAAAAATTAAGAATTGATTATTCTTATGCACTGCCCAATCTCGTATGTTCAGTAACCGATACACAGGTTGGGAAGGTAGGTATAGTATTGAACACCTCAGTAAGTTTTCAAAGAAGATTATTCGAACAAAACCACTTGTGACAAAGACTCAAATTGTACATGACTCACAGTTTCGGAGCGCTTTTTCGCCTTACGCCTTCCCAGCTGGATTCACTTCATTTCATATCAAGGCACTATTGTCGCGTAATGTAACTAATCAATGTGTAGACGAAAAACGAGAACGTTTCTATAACATTAGCGGGTACTAGGTTACCTTTATATCACTAACGGAGAGGAAATTATTTAATTTCAGAAACAATAACTAGAAATTAAAGTTAAGTATTCTTTTCTTATTTCTTATATCGTTAACGTATATAAGTATATACTTTTTAAAAGTTTTTTGCAAGTATTTTGATTAACGTTGACAACCGTACGGCGCGAAAAACGACGCTATAATGACACTAAGGCCTCATACGCATTGTCCGGTTAGCCGGAGTGCGGACAGCCGTCCGGTTAACCGCAATCAAAAATATATACGCAAAAGTATTTTTTATTCGCACTGTGATGCGGCTGCCGCCCAACCGCTCCGGTCGCTCGGAGCGCTGCGGCCCGACTGACGGCTATCCGGACGGTCGCTGTTCGCACTACGCGGATGCACTGCGATTTGCTAGTTTACGGTTGCTCGCCATTGAAGGTGCACGTATTAACGTTTATCCGCACTGTCCGGTTGCAGTTGCGGCTAGCCGCCACCCGGTTAACCGCAACTGCAACCGCATCCTGCGGCTAGCCGGACGGCTGTTCGCACTCCGGCTAACCGGACAGTGCGTATGAGGCCTAAGACGGGTCGTTGCCCGCCGCGAGCGAGCGCTTAATACCAAAAAGTCACCACAGAGGGCGCTAAATATGGAGGGGAAACCGGAAATACGTTGACATTATGGCTGAAAGACAGGTGCTTGACTCTATTGATGGATTCCAGACATTGATACGAAACAAATATTAATTATAGTTATACTCAAAAAACGTGAAAACCGACGCGACGTTCACCCGGGCTGAGCCACTAGATATAGATAGACTATTATTTTCATATTTATCTTAGTCTATGTGTAGTTACATTTACATGTCTGTATGCAAAATAGAAATAATTTAAAATTTAACAAATCTAAAATTTTAACTAAATTTCAAAATATTTTCAGAGGTATTTTGTTAACTATACAAAATGAATAATTTAGTTTCCATTTAGTTACACATATTTTTTTCTCAAAAATCTAACATTAAACAATATTGGTAAGAATCTGACGACCATTATCACCATCTTTATTTCACGCGGGCGGAGTCACGAGCAACATTTAGTTATTTATTATTCATACCTAATGATTCAGTTTAATGTATATAGTGCAATTAATGAATATTTAAGTTTGATTGTAAATCCTTAGTTCAATAACTTTGAATACCCAGTTTATTTTTATTGGTATTTACTTATCGATGTACGGTCAGCGTAAAAAGTTGATGATGATGTTTATATTTATTTGACCTTCGAACATGTAGCACTCGAAGAAATGTGCTGTTGGTGATATGGGAGTTCGAGCAAGTGGTTTTTCAATGAAATGGCCCATAGATCAAATGAACCATAGGTTAAATGGCTCTTCGATGATTTGGCGTTTGTAGAAATGGGCTTCGCAAATATGTCTTCAGATAATGAGTACGAAACCCTTATTTATTAGACTGGTAAAACCCCGCAGATGTAGTTTTTTATTTTCTTAATTATTTTTTTGGTGATCTACGATCAATTCTAAGTATAAATTTTGAGGGTCTTTCGTTAATGAGATTAAAAAAATGATATTTTGGCCACCCTACTATATCATCATCAACCATTAAGTATATAATTATATTAGGCCGTCATACCCACGCTGCCGACCCGGTAAATACCTTCTAATGCCCTGTTTGAAGAACTCCATATTGAAGACCCTAGGGAAACCTTAGCAGAGAGATCACTTCACATCCTAAGCGTGCGCGGAAGGAAATTCCTCTCATATAGATAGTTTGTTTTAGTAAAATGAGCAACAGAATCAGTGTCTTTGTGTGATATCAATTGCAAATTATAAACATTTGTTTCATAATTTTGAATGTCAAGGTCACTTTCTACTGTCCACATCATCAAAATTTGAAATTTTACTTTTGTCGCTCTGTAGTCTGTAGCATCACTTACTTATGACGCCTGGATATGATCATCAACTTTTTACGTTGACGGTACGCGTGTATGTACTTACGATGCAGACAAACAAAAATTCCTTCAGTATAATACAAGACGTTTTTCAAGTTAGGTGTCAGATAATTTGGTAAGACATTATTAATTTTATTTTCAACACCTAAGTGTATATTTGTCCTAGAAGAAATTATTATATTATATATATATTAAATCCTATAAAAAAAAAAGAAAAAAAGAAAAAAAAAAGAAAAAAAAGAAAAAAAAAATAAGAAATTTCAATTTCAATTTCAATTTCTTTATTTTTCAAAATAGTGCACCGTAATTACATCTTTTTGACGTCAAAAACTACTTAATACTAAGTTTACCAAATTCTAAGGACATGTCCGACTCACCAACCCGCATTAGGCCAGCGTGTGTGGATTAAGGTCTAAACCCTCTCAGCTCTCTCGTTAGAGGAGAGGAGGTATATGGGTTCCAAGACGTTCTTGGCACTTCCCGAGTGTCATTACTTGGTGTGTTCGTGGGTCATTGTTGATACTGGTGTACCGGAGTCACAGTTGTAGTGGGAATGCTGAATGCTGATGACGGCCTCTGTGGCATTGCGGTAGGGCACGGGTTCGATTCCCACTCAGTGCAAATATTTGTATGCATGAATATGTCCATTTGCATTGGTCTGGGTGTTTCTCTGTATAATAAGTATGTAGTTACAAAAAAGTAATATTATATAAGTATGTTTATTAGCATTCTATAAACCCATAACACAAGCTAGTTAAACTTAGCTCACTTTGGGTCTAGGGAGCGATGTGTAGAATGTCGTAAAATATAAAAAATGAGGGTGGGAATAGACAGATGAATATATTGCCATTTATTTTTTATTACAGATAAAGTAAAAAATCATGGGTTTTCTTGAAGAAAGAGATTTATCAGACGTGCCCACTATTCCCGAATTTTATAAGGGAAAGACGGTATTCATAACTGGGGGTACTGGTAAGTAAACATTTTTACCGCTGGTATCTGTAACGGGTGTATCCCATCTGCCCCGGTGACTTGGCCCGGTGCCGGGCCACATGGGAAAAAAAAGTTTTAACTGGCCCGTTGATATGTTGACCGGGCCAGATAACACAAATCAAGTGCCATAACGGTTCCAGTTGACCTATTCAAAAAGTCAACTGGGCCCGTGGATGAAGTTTGAGTGGGCCCAGTTGACTGAAGAGCCTAAGACCAAAGAGTATCAAAACCGAACGGTTCTTTCAAGTACCAATGTCAGATTTTATAATTGAAAGAAAGAATGAAAGAAAGGAAGAAAAAAAATGTTTATTCAAGACATGCACAGTAAGAAAAACAACATCAAATTAAAAGCAGTGTGTAAATAAATTTAAATTTGAATCATTGTCATGTAACTACTGATCATATTTTTAGCCGCGGTTCCGCCCGCGTGGTTATTGATTTTTAACTTTTTTGACTATACCTCCGGTTCTACTCTTCTTCAAACATGCGTAAGCTTCTAGGTCGGACCAAGATCTTTCAAACAAAAAAACCCCATTAAAATCCGTTCAGTAGTTTTTGCGTCACACACAAGGAGACAATTTTTTTTACAATAATTTTTTTTTGTGTTGAATGTCGTTCATAGGTATAACATAATCCAAGTATTTTTTAAATATCTCTAATGTACAGGCACAGCTATTTTACAATTTTATAATACGAGTAGTATAGATAGATAGAAGTTCAGAACTAATGTAGGCAAACATAAACAGAGTACATACCCATTTTAATTTTTTTATTGTACAACGTGTAAGTACACCGTTAGATATTTTTAATGTTAGTTTAAAACATCTGAACTATTATAAAATTGTTAATAAGCTGTGACTGTCAATTGGGTATACTAAAAAAAAATACTTGTCTACATACACATTTTCTTTTGAAATTCTTGTCTATTTGTCAATTTATTTGCAATGGACGCTAAAACTACAGCCCCCGTAGACAAGTGTCAAAAGTCTAAATCGTTAACAATCGCTAAGAAAACGAATAGATTAGGTCGACCAATCACATCCAAGCTCGTCGCCAGCGTACGATGCGCGCGCCGCGGCGGAATCACAAGCTGGAGTGTGATTGGTCGACCTAATCTATTCGTTTTCTTAGCGATAGTTAGAGATTTAGACTTTTGACACTTTTCTACGGGCCCTGAACGGATTGCAATTGTTTCAATAGAATTGGAGATGTGACCAAAAGACTAGTAAGTATAATAATATAACTAAATTAAAAAATGAAAATGTTTCATTTGTACGATGTTGATGACAAAATAACATTCGTAAATAAAAAAACTAATTAATTCAACCGCCCTTTGGACAGGTCACGGCCTATTAACTCCACGAGTTCCCGTTATTAAGTTTAGGGCTCATTGACTTCTTAATTTATAATATTGACTTCGTAATACTTCCTGCTTAGTAAGTGTTATGAACGTGAAAGTTTGTAAGTATGGATGTTTGTCACTGTTTCGCGCAAAAACGGCTGAATGGATCTAGTTGAAATTTAGTACAACGGTAGATTGTTAGTAGGCTAGAATAACCGGTAGGCTACCTTTTATCCCTGAAACAGCTTGTCATGGGAAGCGGGAACGGACACATAATTTTACGTTGGCTAAGCCACGGATAAAAGCACTTGATTTATCCTTAAACTATTAAAGATAAATCAAGTCATTTATTTGCTAGGATGTGATACGAGAGATGTTACAATGCTTTGTTATTTTATTGCTGATAATTTCTCTAAATATCTGACTGTTAAAATGACCTTCTCTATGTTTCAGGTTTCATCGGTAAAGTTTTGATAGAGAAACTCTTGTACTCCTGCCCAGAAGTAAACAAAATATATCTTCTCATGAGGAGTAAGAAGAATGAAAGCCCTGAAGAGAGATTAGCCAAACTACGAGCTTCTGTGGTAAGCAAGGTAGAGGAGGGATTTCCTTCTCTTTCCTTTTTTTTGGACTATCCCCCCCTTATTCTCACTACTGTAACTCCTGTACACCAGGATCAACAGTAGTGACCCACGAACACACCGAGTAATGGCACTTGCGACTCCCCAGGGAAGGTTGAACTGTCTTGGAACCGTCATGGAAATTATTCAGCCGTAAATTGTTTCTTTCAATACTACCCCTGTCGGCCATCGGGGGTGGTTAAACTATCAATCAAATCAAATCAAATCAAATCATTTATTTGCATAACACAGGTTACAGAAAGTTCGTAAAAAAATACATTTCCATTAAATGTATAGGACCGCTGTATTACAACCTCTTTAAGGTGTGCAAATATTATGTATCTATACATGCAACATATCGATAGAGAGCATTCATAATATTTTAATTGCAATATAAATTATTGAGTTAATGTCAAAAATTGAATAATGTCTTGAACTGAATATCTACTTTGTTATTGCCCACACCCCCGCCATTGGACCTCCCAAACCTTTTTCCAGCATTGATCTTTAAGAATAACACCCTTAATACCTTAATTCTAAGGTTTAAATTTGGTTTTCCAGTGCTTTAGCCGGCTTCCACCTGGCGTATTCGAATCTAAAGTATTTGCCGTGTCAGGTGATGTCATGGAATCAAGACTTGGTGAGTTGTTGTAACTATTTGTAGCTATGAAATCAGATTTAGGACGAGGTTCAGAATATTCTAGAATATATTACACAAAGCTATCTAGACTCAAACTAAGCGTAGAATATGAATAATATGGAATAATAGGATATTATATTGCGTTTCAAGGTTTATCTTCAGCAGACAGAGTGATGTTAGCCGATCAAGTCAACATTATATTCCACGTGGCAGCCAGTGTCAGGTAAGACTTTAAAATTGGATGGGTGGGGTTCATTTTTTTAAACGGTTTTACACGGTTTAATAAACAGGTCAAGTTAAACTTGACCTGTTTATTTGAGTAATTATCCTCATATGATTCTGGTAACCACTGTCTCCATGTGATTTAGTTTTTCGAAACTAGCTCAGGAACCAGGGATTCTCATCTTTAAATGTAAATTACTATTATTTTAACCTCGGTCATGGATGTACGATTATCTTATCTGTGGATCTATGGATGTATGGATGTTTGTTATACTTGCACGCAAAACTATGTGTTACTCCAGACAATCTAACCCTGTAATGAATTTCAGTCCTTTTTGCGTGAAAGAGTAGCAAATATTCATACATCCATACTCACAATCTTTCCTATTGATAATATCAATCAAATTGTCCAAAATGTAAGAAACATTGTGGTGCGAAATATATACGGCTAAACATGTAGGACTTAATAAAGTTATTAACCTAACATCTTGCATGCACATGTATGTATACACATGTTTAAACAAATAAATTTGATTTGATTTGATTTGATTTGAAAACTTTATGTTTTTAGGTTTGATGATACTTTAAAGTTTGCTGTACAAATGAATTTAAAAGGGACAATAGAGACACTCGCATTAGCAACGGAAACTAAGAATCTATGTGTAAGTACATGATCCTTTGGTTAAGTAGTCCTGTAGGTCCATTCCGAGTGGGCCCAGTTGACCAAAAACTCTTAGCATACAAAATTTCTTGAAGGAATCTCATACAAATATTTTTTATTGTAGATTTAATATCCAGAGGGGGACTTGAACTCATGATCCCTATCTAAATTTGCATTTCACTTTTCGAACATTATTTGTGAGCATCCGATTGAGTTGAATTTTTTAATTAATTCTTTTGCAAGTGACATCACTGATTTTGTAAATATGTCCATAGACTAAGATGATTACCAACAGATGAGCCACATTGCAACATTTTATTTAAAAATAACACAAATTCGTTACAGGTGTTTGTCCATGTGTCAACTTCCTACTCCAACACAAATCGCGACCCCATAGAAGAAGTTCTTTACCCTCCCCTGGCTGATTGGAGGGACACCCTGGCTATTTGTAAAACTGTTGATGACTACACGTTGAAAATTTTAACACCTAAGTGAGTACATTATTTTAATAGCACCCTGGGGACTTACCATGATGACTTATAAACTGTTCAGTTTCGGAGCAATTCAATACAAGTTTCTAAACTGGTCTGCTATGATCCGTACTATGACATGGTAAAAATAAAACTACTATCGCCACTTGTATATGCCGCAAATTTTTACTTAAACAATTGTGTTCTGTGTTTTTATTGTCATGTGTACATAGACAATAAGATATAAATAATATACTTATTCATCTATCTATTTAACTATCTGTCTTTTTTTCCAACCGGTTGGATCCGATACTTACACATTGGAAACCGCGAGTCGCACTCCTATACCTTCATTTAAGGTATAGGTCCCAGTTTACCATTATTATTTTCAAAACGGGTAACTGGTCCCACGGTATCACTTATATTAAAGGCATTTATTCTGCATATCTGTCTATATTATTATTAAATTCATTTTCGCAGATACTTGGGAGAAATGCCTAACACCTACACCTTCACTAAGCAGTTGGCTGAACATGTGGTCTGCGAGTACAAAGGGCAACTGCCTATCGTAATAGTTAGACCGTCTATCGGTAAGTGCCCTTCCATATACATAAAATACTTTTTGTGGGTAATATTTGTTTATTTTGTTTTAATAATATCAGTATTAAGTTTAAAATAATTGACAAAGCTGCAAGTGCAAGGTGCAAGTTGGTAGTTAAAAATATAATGCCAATTAAATTTTCTTCTCCTCAAAAAGAGGAATAATCGCGCGTGCAAGTCCCGTCTAGAATTTTGACTTTTTCCTACCAAAATTTGCAGAAAAAGAGATAGAAAATTTTAATTGTTATAATAAAACAGAAGTATTGTATTTTTTTGTTTCAGTAATATCCAGTGTATCAGAACCATTTCCTGGCTGGATAGAGAACTTAAATGGGCCTGTTGGAATTTTTTTGGCTTGTGGAAAAGGTAAATAATTATTTAAAAATTAAAAAACCCGCGCCACAAATTTATTGCAAAAAAAAATCTCAATTACCTAAGTATTTTTCAACTTTCGAATAAATAAAGAAAAAAATATCAACCCATTTATGTCCCACTGCTGGGCACGGGTCTCCTCTCCTCTAACGAGAGAGTTGAGAGGGTTGAGACATTAATCCACACACGCTGGCCTAATGCGGATTGGTGGATCGGACATGTCTTCAGAATTTCTTATAGGACATGTGGGTATCCTCACGATGTTTTGCCTTCAGGATCAGCAGATGGTAAATCATGTGATCAGCACATATAAATTACACAAAGTGAGATTCACATTGGTACTGTCCGGCCGTAATCGAACTCGAACGGAGTAGAGGTCGCGTCCTTATCCATTCAGCTACCACATAAATATAATCACTTTATTCGCATAAGACTCCTGTCTTTATGATGTTTTATTAGGGATCATGAGGACATTCCATGCGAAACCAGATGTTATGTGTGACTACATGCCCGTGGACTCTTGCGTGAGGCACATCGCTGCAGCAGCGTGGATAAGAGGGACGAAGAAGTAAGAAACCATTTTTTTTATATAACTTAGGTGGCAGACTAGCACACCGGATGAAAAGCGGTCACCGTGGCCTATGGACGTGTGTGGGTATCCATGAGGATTTCCGCACGGAAAAAAAAACACCCGGGCAATTACGAAGCGAGCAGCGCCTCCCACTCGCCACGGGAGACGCTGCTGCTTGCGGCCAATCCAGCCGGGGTGGGAGTGGCCCTCTAGGGGGCTGCTCCAAGGCTCTCCACATGTCCCTCTGACTAGCAGAGGGCACAGTGGGGAGCGAGCGGGAGGCGAGCTGACTCTCCGCGCGCCGACGGTAGGGTGACAGGCGGCCGTCTTGTATTTCCCCTTTTATTTGTAAATACATACATATTACACCCAGACCAATGCAAATAGAAAGAAATCGAACCCCACACCCCCTATCGAAGCAGTCGAATGCAGCACTACCGCTACGCCACAGAGACCGTCAAAAATTAATAATTTATGTATTTTATTCCTTGACAGGCTTGAGCCAACAGAGGACATTCCTATCTACAACTGCTGCACAGGTGATTTGTCACTCATTAGCATGGGGAACCTCGTGGAGATGGCGAAAGAGAACGGTGAAAAAGTACCACTTAATGACACGCTATGGCATACTGGGGGCAAGATTACTAGCAATGAGACACTGTACTATATTAAGGTGATTATTTATTTAGCCTAGTGGTTTGGGTAATGGACTGCTGAGACGAGGTCTCGGGTTCGATCCCAGGTTCACCATGGTACACACCAATGACTTTCGATGCTTTTCGAAGTTATGTGTGTATTCATCGAAGGTTTAACTAATAAACCTACTCCAAGGAGGAGGCCTTGGAGAGCCGTTAAGCCGTCGGTCCCGGTTGCCATACAAACATCTATGGCAGTCGTTACGGGTAGTTGGAGCCCACAAAAGTCCAACCAGTCTAACTTGGAACTTTGATATCGCCATTGGTCATAATGACAATTGGTTGTGGAGGTCAGATGGCAGTCGCTTCACGGAAAATATCGAAGTTCAGCCGCATCACAGTTAGACTAGAAAGCCGACCCCAACTGAGTTGGAAAAAAGGTTCAGAGAATGATGATAAACTAGTACCCAGTAGGCATATACCTCGCACCCCAGCTGACCCTGGGCTATCTACGGTTTTAAGACGACCCCTTGATCCCCCTAAAGGGGGAACTTTACGATGAAAAGTGGCCGTTCCCCGTTCTCGCGGGCGGGGACGCTCCTTTAAGCGGGGCGTAAAAAAGCATTTGATGAAGCCGTCAAGCTGACATTGTGGCACTATCGATGTTTGCAATGGTGACTCCTACCTATTCCAGAGACTTAGCCTTTAGCTTACCATCAGGCGAGGTGAAGTCATGTTGACGTGACTGACATAAAAAAGACCCCATCAAATATAAGATTCAGATTAAAATAGTAAATCATGGAACGCGAAAACTTGTGAGTTAATTTCGTATTGTTATTATTTAACTAATCGATCTTTCTTCTGGTTTCCTTCCAGGTCATCTTCCAACATTTATTACCCGCCATCTTGGTGGATACGATCCTTTGGTTATTGGGCAGAAAACCTATGTAAGTACTAGCCAGAGATACCTACAAATACTTCTTTATAAGTCGCAAGGAGTTCTGCTGTGACTTTTTACCGAGGCACCTGCATACCAACTTGACCCGTTCGAATCGGTGCGAAGACGCGCTGCGGATCCTCGACGATCCTGTACTTATAGGTAGTGTGGAACTGTTCAGCCTTGGGAGAGATTTCACCTCGCTGTGAGTAATCTACTACCTTTTTTATCGCGCGGAAATTCTCATGGATATCACCCCCGTCGGCCATCGGGGGTGGTTATGTCAGAATCGGACTGATTAAAACCTCACGCCGTCTCGGGTTTTAATTACCGGTTTGTAAGGTTACCAAGTAGGCATAATATCCTTCGCACCCTAGCTGACCCCGGGCCATCCCTCGACGGTGGGGTGTAGGGCGACAGACGGCCGTCCTATGGATTTGCCGCAGGCAGCGTCTACTGTGACGTGTGGGAGGCGCTGCGTATTCTACCGCCTATAATAATGAAATGTGTTCAGATTAATTGTTTCATATGATGCTAACGGCCATGTTGTATTATTTCACCCTCACCACATGTTGTTGCATCCATCCATATGAAGGAATTTTATTCAAGGTGCGCTTAAGCTGTGGAATGATCTCCCTGCTACGGTTCCTGCAATATGGAGTTGTTTTATGTGCAAGTGGCAAGTGTGATGCCCTTGATGTTGCAAACGTCCATAGGCCACGGTGACCAATTGCCATTTAGGTGGGTCAGGTGCCATCTAAGCGGTATAATAAAATATAAACTGGCTACCATCATATTATATCTCTCTCGTCTCGTATATAAGCTGTTTTTACAAATTGTAGGACTTTTCGATGGTGCACTTAATGACATCCTATATTTCCAGGTTGGTGAAAGTCCAACGCCGCATCTACACAGCCGGGCTGGCTTTACAATATTACTTGACACAGCAATGGACGTTCGACCATAAGAACTTCCTAGCTCTTCGCTCATCGTTGAAAGAGGAAGACAAAGACAGTTTTTATTCCTTGCTGGAGACTGTGGACGTTCCTTCGTATTTCATCGATTCCTGTTATGGTGGACGGAGATTTTTGCTGAAGGAAAAAGATGAAGATTTGCCTAAAGCAAGGGTCCATTATTACAGGTAAGTTCTGATCACAAGCTTTTATTTAACCTGCTCCGTTGTTTGTTAGTATGAGACAAATCTTGGAAGATAAGATAATAAGATAATAATAGAACCACTGACTTTAAATTGGACTCAAATTTGGTATACTTGCGTATCCTTCGGTGATAAGACAATAAGAAAATCGCTCCCGTCCGAAATGAGCAGTCAGTCAGCAGTCAGTCAGCAGTCAGTCAGCAGTCAGTCAGCAGTCAGTCAGCAGTCAGTCAGCAGTCAGTCAGCAGTCAGTCAGCAGTCAGTCAGCAGTCATTATAGAACACCGCGGCCATGATAACCATCGTGTTGTGTTCCCGCCCTTTCTCCCCCCACCCCATCCTAGACTCCTCACCCCATCCCTAGCCCTCCCCTCTTAGACAAACACACGGTCCACCTGATGGGAAGCGGTCACCGTGACCTATGGACGTGTGCACCACTAAAGATGTTACACACGCGCTTCCTACCCTGAAGGGAAGGGGGGAGGGCTAGGAAGGGTTGGGGGGAGGAGGGATACAGTGAGCTCTGGCTACCTTACTTACCGGCGGGAACATGGCCGAGGTCTTCTGTAGGGTAGTGGAGGTACTACCCCAGTCGGACAGTTCATAAATCTATTAAAATTGCCATTTTTCTTTCAGAATGCGGGCTCTGGATAAGATCTGTCAGATTGTATTCTATGGGGTCATCTTCTACTGGATATTAAAGAAACTGATTTATTATTACGGCATTTGAATATAGGCTTCTAGTTTAATTTCTGATTAGGTAGGATATAATAAAGGTATATTATTCAAATCATTACTTAAGTTATTAAACTTCACTTTCGTTCATTGTTTTTCCATTATTAGCATTATTTTTTATATTTCGAATTTACAATTAATGATAGAGGAGTTCTCTGTAAGTAGGGTAAAATGAATGAGAGTGAAGTTTAGTCCCTAATATTTGTTACAGAATATAACACCCCCACTTAACATAATATTTCAATAACCTTAAAGGCATAAAATTCTTAAATAACTTTTAAGCTTCACTGAGGAACAAGTCCTATGCTTTCTAGAAAAACCTGAATCATCAAACATATTCTTGAGCTTTTTCCATAACTCTTCCGAACTTGATGTTTCCTTAATATGTACGTACAATCCGGTATCTATTGTTAAAACCAGTTTCGCCCTTGTTTTAGCATATAATAGGTATATAATATTAACTTTTCATGCGTTATAACTAAGTTGATTAATGTTATTTATATTTTATTTGCATGTAACAACACTAAATAATTGTAATTTTAATTAATAAAACTGAAAATTATTACAAATGAAAATAGGTAATATTGATTGTTTAATGTTATCATTATTTTTATTTGCATGTGAAAACACTGAATAATTGTATTTTTTTAATTAATGAAACTGAATTAATTGTATTTAAATTGTATGAAAAAATGAGAAATAATAAAAGGCTTATTTATTATTATTATTATTATATTATTATTCAAATCATTTAAGTTCTCGTTTTGTTTGTATAATCCGCTCCGCTTGTACTTCGCTCGTGCTCGACTCGCCTAGCGTACACCCACCTTTACTCGTTGCGGTAAAAGGGCCGTACGGGTCCTATTTTTAGATGGGGTCGAAACGGTCCTACGGGTACGTCACCAATGTCGAGACTACTGCCCCAGGTCCGTGTCACAGAATATAAATAGTACTAATTCGTGATTTGTTGCAATTAAATGGTAATTGTATAGTAGCCTCTTCCCAAACCGATACTGAATATCTGTGGAAAGAGCTACATAACATACTAAAACCCACGGAATAAAGAATTGCTAAAACCATAGTACTATTATTATATTCTATGCTAAATACATAATATAAATATAATAATATAAATATATAATATTCTGTACTAATATAATGTCGTAGAATATATTATTATTGTTATTATATCTGCAAGTGTAGCACAATGATTTTGTTTAGAAATAATTATAACTCGTTATAATTACGTTATTATTATTGTATAAATTATGTGTATTAGAGCGACATAGTCGTATTGTGAAGATTATAAAAAAAATATGTGTGTATATGTTATTATTATGTCTGAATTTAAAATGTCTGTATTTTGAATATGAATTATATTTATGTGAATAAATGAAATATAAATTTATATGAGTTTTATTTTTTATTTAAATATAAGTTTTTATTTAATCATCATTTAACAACCTTCTCGCAATAATTTGTAGTTATTTTAACCCACTGCCCCAGCGAGGGTAAAATTATTGCGCGTATGTAATGTATGTATATTAATTATTTATATTGTATGTAGTTTTCTGTAATGTACGGCGAAGAAAAGAAGCGCCAACCCGCTTGGTTCTCGATGGAATTGTTTACACCATATGAAGGTGATATCTCAGCCTTCCACGTTGGTTCTTGCAGGGTTTAAGGCCTTGGTTGCAGACCTGAACCTCCACGTGGTGCACTCAGGCAACGGAGCCAAGCAGCGCCTCCCACTCGCAACGGGCGACGCTGCTGCCTGCAG
The DNA here is from genome assembly GCA_963576445.1 of Lithosia quadra. Taxonomy (NCBI): domain Eukaryota; kingdom Metazoa; phylum Arthropoda; class Insecta; order Lepidoptera; family Erebidae; genus Lithosia; species Lithosia quadra. Next base: position 2,276,369 of record OY754903.1, read on the forward strand.
AAAGGCTGAAGTGACCCTCTAGAGGGCTGCTCCTAGACTCTCCACGTGTCCCTCTGACTAACAGAGGGCACAGTAAGGAGCAGGTGGGTGACAGGACGGCCTCCTGAAACCTCACATCCTACCATCGGCGAGGGTAGGAAACTCACTTTCAGGGGGTCGAGGGCTCCATCTAAAAATCGTAGATGGCCCGGAGTCAACTCGGATGTGAGGGATAAAATTATTGGGTTACCTTATACCCGGATAATGGAAACCCAAGACGGCGTGTGGTTTTAATCGGTTCGATCCCGACATAACCACCCCTGATGGCCGACGGGGGTACAAAAAATGTAGGTACAGAACCCTAAAAATTGTCAATTTTAGTATACTGGTCGCAACAATTTACGTATGTACATAATATATGCAAAAAGCTATTTGAAATTAAATAGTCAAATTCTAAGTTAGTGTTAACTTGAACGGGACTCAAACCTTGACCCGTGACTATGTAATATAGTGCAGAATCGAATTTAGAAATTCTACTAAATCTCCTATATAAAAATAAGTCGGGTTTTACTTCCTGACGCTATAATTACAGAACGCATGAACCACGAAATTTCCCTCCTTCCACAGCACTCGAATTTTTCGTACAGTAGTTTCCGAGTCCATAACGAACAAACATGCAAATCAACAAACACAAAAGAATTACACATTACACTTTGGTGGAGTCAAGACTGAGATACAGTATTCTTTTTGGGGGGGTAGCTATGAATACAACATACAAAGAGCTTTTATTCAACAGAAAAGAGCCATAAGAACTATAGTACGCATAAGACAGGAGGAGTCGTGTAAGACTCACTTCCAAGATTTAGGGATACTGACGGTTCCTAGCCTATACATTTTGGTACTGCTAAGCAATTTTGCTAAGCATATACACGATTATGAAACTGATGATGAGAGAAGGGTTAGAGAAAGCACTCGCAGGAAAGATTTTCAAAGCAAAATTGTGCCTAGCCTGGACGTCGTAAAGCATAGTACGCTTTACAACTCCATCAGAATCTTCAACAAACTGCCTGTAGACTTAAAAACTATAATTTACAAAAGAGAATTCCATGACAAATTGAAGGCTTTTCTGTTACAAGGGTGTTATTATTCAATCGATGAGATATTAAATAAACAGATTCTAAACTGACAGCAAATGACATGAGATAATGTATAATTTTTACGTGTCATGATATTTTCTACTGCTTTTGATTGTTATTTTTCCTGTGACTTTTTTTTTTTTAATATATATATGCAATTTATGTGTACAAACGATGTTCAAACACAATGTAAAAATTGTTAATGAATAAATAAATACAATACAATACAATTAACAAAAATCGTTTTCAGAATCGTTCATTTATAACATGACCCAAGTATTATTTAAATATCTTGCGGGCCGGAACCTCAACGCGGTGCACCCGGGTAACGGAGGCGAGCAGCGCCTCCCACTCGCCACGGGAGACGCTGCTGCCTGCGGCCAATCCGGCCGGGGTGGGAGTGGCCCTCTAGAGGGCTGCTCCGATGCTCTCCACGTGTCCCTCTGACTAGCAGAAGGCACAGTGGGGAGCGAGCAGGGGGCGAGCTGATTGTCCGCGCACCGACGCGGCGACGGTTGGGTGACAGGACGGCCGCGGCCTGTCACCCTACACCCCACCGTTGACGGAGTGGCACGATGCTCGCCCAACCCCCTTCGGGGGGGGGGGGGCATCTTAAAACCGTAGATGGCCCGGGGTCAGCTGGGGTGCGAGGGATATGCCTATTGGGTAATTCGGACACCCGATGGCCGACGGGGGTGGTATCCATGGGGAATTATTCTATATATTAATAATTTATATATTATTTAAATATCTTCAATGTACAGACACAGCCTGCTACTTTACAATTTAAAATAGTAGGTATGTCTACTTAGTAAGTATTTATAGATATAAATAGGTATTATATTTTCATTGCAAAGTAGAATTATATTTTGTCGTCAGTATAACTCAACGCGTTCCAAAAAATTGACAGAATTACGGTGACATATATACCTATTTTCAATTTAATTACACAAAAACGAGGAGAACAGCAATTCGACTCGTCGGTATGTAATATGTTCACGCATTTCTTTAAAACCTATAATTTAAATGAGATGTTTTTCTAATTGTTATAAAATAATAATAACCCATTTATGTCCCACCGCTGGATCACTTTAATTGTATTTATTTGTATTTTTTTATATATACCTAGATTTTTTTTTCTTTATATTCAGTCCGTCCATTGACTGAACCCCGCTGGATGGTAAGAAGCTAGGGTAAAGTCCAGAGGGTACGGGCCGCCATTCCAGACACCATTCGTGCCAAAACGGCGGTCCCTACCTTGACGGCCTAGACAGATGCCTTTTCACGCCCCGCTTAAAGAACCCGGGATTGTAGGAAAAAGGAAACACGTGTGCAGGAAGTGCATTCCAGTTTTAGAAAGTACTACAAAAGTATAAGTTATCATTTTTATTACAGATACCCATATACAGACAAACATCATGGGTTTTCTCGAAGAACGAGATTTATCAGACGTGCCCACCATCCCCGAATTTTATAAAGGAAAGACTATTTTTATGACTGGCGGCACAGGTAGGTCAATTTCTATGAACTATTACTATTAATATTACTACATTAGTCAACAGGTTCCCATCTCTTATTGCCCTTTCAGATAATAAATACTTATTCTTTTTTTAACTCTCCAGGTTTCATCGGTAAAGTCCTGATAGAGAAACTCTTGTACTCTTGCTCAGAAGTGAACAGAATATATCTTCTCATAAGGACTAAGAAGAATGTGAGCCCGGAAGATAGATTAGCGAAACTACGAGCTTCTGTGGTAAGTAAGGTAGAGGAGGGACTACACGCAAAAGTCTCGTCTAAATCGGCCCAGCCGTTCCAAATATTACTTTATTCAAATAGACAGAATAAATTTAAAATTAAATAGGTATGTAAAAATTTAATTTATAAAAAAAATTAACCACCTATCCGAGTCGTTAACGATAATTAATTTCGACCTAACAATATACGTATTATTTTCATAATTTTCAAAATTTTAATTACCTACCTATGTCAAGAGTCGATTATGAGATGTATTAAGTACATAGAATATAATTATGTTGTTATAGAAAGTCATTTTATGGCAAATAAAATTTATCACTGTTGAGTTGTTAGGGTAAACGTTATTAGTATAAATGATAATACTGCAAGTAAATATTATGATCGGGGATGATTATGGCAAACAATATTAGTGCAAATGAATTTATGGAAAACGATAGAATACCCCTGGCCATCATGTGAAGTTTTTAAAACGGCCCCGTTGCCCCCTGAAAGGCGGAGGAGACGTACCTAGTATCGCACCGCCTCACCAACGGAAGGTGTAGGGTGACAACAGCATCTCCCCTACGAGTGAGAGGCGTTCCTGTCTCCATTGCCCAGGTGGATCACGTGGAAGTTCCATCCGTCTCATCGCATAATGTCCTTTACTCGAAATTTCCTTTCTCACAATGTCCTTTTCTCAAAATGTCCTTTCTCACAATGTCCTTTCTCACAATGTCCTTTCTCACAATGTCCTTTCTCACAATGTCCTTTTCTCGGAATGTCCTTTCTTGTAGATGGAATACGAAATGACCAAACTTTAAAGCTATGTAATACCTAATCGTATCTTATGATGACTATGATTATTTAAGCTTGCAATTTTTTTCCAGTGTTTCAGCCGGCTTCCACCTGGCGTATTTGAGTCTAAAGTGTTTGCCGTATCCGGAGATGTCATGGAACCGGGACTTGGTGAGTTTTACAATTATTGGAAGCTTTAGAATTAAAATTAGGTCTCAATTAGAATTAAGATCAAAAGGAGGTAGGACACGACGGTATCTCCCGTCCGAACTGAGCAGAGCGGTAAGTAGGGTAGCCAGGGCTCACAACCTCCTCCCTCCCACCCATCCCTCCAATCCCACCCGAACTCCTTAATCCCCTCCCCCTCAAAGGTCTGCAGCGCGGGTGTGACGATGTTGTGCTTGTCTGCCACCTAAGTAGTAGGTATAAAAAAAGAACTTGGATCGCCTCATAGTTGATATGCTAACCACATTTATATTGTTTTTGAAGGTTTATCTCCCGAAGACAGAGCGATGTTAGTGAACCAAGTCAATATCATATTCCACGTGGCTGCTAGTATCAGGTAAGTCCTAAATATTGCTTCTTTTCCTTCATCCATATTCGTAACTGAAATCTCGTAACCAGGTAAAGAGAAGAATTATTTTTCGTGGTTTGGTAACTAATTATGAGAGAAGAATTATTATTCTAGTCTGAGTTATTATTCTACTTTGGTAACTAAACTCACCTAAGCAGTGTTACAAGAGCAGATTTTTCTATCGCTGTTTAGTAACTAGTCGCGAAAAAAGAATTATTATTCCACTTTTACATACGAAGCTTAAAAATGAACTGTTCACTCAACTAAAACTCATACTGTATCATCTAGAGTCTAGACTAAGGCAATTATTGTAAAAAAACAGCCCGTGAAGTTTCGTGCCGGAGTCTCCTCAGGTCTGGGCCGCGTTTCGAACTTGTGGTCCATTTGCTTCTCGTTTTTAATTTTTTAATTGTTGCTTTTTTAGATTCAACGATACTTTAAAGTTTGCGATAAAAATGAATTTGTCAGGCACAATTGATACTCTTGCATTAGCCAAAGAAACTAAGGATCTGTGTGTAAGTATTACATCTTGGATTAAGTAAAATTCCTCAAAACAAGATTTTCGATTGTCCTTGAAAATTAGTTCTTAAAGAAATCTCTTATTCCTTGTACATAGAGCAAGAGCCCGTGAACCCAAGACCTTCGTTATTTTATAAAAGCTGAAAGTTTGTCAGCGCTCCCAACACAGGTAAGAACGATGGCCCATTATGTAGGTCGGGTCACCGTGGCTTTGGCAGATAAGCGGTACTAAAGGGTAGCTGTAGGACCGAGCGCAAGGCAGTGGGTGTGAGTGAGACGGCGAGTCAAGTCTATTGCAGCCCCTCACTGCGCATGTATCTACATATTGGAATTAAGTATAAAATTGGAATTATGATTTCAATTTTATAATTCCTTTAAATGAATTATAAAATGAGGAGATTTTTAGGACCTAAAAAGCTTGTTTTAAAAAAATTATATTAATTATTTATTATTTTCTATTTTTATCACATAATAATAATATGAAATTGTAGCGTTAACATAAAAGAATGGATATGTGTTTATTCGTTCCAGGTATTTGTCCATGTGTCAACTTCTTACTCCAACACGAATCGAGACCCCATTGAAGAAATTATGTACCCTCCCCTGGCTGATTGGAGGGATACCCTGGCTGTTTGTAAAACCATTGATGATTACACGTTGAAAGTTTTGACACCAAAGTGAGTATCTTTATATAGCAGGGGATCTTCTGGGTTTTATGCTATTGTATAGCTTTTATAGCGGGCTTTGAGGGGACCGAGTCAAGAAATTCCGTAAAATTTTTTTTCACTATATAAACGTTTATATTTCTTTCTGTCTATCTCTATAATATTGAAGGTACTTTTAGGCGGTAGCCTAGTGGTCTGGGTAATGGACTGCTGAGACGAGGTCTCCGGTTCGATCCCAGGTTCACCATGGCACACACCAATGCCTTTTCGATGCTTTTCGAAGTTATGTTGTGTATTTATCGCAGGTTTATAAGTGCCCGGTTAATGGCAATAGACTCGCCACCTATTACATTGGGACCTAATCATAAACTGGCGAAATGTGGGTGCTACCACCTCTGCCTACCCCTTCGGGGATATAGGCGTCAGTTTATGTTATGTTACGTTATATACCTACTTTTAGGTACTTGGGAGAGATGCCTAACACCTACACCTTCAGCAAACAGTTGGCTGAACATGTGGTCTATGAACATAGAGGAATACTGCCTATCGTAATAGTTAGGCCATCTGTCGGTAAGTGCTCATCTATTTATTTAATTTAATAGCCGATGCCCGCGCTGCGCCCGCGCGGAGGTTGGTTGTGGTTTTTTGGTAATTTCTCCGATTCTACTTAACCGATTGCAATCAAACATACGGCAGATTTTACGTCTGACCAAGATCTGTCTAATAGAAAAAAAAAACGCTATTAAAAACAGACAAACAGACAAAAATCTCAAATAAATATTTTTGTGTTCATAAATGTATTTTTAAATACGTCCAGGGTACAGACACAATTAATTTACAATTTGTGTGTTTGTATATTTGTTAAATTGTAAGGGGTAATCTCGGGATCTACTGAACCGATTTTAAAAATTCTTTCACCAATAGAAAGCCACATTATCCGTGAATGTCATGGGCTGAATATCATCACGCTACTGCCCAAGGGAGTGGAGCAATAATCCGGAATAATAATAGATTCCGGTACATTTTAGGAAAACTGATAAATTATGAGTATATTATTATGTGAGTCAAAAGAGTGAGTGAAGTGAGTGTGAGTGTGGCGTATTTCGATCCCCGATGCACCCCATTGGGGATCGAAATACGCCACGGGCGAAGCCGGGGTCGGTCAGCTAGTTTTATTATATGTATAGATAATAATTTTATTGTATATTTCAGTGGTGTCCAGTATAGCTGAACCCATGCCTGGCTGGGTGGAGACTTTTAACGGTCCTATAGGAATTTGCATAGCCGGTGGAAAAGGTAGTAAATCATAACGAAATATTTTTGCCCCGTTAACCCCTCCAGTTAAGCTAAATTGCTTATGTTAGGAGTGGGTTCACGTTGATAGTATAATGGCCAGAATTTGAACCTGTGATCTTGCGATCTCCTTGGAACCTATGTATTGTAAAACAATGGACATTTATAAATTAAATTTTAAAGCATTTGCATGCTCACTATTCCCAATGATTTTCTGATTGGAAAAAGTGATCATCCAGGACGGGACTGCGTAGGTGGAATACAACACACGGCCCACCTGATGGGAAGCGGTCACCGTGGCCTATGGACGTGTGCAACACTAATGGTGTCACACACGCGCTGCCTACCCTGAAGGGAAGGGGGGAGGGCTAGGAAGGTGTGGGGAGAGGAGGGCTACAGTGAGCTCTGGCTACCATAAAGATGTAACATTTGCATCTTTGAGAATCTGGGGTCCGCTCAGTCTAATTTCGAAACGGCTGTACTTCGATATTTTTTCGTGAAGCAACTGGCATCTGACCTCCATAGTCCATGGGCGACATCGAAGTTCTGTAGTTAGTCAAATAGTCGATTGTCGAATCTTCTAGGACTCCCGTAAATACCCGAAACGACTGTCATATAATTTTCGTATGGCAATCGGAACCGGCGGCTTAACGTGCTCTCCATCATTATCCATAATCCACCTGCCTTTGTGCCAATTAATTGGTCGGCGCATCATGTCATTCTCCTCCATACATTCCTGTCAGATGTCATCTCCTCAGTCACTTCCTTTCCATATCGTCTTTCACGCATTCCATCCATATTTCTTAGGCCTACCTCTGCTCCTAAAGCCCTCCACATTCATACTTTGAACCTTTTTAACAACATTACTTTCATCTCTTCTCATAACATGTCCATACCAAGACAATCGCTCGCTTCTCAATTTTTTATTCACTGGGGTGCAACTTTCAAACTGCATCTAACATACTCATTCCTTATTCTGCATAACGTGCTCTCCGAGGCACGAAAACAACCAGACCAACTAATAGACATATATCTCCATATTTCTCCCAAGCCTTCCTTGTGCTTTAGGTATTCTGAGGATATTACATGCAAACCCAGAAGTTGCTTGTGACTACATGCCCGTGGACTCTTGCGTGAGGCACATCGCTGCTGCAGCGTGGATAAGAGGGACGAAAAAGTATGCAACCATTTTAGTTTATTTTACAGATACCGGCACGTAAATTGGCCGGACGCGTCATATGCGCAAAGGTCGATTTTTAGGTCCCCTTTGAGGTATGAGCGGGTCGCGGGTCATATGATTGGTCCGTCAAGTGACGTCACTTGACGGACCAATCAGACGTCTCCGAGAGACGTCTTGTAGCGAATCAACGTTCCGTTCGTTCGTACTTTGAATCATTTGATGAGATAACTGTCATACATCTTAATATATATAAATCTCGTGTCACAATGTTTGTCCTCAATGGACTCCTAAACCACTTAACGGATTATAATAAAATTCGCACACCATGTGCAGTTCGATCCAACTTGAGAGATAGGATAGTTTTTGAAACGGATTTCGACATCCACGCGGGCGGAGCCGCGGGCAACAGCTAGTTGTAATATATGATTGTTTGGATACGTAGCCAGCGACGTCGCCATGGCGTCCCGGTGAGGTAGGGCCTTCATCTATACATATAAATCTGTAACTGATCGGTGTCTGTACATGGAAGATATATGAGAAAAAAAAATTAGGGGCCTTTATGAATGTAATAGATGCCAAAACAATGATTTTTAGAATTTTTGTCTGTTTGTCTGTGTCTCTGTGCCTCTGTGCCTCTGTGCCTCTGTGCCTCTGTTTGTCCGCACTAAGTTTTTGTTCACGCTAAAATCAAAAACTACTGGAGGGATTTTGATCAAACTTGGTATGATTATAGTTCATAGTTCTGGGCGATATATAGGCTACTTTTTATACAATCTGATACCCGTGGCTTCGCCCTCGCTTCGTTTTTAGGTCGTTTATGACCATATCTCAGGTTCTACGGTAAATTTTTAGTCTAAGCAAGACCTTTCTAATAAAAAAAGCCGCAACAAAACCCGTTCAGTACTTTTGACGTCCATCGCGATAGCAAGTAATCAAAAATACCAAACGGATTTTGATGCGGCTTTTTTCTATTAGAAAGGTTTTTTTAGACTCAAAATCCTACGCATATTAATGAACCGGTGAAAATCGACGTCCACGCGGGCGGAGCCGTGATCAACAGCTAGTATAATATATGAGGGTTCCAGCGAGTGGGACCGCAATATCTGGGACCGCGGTTCCAGTTGCCGGTTCTCTATCTACACTTGCTGAAGGCTCAAGAGTCACACAGTACCCGCTTAAGGAGAAATCACGTAGATAAAAATATATTTAATCTTCTCTTGCAGGTTGGAACCGACAGAAGACATTCCGATCTATAACTGCTGCACTGGAGATCTATCAGGTTTTAAAATGAATGACTTTTTGGTATTTTCGAAAAAGATCTGCCCCCAAGTACCATTTAACGATGCAATCTGGAATTTTGGAGGCGAAATAACGACCAACGAAACAGTGTACTACATTAAGGTACGGTCGAAGACGATAGTCCTTTATCACCTTAAGGTCGAAAATCCCGTGACAAGCGCCGCTGCGCGCGCGCGGCCCCGCCAGGCCAGTGTGTGTGTGTGTGTGTAATGTTTCAATGCAACAAGACACCCGTGTCTAGCTAGACTAGAACAACAAAATATGAGTAGTTCGTGTTAGACAAAGATAACGATATAATAATTATGTTCGTTTTCAAAACTGTATTATTCTTTACAACTGCCATGATTTTATTTCAAATCTACCTTCATACTTTTAACATTTTATGTTGATCTTGGCTAAAGTTTAACAAATAATAAACTAAGAAACATATTTTATTCATCTACCTGATATTAATTTATAAATGAAACACAAAAAGTGTTATTCCAATATCGTAGGATTCGAACCATCAACATTTGCATTTGCATGTTCATAAACCTCATGCTAAAACCATTCGGCCACGGGTTGCTTGAGTAGTAGTTACGAAATTATCAATGATATTCCTACGGAAGAACAATTTATGTGTGTGTGTATATTATCTTAAAAGAAAAAGGTCATAAGTAGTACTAGAATGTTGACGCGAAAGTTATGTAGAATTGACACTGCACTTTTGTGCCCTATAGTACATAAAACATTACAAGCTTTATTTTATTTTGCTCTGTTGTTTGTTAGTATGGTGCCACATAACTTACTAACAGCTAATCTCTGACCACAATCTGACCATTGATGTTAAAGACAAGTCTATTACCAATAAAAAAAAGTGTAGGATAAATCTTGGAAGCCAAACTAGACTACCTAACGTTAGATTGAATTCTAATTTGATATACTTGCGTATCTTTGGTGGCAATGTGATAATATGGTACTATGAAGCTGGTATAATGATGGAGTTGGAAGGTTAATTTGTTTTGTTGTGGCAAATACTTTGATGCTATAATGAGGATCAGTCACTTTTTTAGCTGAGTATGCAGTTTTATAGACCTAAAAAAAACAATAAATTCTGTAAAAAAATTATTTGAATCGGATCAAAAATGACGGAGTTATAGCCATTTTAGTGCGGTAATCTCAAAAACGCTCGCCACCGCGTAGAAAAACCCTGTGACGTCATCGCTCACATCGTCGCGCGCCGCGCCGCGCCGCTATGGAGAATATAGGGCTATTCGGATAAAACATTTCATGAATTTTTTTTTAAATTATAGAATTAAGTACTTTTTTTTATACTATGTAGGTGACAGACAAGCACACGGCCCACCTGATGGGAAGCTGTCATCGTGGCCTATTGGACGTGTGCAACACTAGGGGTGTCACACGTGGTGTCACCAGGGGTTCTGCCTACCCTGAAGGGAAGGGGGGGGCAGCTAGGAAGGGGTGGAGAGGCTAGGAAGAGGGGGGGAGGAGGGGTACAGTGAGCTCTGGCTACCCTACTTACCTTGAGGGAGTCATTCGTCAACTCGCTAAAAGAAAACTCGCCAAATTCAGCGGGTTGGCACTTTTCGATTTTACCTATTTTTGTTGTCGTCAACTCGCTAAATTAGATAAAGTACAGTCATAAACAAATTTGTTTACTTCCGATGATTTTATTTTGTTTCTATCGTAAATATTATTGGCTGTGTAGGTACTTATAGGTACTAACTTTGATATTGACATTTTTTTCAAAACCAACAAGGCAACTCGTTCGTTTGTGTGTCGATGAGTTTTAATAATTATACCTATATTAGGTATACCTAATATAGGTATAATATAGTCTGTTTTTTTTATCTCAGATACTAAATTGACAAGTGCAAATGTCAAATTGTGAAATAAGGATACCAGCTTTGTATTCAGTGGTGAACTCGAAAGTCGAAACTATCGGCAATATTTGTTGCCTGGATACAGCTGGTGGTTTGGCTATAATGTATTTTAAGAGAAAAGTTAAATATAAAATGTTTATAAGTTTTTATTCGACTGCGCGACGCAAAGGATTAGTAATGTGTTTATTTGTATGTTCCTTTATGAAAAAAAAAAAAGTCAACAAGCTATGTCAAGTGGGGTATCGTTGAATAGGTATTTAAAAATAATTCCAGATTTTTCTCACCATTTTTCGATTTGACTTACCGTTTAGGTTCTATATCGATTTAAAGTTGCGCAACAACTATAATAAATAAATAAATAATAAATAAGTATTGTAGGACATTCTACACAACGCTATCTAGACCCAAAGTAAGCATAGCTTAACTAGCTTGTGTTATGGGTTCTAGAATGCGGATAAACATACTTAGATACATTTTTTTTTGTAAATACATACATATTATACATAGAAAACACCCAGACCAATGCAAACTATGCAACTATTCTCACATATTAATTTAGACAGTAGAAATTTACGATGAAAAGACGAAAACTTCGCATGACTGTACGGAAGAAAATTGAAAGACGATTACAAAAATATATACCTAACTAAAAAGTCTAAAATTAAATAAATTATTGAAACTTATGATGATCTTTTTTAGTATCAGTCGAATTCTTGATTTTTATTTTCATTTTAAAGTTAAATTAGAGTGCAAAAAATTTAAAATGCCGTAATTTACATACCTACAATTTTCAGATTCTAAGACTAGTATATCGTCATCTCTATCGATAGTCTCTGCAGATCGATAAAATGAAACTTATGAAGCATTAAGTTAAATTTTTGCAATGACAATCAAAGTGACGCAAAATGGACGCCATTTTGTTTCAATGACAATATACCTATATAACTTTTGTTTTATTTACATACCGAATTTAAAATTAGTATTTTATACATTTTATAGGTTAACCTACAAATATTTGTACTAAATTTAATTAATCGATAACTTTCGATACTGGTGGCACATGACTATTTTTTAATTGCAAAAAACCGGCAACACAGGTAATGTCAAATTAGTACCTGAGATTAAAAAACAGACTATAGTCAATTATTATAGAATCGCTGAAAGAATGCGTTCCTGACAGGTTGTGAGCGAACGGGCGATGTAACTTTGAACTAGTGTATAATTTAAGGCAAAATTTTAAATATCGTTTATTGACTTATTAACGAGTGATAACATTAAAAATTTAATTACTGTGTCAATTTACAATACACTGATTAATTTTGGGCTAAAATGATTAACAATTAATTAATAAAAAATATAAAATCAATAGTTTTTAAAAGTCATACCACGTCAAACTGCGCTGTTTCAAGGTTATGTCAAATGTTCGCTTTCATAGTGATGAGACAAAATAACAAGGCAATTGTAACCGCATATTTTAGTAATCTTAATAATAATAATCTGTTGGTTGAAAAATATAAAATAGAACGTTATAATTTTATAATATGTAATTTTGTAATAAGCCCCTACCCAAGCTAATAGAAAGAATGAATATGATGAAAGAATCATATTTTTATAATGAATGAAATGAATATGATTTTTTTTTATTATTTCAGGTAATAACCGATCATTACAATTAATAATCACATGAAATTAAATAAGAATGAAACAAAATAAAAAATAAAAAATTGGAAAAACAAATAGGGCAGATAGATAGCCAAATTAGAATAAAATTAAAATTAAAATGAAATCACGTTGTCACAATTGCTGACTGTGATTATTATTATGTTATTGTAAGTTGGGAACAGGTTTAAAGAACGGTTCTAGGTACAAGTTATTTATTGTACATAACTAGTCATGACGAATTGACATGTGTCAGGGACGCATAGTCTCAGCGGCCAAACAATATCTTTATGTATGGTTTTTGTAATGGGTAACATTTTAAGGTGTAAATAATTGTTTACAGGTTGGCAACCCAATAGGTTACCCTATGTAATTATAATCTTTTTCAACCAAATTTTGTTTTATTTGAAGTCAACCCTCTCTTATACCGTATGACTGTTGTAGATGACTGTACAAAACCTCCATACATTTTTATTATGCGGCGAGTTGACGACAACAAAAGTAGGTAAAATCGAAAGGTGCCAACCCGCTGAATTTGGCGAGATTTTTTTTAGCGAGTTGACGAATGACCCCCTTGAGGAACACAACACTATGGTTATTACAGCTGCGGTGTTCTGTTGGGCGGAGGTACTACCTCAGTCAGTCGGACTGCTCAGTTCAGATGGGAGATACCGTCGGGTCCCACCTATTATTAGATGTACCTATTAAGAATATATGAAATATTTTATTCTTTCGTTTGTTGTGGTTCGATAGCATTTTAAGGCATGTTGGAAATCAAGTACTTATATAACCCGTGCGGAAATCCCCACGGATATCACCCCTGTCGGCCTTTGGAGATTAAGATTAAAGATAAAGATAAGATAAGATGAAGATGAAGATGAAGATGAAGATGAAGATGAAGATGAAGATGAAGATGAAGATGAAGATGAAGATGAAGATGAAGATGAAGATGGAAGATGGAAGATGGAAGATGGAAGATGGAAGATGGAAGATGGAAGATGGAGGAAGATGGAGGAAGATGGAGGAAGATGGAGGAAGATGGAGGGAGATGGAGGAAGATGGAGGAAGATGGAGGAAGATGGAGGAAGATGGAGGAAGATGGAGGAAGATGGAGGAAGATTGAGGAAGATGGAGGAAGATGGAGGAAGATGGAGGGAGATGGAGGGAGATGGAGGAAGATTGAGGAAGATTGAGGAAGATTGAGGAAGATGGAAGAAGATGGAGGAAGATGGAGGAAGATGGAGGAAGATGGAGGAAGATGGAGGAAGATGGAGGAAGATGGAGGAAGATGGAGGAAGATGGAGGAAGATGGAGGAAGATGGAGGAAGATGGAGGAAGATGGAGGAAGATTGAGGAAGATGGAGGAAGATGGAGGAAGATGGAGGAAGATTGAGGAAGATTGAGGAAGATGGAGGAAGATGGAGGAAGATGGAGGAAGATTGAGGAAGATGGAGGAAGATGGAGGAAGATGGAGGAAGATTGAGGAAGATGGAGGAAGATGGAGGAAGATGGAGGAAGATGGAGGAAGATGGAGGAAGATGGAGGAAGATGGAGGAAGATGGAGGAAGATGGAGGAAGATGGAGGAAGATGGAGGAAGATGGAGGAAGATGGAGGAAGATGGAGGAAGATGGAGGAAGATTGAGGAAGATGGAGGAAGATGGAGGAAGATGGAGGAAGATGGAGGGAAGATGGAGGGAGATGGAGGGAGTTGGAGGAAGATTGAGGAAGATTGAGGAAGATGGAGGAAGATGTGGAGGGAGTTGGAGGAAGATTGAGGAAGATTGAGGAAGATTGAGGAAGATGGAGGAAGATGGAGGAAGATGGAGGAAGATTGAGGAAGATGGAGGAAGATGGAGGAAGATGGAGGAAGATGGAGGAAGATGGAGGAAGATTGAGGAAGATGGAGGAAGATGGAGGAAGATGGAGGAAGATGGAGGAAGATGGAGAAGATGGAGGAAGATGGAGGAAGATTGAGGAAGATGGAGGAAGATGGAGGAAGATGGAGGAAGATGGAGGAAGATGGAGGAAGATGGAGGAAGATGGAGGGAGATGGAGGGAGATGGAGGAAGATTGAGGAAGATTGAGGAAGATGGAGGAAGATGAGGAAGATTGAGGAAGATGGAGAAAGATGGAGGAAAATGGAGGAAGATTGAGGAAGATGGAGGAAGATGGAGGAAGATTGAGGAAGATGGAGGAAGATGGAGGAAGATGGAGGAAGATGGAGGAAGATGGAGGAAGATGGAGGAAGATGGAGGAAGATTGAGGAAGATGGAGGAAGATGGAGGAAGATGGAGAAAGATGGAGGAAGATGGAGGAAGATTGAGGAAGATGGAGGAAGATGGAGGAAGATGGAGGAAGATGGAGGAAGATGGAGGAAGATGGAGGAAGATGGATGAAGATGGAGGAAGATGGAGGAAGATGGAGGAGATGAGATTGAGGAAGATGGAGGAAGATGGAGGAAGATGGAGGAAGATGGAGGAAGATGGAGGAAGATGGAGGAAGATGGAGGAAGATGGAGGTGGAGGAAGATGGAGGAAGATGGAGGAAGATGGAGGAAGATGGAGGAAGATGGAGGAAGATTGAGGAAGATGGAGGAAGATGGAGGAAGATGGAGGAAGATGGAGGAAGATGAGGAAGATGGAGGAAGATGGAGGAAGATGGAGGAAGATGGAGGAAGATGGAGGAAGATGGAGGGAAGATGGAGGAAGATTGAGGAAGATGGAGGAAGATGGAGGAAGATGGAGGAAGATGGAGGAAGATGGAGGGAGATGGAGGGAGTTGGAGGAAGATTGAGGAAGATTGAGGAAGATGGAGGAAGATGTGGAGGGAGTTGGAGGAAGATTGAGGAAGATTGAGGAAGATTGAGGAAGATGGAGGAAGATGGAGGAAGATGGAGGAAGATTGAGGAAGATGGAGGAAGATGGAGGAAGATGGAGGAAGATGGAGGAAGATGGAGGAAGATTGAGGAAGATGGAGGAAGATGGAGGAAGATGGAGGAAGATGAGGAAGATGGAGAAAGATGGAGGAAGATGGAGGAAGATTGAGGAAGATGGAGGAAGATGGAGGAAGATGGAGGAAGATGGAGGAAGATGGAGGAAGATGAGGAAGATGGAGGGAGATGGAGGGAGATGGAGGAAGATTGAGGAAGATTGAGGAAGATGGAGGAAGATGGAGGAAGATTGAGGAAGATGGAGAAAGATGGAGGAAAATGGAGGAAGATTGAGGAAGATGGAGGAAGATGGAGGAAGATTGAGGAAGATGGAGGGAAGATGGAGGAAGATGGAGGAAGATGGAGGAAGATGGAGGAAGATGGAGGAAGATGGAGGAGATTGTGGAAGATGGAGGAAGATGGAGGAAGATGGAGAAAGATGGAGGAAGATGGAGGAAGATTGAGAAGATGGAGGAAGATGGAGGAAGCTGGAGGAAGATGGAGGAAGATGGAGGAAGATGGAGGAAGATGGATGAAGATGGAGGAAGATGGAGGAAGATGGAGAAGATTGAGGAAGATGGAGGAAGATGGAGGAAGATGGAGGAAGATTAAGGAAGATTGAGGAAGATGGAGGAAGATGGAGGAAGATGGAGGAAGATGGAGGAAGATTGAGGAAGATGGAGGAAGATGGAGGAAGATTGAGGAAGATGGAGGAAGATGGAGGAACGATGGAGGAAGATAGATGAAGATTGAGGAAGATGGAGGAAGATGGAGGAAGATTGAGGAAGATGGAGGAAGATGGAGGAAGATGGAGGAAGATGGAGAAAGATGGAGGAAGATGGAGGAAGATTGAGGAAGATGGAGGAAGAAGGAGGAAGATGGAGGAAGATGGAGGAAGATGGAGGAAGATTGAGGAAGATGGAGGAAGATGGAGGAAGATGGAGGGAGATGGAGGGAGATGGAGGAAGATTGAGGAAGATGGAGGAAGATGGAGGAAGATGGAGGAAGATTGAGGTAGATGAGGAAGATGGAGGAAGATGGAGGAAGATGGAGGAAGAATGAGGGAAGATGGAGAAGGAGGAAGATGGAGGAAGATGGAGGAAGATGGAGGAAGATGGAGGGAGATGGAGGGAGTTGGAGGAAGATTGAGGAAGATTGAGGAAGATTGAGGAAGATGGAGGAAGATGGAGGAAGATGGAGGAAGATTGAGGAAGATGGAGGAAGATGGAGGAAGATGGAGGAAGATGGAGGAAGATTGAGGAAGATGGAGGAAGATGGAGGAAGATGGAGGAAGATGGACGGAAGATGGAGGAAGATGGAGGAAGATGGAGGAAGATGTGGAGGGAGTTGGAGGAAGATTGAGGAAGATTGAGGAAGATTGAGGAAGATGGAGGAAGATGGAGGAAGATGGAGGAAGATTGAGGAAGATGGAGGAAGATGGAGGAAGATGGAGGAAGATGGAGGAAGATGGAGGAAGATGGAGGAAGATGGAGGAAGAGGCAGGAAGATTGAGGAAGATGGAGGAAGATGGAGGAAGATGGAGGAAGATGGAGGAAGATGGAGGAAGATGGAGAAGATGGAGGAAGATGGAGAAAGATGGAGGAGATGGAGGAAGATTGAGGAAGATGGAGGAGATGGAGGAAGATGGAGGAAGATGGAGGAAGATGGAGGAAGAAGGAGGAAGATGGAGGAAGATGGAGGAAGATGGAGGAAGATGGAGGAAGATGGAGGAAGATGAGGAAGATGGAGGAAGATGGAGGAAGATGGAGGAAGATTGAGATGAGGAAGATGAGGAAGATGAGGAAGATGGAGGAAGATTGAGGAAGATGGAGGAAGATTGAGGAAGATGGAGGAAGTGAGAAGATGGAGGAAGATGGAGGAAGATGAGGAAGATGGAGGAAGAATGGAGGAAGATGGAGGAAGATGGAGGAAGATGGAGGAAGATGGAGGAAGATGGAG
This sequence comes from Lithosia quadra, assembly GCA_963576445.1. Lineage (NCBI taxonomy): Eukaryota > Metazoa > Arthropoda > Insecta > Lepidoptera > Erebidae > Lithosia > Lithosia quadra. Next base: position 2,293,974 of record OY754903.1, read on the forward strand.
GAAGATGGAGGAAGATGGAGGAAGATGGAGGAAGATGGAGGAAGATGGAGGAAGATGGAGGAAGATGGAGGAAGATGGAGGAAGATGGAGGAAGTGAGGAAGATGGAGGAAGATGGAGGAAGATGGAGGAAGATGGAGGAAGATTGAGGAAGATGGAGGAAGATGGAGGAAGATGGAGAAAGATGGAGGAAGATGGAGGAAGATGGAGGAAGATTGAGGAAGATGGAGGAAGATGGAGGGAGTTGGAGGAAGATTGAGGAAGATTGAGGAACGATGGAGGAAGATGGAGGAAGATGGAGGAAGATTGAGGAAGATGGAGGAAGATGGAGGAAGATGGAGGAAGATGGAGGAAGATGGAGGAAGATTGAGGAAGATTGAGGAAGATGGAGGAAGATGGAGGAAGATGGAGGAAGATGGAGAAGATTGAGGAAGATGGAGGAAGATGGAGGAAGATGGAGGAAGATTGAGGAAGATGGAGGAAGATGGAGGAAGATGGAGGAAGATAGATGAAGATTGAGGAAGATGGAGGAAGATGGAGAAGATGGAGGAAGATGGAGGAAGATGGAGGAAGATTGAGGAGATGGAGGAAGATGGAGGAAGATGAGAGATGGAGGAAGATTGAGGAAGATTGAGGAAGATGGAGGAAGATGGAGGAAGATGGAGTGAAGATTGAGGTAGATGGAGGAAGATGGAGGAAGATGGAGGAAGATGGAGGAAGATTGAGGAAGATGGAGGAAGATGGAGGAAGATGGAGGAAGATGGAGGAAGATGGAGGAAGATGGAGGAAGATGGAGGAAGATGGAGGAAGATGGAGGAAGATGGAGGAAGATGAGGAAGATGGAGGAAGATGGAGGAAGATGGAGGAAGATGGAGGAAGATTGAGGAAGATGGAGGAAGATGGAGGAAGATGGAGGAAGATGGAGGAAGATTGAGGAAGATGAGAAGATGGAGGAAGATGGAGGAAGATGGAGGAAGATGGAGGAAGATGTGGAGGGAGTTGAGGAAGATTGAGGAAGATTGAGGAAGATTGAGGAAGATGGAGGAAGATCGAGGAAGATGGAGGAAGATGGAGGAAGATGGAGAAGAAGGAGGAAGATGGAGGAAGATGGAGGAAGATGGAGGAAGATTGAGGAAGATGGAGGAAGATGGAGGAAGATGGAGAAAGATGGAGGAAGATGGAGGAAGATTGAGGAAGATGGAGGAGATGGAGGAAGATGGAGGGAAGATGGAGGAAGATGGATGAAGATGGAGGAAGATGGAGGAAGATGGAGGAAGATTGAGGAAGATGGAGGAAGATGGAGGAAGATGGAGGAAGATTGAGGAAGATTGAGAAGATGGAGGAAGATGGAGGAAGATGGAGGAAGATGGCGGAAGATTGAGGAAGATGGAGGAAGATGGAGGAAAGATGGAGGAAGATGAGGAAGATGGAGGAAGATGAGGAAGGAAGATGGAGGAAGATAGATGAAGATGAGGAAGATGGAGGAAGATGGAGGAAGATTGAGGAAAGATGGAGGAAGATGAGGAAGATGGAGGAAGAATGGAGAAGATGGAGGAAGATGGAGGAAGATGGAGGAAGATGGAGGAAGATAGAGGAAGATGGCAGGAAGAATGAGGAAGATGGAGGAAGAGAGGAAGATGTGGAGGGATGTTGGAGGAAGACTGAGAAGATGGAGGAAGATGAGGAAGATGGAGGAAGATGGAGGAAGATGGAGGAAGATGGAGGAAGATGGAGGAAGAGGCAGGAAGACTTGAGGAAGATGAGAGGAAGATGGAGGAAGATGGAGGAAGATGGAGGAAGATGGAGAAGATGGAGGAAGATGGAGGAAGATGGAGGAAGATGGAGGAAGATGGAGGAAGATGGAGGAAGATGGAGGAAGATGGAGGAAGATGGAGGAAGATGGAGGAAGATGGAGGAAGATGGAGGAAGATGGAGGAAGATGGAGGAAGATGGAGGAAGATGGAGGGAGATAGGAGGGAGATGGAGGAAGATTGAGGAAGATTGAGGAAGATTGAGGAAGATGGAGGGAAGATGGAGGAAGATGGAGGAAGATGGAGTAGATGGAGGAAGATGGAGGAAGATGGAGGAAGATGGAGTAAGATGGAGGAAGATGGAGGAAGATGAGAGAAGATTGAGGAAGATGAGGAAGATGGAGGAAGATGGAGGAAGATGGAGAAGATGGAGGAAGATGGAGGAAGATGGAGGAAGTGAGAAGATGGAGGAAGATGGAGGAAGATTGAGGAAGATGAGGAAGATGGAGGAAGAATGGAGAAGATGGAGGAAGATGGAGGAAGATGGAGGAAGATGGAGGAAGATGGAGGAAGATTGAGGAAGATGGAGGAAGATGGAGGAAGATGGAGGAAGATGGAGGAAGATGGAGGAAGATGGAGGAAGATGGAGGAAGATGGAGGAAGATGGAGGAAGATGGAGGAAGATGGAGGAAGATGGAGGAAGATCGAGGAAGATGGAGGAGATGGAAGATGGAGGAAGATGGAGGAAGATGAGGAAGATGGAGGAAGATGGAGGAAGATGGAGGAAGATGGAGGAAGATGGAGGAAGATGGAGGAAGATGGAGGAAGATGGAGGAAGATGGAGGACCGATGAGGAGATGGAGGAAGATGGAGGAAGATGGAGGAAGATTGAGGAAGATGGAGGAAGATGAGGAAGATGGCTTTAAATTCGACTCACTGTTAATAAATACACTTCTAGAGACTCTCTAGACAAGGTCAAATTCATCAATATTATTTTTATAAATACCAACTTTCATTAAATTTGCACGTATAAACTATACTAAAAATTAACAAAAGGCACACGTCTGCCTCATTATCACACTCACAATCACCATAGTATGTCGGCCATATATAGCAGTAACCTTGTTCGGTAGGAAAGTCAAATAGGGTACTGACACTAGTAGTCAGCCCCGCACCCAGTACTCAGCCTTTTTCGGTTAAAAACCAATAGAAATAGCATTCTAATAGAAACTAACCTATAGAATTACTTTAAATTGGTTCTGTGACTCCTCATTAGTCGATTCAAATCCAAACATATTAGCTAAGTGGCTGCGAATTATTTTAAATAATAGTTTTTTCGACGTCGTCTGCTGACGAGGCGATACGCGGCGCGCGCGCCATTTTTTCTTGTTTTAGTGGAAGCGT